>CM075772.1:51901688-52501688 GCA_037974665.1 Ehretia macrophylla | reverse complement strand
ACTTCAGTCTGGCTCTATTGGCCCAAATGTTTTCTTCAGCATTCCAGATACCTTCTAGGGCAGATGCAATAGAATTATACTCTTCCAGATTAAACTCTTTCGGGGGAAGGTTCTTCAACTCAGTTAATCTCCTTTTAAGGTACTCAATTTCAAGTTTTTTCCCTTTGAATTTTTTTCCACTCCACCTCCTCAGTTTCTTCCTGCACTTTTTCAATTTTTTCTTAACAACTTTAACTTTATCACCTTCAATAGGGGGAGACCAACATTCTTCAACAATTCTTCCACACTCTTGATCCTCTGCCCTGTAGTTTTCATAGTAGAACCTAGGCGCCCTCTTCTTCATAACCTCATTATCCAGTGAAATAATTAAATGGTAGTGATCAGATCCCAAAAAAGGCAATACTACAACCCAAGCATCAGGAAAAACATCATACCACAAATCATTAGAGAAGGCTCTATCAAGTTTCTATTGAATGAGATGTGCACCTTCTCTTTTGTTGGTCCAGGTGAATCTACACTCTTTACTCTCAATTTCAATAAGCCCAGCATTAGAAACAAAGTCATTGAACTCCTTCAAGTCAACACAGCTCTTGAGTCTACCCCCAGATTTCTCAAAGTTACACATAATCATATTAAAATCACCCATCAGCAAATGAGGACCAAAAACAGCCTTACTCAACTTCAACATATCATTCCAGAAAATCCTCATTTAAACTTTGGAGGGGAAACAGTAAATGAAAGTGAAAAACCAGATGGAACCAGGTTTCTCAGAAGCAGAGACATGAATATAAGACTGACTATTTTCTAAACTCTTAACATCCAAATCCTCAAGACAAAAAAGGGCAAGTCCGCCAGACTTATCGGAAGGATCAACAACAGCAGCCAGCTTATATCTTATTTTTCTACGGATTTTTAATAATATTATTCGAGCACATTTTGGTTTCAGCGAGACCAATAATACTAGGCTTATTATGAAGGATAATATCCTTCAAGTTCCTCACTGTCAGAGCTGGCCCAAGGCCCTAACAGTTCCAAGCTAGTATTTTCATGGTACCTCTCGGTCCTGCACCCGGCTAGGACCCTCAACCTCAGAGATTGGGTTTTCAGTAGACTCATCATTATGATTCTTCGAGCACCTTTTGACTTTCTTAGAGCTTCTCGACCCAAATTTTTGGTTTGGAATATTACCTTGCAAACATGCACTGTTTGAGATTGGAATATCCACCAGATCATTTTCTGTGAAATTGGGAATATTACCCCCATCTTCAGCTGCTTCACAAATCTCTTTTCCACTGTTATTACCAAGAAAATCTGCTAAGTTCCTCTTGAGAGAGTTTCTAGGGGCTGTTTAAGGGATATTAGAGTTATCGAGAGAGGGTGGGTTTTGATTAGGAGTCAAAATGCTTGAAGGCTGGAGGTGGGCGTGGTCTATTTTTGGTATTTGGGCTTTGCTGCTTATCATAGAGTTGGGCTTGAAAGTGTTTGGGTATTGGGAAAGACCGATTTTAAATGTTTGGTTCATAGGTGGAGTTGGTTCAGGATTTGCTTTTTCTGGGTTTTGGTTGGTGGGCTTTGTAGAAAAAATGAAGATGTCAGAGTTTGAGGGGTCCCTTCTAGAGATGAGCTTTTAGTTAGGGTAGCCAGCATGAGCAGGCCCACTTGAAGTAGAAAGTCCAATCGGTTTTGTGGGGCCAACCAGAAGAATGGACTCCTGAGGAGCTCAGAAGAGTCCTGAACTTGTTTCACCAGCAGATATGCCATTTTTTAGACTTTTTTTACTTAGTGGATCCGACTTTTGATGGCCAACCTAAAAATCTGACATTGCTTGTCCAAAAGTAGGAACAATACTATTTCGAGCTGGTTCACACTCCTCGGTAACCATCGGAACTCCATCGCTCATATGATAACTCGCCGGAATACCAATATTCTTGCGCCCCGGCAAAGCTCTGCTCCAGTGGCCGAGTCTAGAGACATCAACATTTTCCGCCAAGTTCTGCCTAGCTTGTAGCTCCTCTTTACACTTCTAAACAATATGATCAATCTTACCACAGTTTATGCAGAAATCCACAAGCTTTTCATATTTAAAATGTATCCAAATATTTGGCAGATTTTTCCTTTCAATAGGGAGACCTGGGATAAAAGGATTTTTAACATCCCATTTGATTCTCAATCTCATACAGCTTTTCATATCAAGTGTTTTACCAGTATCCAAATCGACAGCTTCCAGTTCACCAAGTCTGCTACCAATCTTTTGAGCATTTGTAGGATTAATGTAGCTAATAGGGAGACCATGAACCTGCACCCAAAAAGAAGTGAACTCCAAATCCATTTCTTCAACAATGTGTTCATCACTCTATGTTTGTATAGACCAAGGCCGGAGACTCCAAGCTTGTTGTTTGTCTTTGACAGATTTGAAAATAATCCTGAAAATATTTTTTTCAAGACAGTTAACCACAGCTGGTTACAACAATCCCCAACTCTTATTCACAGTTTTTGCAATCATATCGGCAGGAATCAATTTTTCAGTGACGATTCTCCCCACTAGAGAGAGTTTTTCTTTCTCCAGGGTTTCAGAGTCAACAGATGGCTCAAGGAAAAGTACGAGAGCCATAGGCACTAGAATGAAGGAACAGGGAGAAAAAGACGAGAGTAGTGTGATTTACGGGAGCAGAAGAGAGTTTAGTGTGTTAACCCGTGCACCTTCAAGCTGGGAATTTAGAGTGAGGATACAGTGGTGACAAATAGTTTAGAAGAAAACCTCTCACGGGAGAGAGCAACTGTTGACGGCACTTGGGAGCCATCGGATCTTGTTTCATAACCACATAACACAAAGTTAGGTAAGTATCTTGGTGAGTGTAGCGGGGTGTGTGTTGACGTATGTATATATTGCATTCACATTCTCTAGTTGCTTTACCATAGTTAGTCTCTTATCATAGTTAGCATAGCTTGGAGCCTAAGTAGCCTTACATCTATATAAGGTCCTATGTACATTGTAATTCATATAACATTTTCTCTGTAATAAAATCTTTCAGTCTTTCTCTCATTCATGGAATCTCTATTCTATTTTAACATGGTATTAGAGCTACCATTCTAGTAGCATGTGCCACTGTCATCGCACCTTTCTCTTTTCCAAATTCACTCGCAGTAAAATATCACAAGTTTCACAATCTGTCAATATGTTCCAGGTTGTTTTTGATTTTTTCTTTCATCTCCTTTGGCCACGCACCATACCAGGATGTAGATCTCGTCGCAAGGATTTTCGGTGACATAAATATCACCACCAGAATCCTCTGGACGTGCCGCCATGCACCTCCCGAAGTGCCGCCGCCATTGCTGATTTTTCAAAAAAAAAAAAAAAAGGACAGACCCTTCCCAAGGTTTTTCGACGTCTTGAGTCCATTTTTGGCATCCGTTTCTTCAAATTCTCACTCTAAATATCAGTTTTGGCTCTACAATGGAACGTGTGGATGTCTTAATGAACAATCCAACATCTCACTTATCCTTTCAACAGGAGTGTAAGTATTGTCATCTCTCTGGTCACTCCCTCTTGCACTGTCCTACTCGAACGTGCTTCTTTTGCAAGAAAATTCATCCTGGTCATTACCTACATGAGTGCTCTCGGAATCCCAATAGAAATTCTCAAGGACATCGACCAAATGATGGTTCCTTCAAGGCTCAGAGTATGTCAGGCACCTCCATTGATCCTCATTTTTCATCTTTATCAGTTGCAAGCCTCTTATACCTCCTTAAACAGGTTTTATCCCAGTCTAGTCATTCTTCTTCTACTGCTCTCTCTACCACACTCGGTAAGTCTTCCTGGTTCTTCAATACTGCTTGCTCTAACCTTATGACTTCTGATTTTTCTTGTTTAACCAATAAAGTCATCAATTATTCTGTACCTTCTATCTATACTACTGGTGGGACATCCATGGCCGTAAGTCATATCGGTTCTATGTCTACATCTCATTCTTCATTTTCAGATACTTATCTTGTTCCTAAACTCACCCTTAACCTTATCTCTGTCGGTCAATTATGTGAACTTGGTCTCACAGTCACTTTCTCTGCTTCTGGTTGTCATGTACAGGACCCTCAGACAGGACAAACTCTTGGGATAGGCCGAAAGGTTGGTCGACTCTTTGAGCTTGTAAACCTGCACCTTCCTGCTCACCTAAGTACTGCTGCATCAGTCACCACCTCATAAAATTCTCCTTCTCTTCACTTATGGCATTCTAGATTAGGTCATGCCTCTTTAGGAAAATTGCAATCCTTATTATCTAATGGTGCATTAGGCAAACCTTCTATGCACCCTTTTGATTGCCTATCATGTCATCTTGGAAAACAACCTGCTCTACCTTTCAATCAAAGTGACTCTTCATCTATTGCATGTTTTGACTTGGTCCACTCTGATATCTGGGGTCCTTCTTCTATATCCACCATGGGTGGTTCTTGGTACTTTGTAATATTTGTTGATGACTTTTCAAGATTTACTTAGATATACCTTATGCATAGTAGGTCTGAATTGTCTCGCATCTATTATGAATTTACTGCCATGCTTTTCACTCATTTCAAACAACGAATTAAGATCCTTCGTACAGATAATGCCATGGAGTATAAAGAGTCAACCTTTCTTTCCCTTCTTCGTCAACATAGAACTATTTCACACCGCTCTTGCCCTCACACGTCTCAACAAAACGGGCGTACAGAACGAAAACATCTCCATATTCTTGACATCACTCGCACATTTCTTATCTCTACCTCATGCCCTGAGCGTTTTTGGGGAGAGGCTGTGCTTACTGCTGTTTACATTATAAATCTTTTGCCTTAGTCCATTCTCAATACTTGTACTCCTCATGAACGTCTTTACGGTCATCCACCTGACTATGGTCACCTTCGTGTCTTCGGTTGTGCGTGTTTTGTCTCACTTCTTTCCCAGGAATGTACCAAACTGGAACCTCGAGCTCGTTTATGCTGTTTCTTAGGGTATGGTATTGAACACAAGGGGTATCGGTGTTGGGATCCATTATCAAAACGTCTTCGGGTTTCTCGTCATGTGATGTTTTGGGAGAATAAGTTTTTTTCCTCTCTCTCACCATTCTCTCTTCCTCATGCTGTCTCTACCCCATATTTCACAGATCCTTCCATTTTATTATTTCCTGATTATGACAGTGACACAGGTACATCTATAGGTCCTGACTCCATGCTTGTCGCGGCCCTTCCTGAGAAGACTGTCCCACCTGATGAGTTTGTGCTCGATGACGAGACTTCTTCTACTTATCTACCCTCTATCTCTACTGAGTCATCTCTCCGTTGATCCACCAGAGTAAGATCAATTCATTCTCATCTTCTTGATTATCACTGCTTTTCCACTATTCTTTCACTCCATAAGCCTCAATCTTATCGTGAGGCCAGTTCTAACCCTCTATGGCAACAAGCTATGACCGATGAATTACAGGCCTTGGAAGCCAAGCATACCTAAGATTTGGTCGATCTTCCTCCAGGGAAGAATACTATGGGATGCAAATGGGTATACAAGATCAAGACTCGATCTGATG
Source organism: Ehretia macrophylla (assembly GCA_037974665.1). NCBI lineage: Eukaryota > Viridiplantae > Streptophyta > Magnoliopsida > Boraginales > Ehretiaceae > Ehretia > Ehretia macrophylla. The sequence continues at coordinate 52,496,136 of CM075772.1, read as the reverse complement.
GTTCTATAGAGTGATACAAGGCTCAGTTGGTGGCGAAAGGTTTTACTCAAGAGTATGGCATCGACTATGAGGAGACATTTGCCCCTGTTGCTCGTCTCACTTATTGTCGTTGCTGCAATCAGACAGTGGAAGTTATTTCAGATGGACGTTAAAAATGCCTTCCTTAATGGTGAACTTATAAAGGAAGTATTTATGAAACCTCTTCCAAGCTACCATCATTCACCTCACAAGGTGTGTTAATTTCGTTGTGCTCTTTATGGTCTCAAGCAAGCTCCACGTGCTTGGTTTTCTAAATTCAGTTCAGTTATTACTGATTTTGGCTTCACTCCGAGTAATCATGATTCTACACTGTTTATTCGGCGTTCTGATTCTGGTATTCTTCTCTTGCTCTTATATGTGGATGATATGATTATCACTGGAGATAACTTGGCAGGTATTTATGATCTTAAACGGTTTCTCAGCCACCATTTTGAGATGAAAGATCTTGGTCCTCTGAGTTACTTTCTAGGCATTGAAATCTCTTCTGATTCGGCTGGCTACTATCTTTCTCAGGCCAAGTACTCTTCTGATCTTCTGGCTTGTGTTGGCCTTACTGACAGCAAGACTGCATTCACCCCTCTTGATGCTAATGTCCGCCTTACCCCATTGGATGGGACACCACTTTCAGATGCATCTTTGTATCGCCACTTGGTTGGCAGTCTTATCTATCTCACTGTGACTCATCTTGACATTGCCTATGCTATTCACCTAGTCAGCCAGTTCATGTCTACTCCTCATACCACACACTATGCTGCAGTTCTCCGGATACTTCGTTATATTAAGGGCACCTTATTTCATGGACTCTTCTTTTCTACCAGCTCATCATTAACTTTGCATGGCTACTTAGATGCAGATTGGGCTGGTGATCCTACTGATCGGCGTTCTATGATTGGATACTGTTTTCTCCTTGGTGATTCCCTTCTTTGTTGGCGCAGCAAGAAACAGACTGTTATTGCTCGCTCGAGTACTGAAGCTGAGTATCGTGCACTTACTGATGCTACTCAAGAGGTTATCTGGCTTCGTTGGCTCCTCGCTGACATAGGTGTCTCTTCGCCTCCTGGCACCACTCTATATTGCGATAATCATAGTGCCATTCAGATTGCTCACAATGATATCTTTCATGAGCGCACTCGTCATATTGAATGTGACTGCCACTTCATTCGCCAACATGTGGTTAATGGTACTACAAAACTTTAGTTCACCCCTTCCGCTAATCAGTTTGCGAATCTTTTCACCAAGGCTCACCCACCAAGAAGTCTCCAAGAATTAATTTCCAAACTCAAGCTCGTGTCATTCGCACCACCTTGAGTTTGAGGGGGGTGTTGACGTATGTATATATCACATTCACATTCTCTAGTTGCTTTACCACAGTTAGTCTCTTACCATAGTTAGCATAGCTTGAAGCCTAAGTAGCCTTACATCTATATAAGGTCCTATGTACATTGTAATTCAAATAACACTTTCTCTGTAATAAAATCTTTCAGTATTTCTCTCATTCATGGAATCTCTATTCTATTTTAACAGTGTGTATGTGTGATATAGCTGTGTATATGCGTGTGTCATTTGGGTGGTGAGTGTATGATATATGAGTATGTATAAATATAATGGAAGAATTTGTGTGTGTGAGATTCTATATATGCTTGTGTGCGTGTGTTATGAATAAATGTATAAGGATATGAAGTAGTGGTGGGGTTGATCAGATATGATATCAGCCATGCGTTTAGTAAGAAAAAAAGGAAGAGAACATGAAACAATAAAGTAAAAAAAAAATGAAAGGAAAAACCAATTTAAGAACAAGCAAAGGAAAGGTGGTAGGGATGATTTTAACGTGAGAAAGAAGAAGTTGGGGACTAATTACTAGATACTTCACTTTAAGTATGCAATCAACAACAAGAAAATAAGAAAGTCCCAAAGGACTTGGACAAGTTTTGATTAATCAAAAAAATGTAGTCATAAGTTATGAGCTAAAGTATACTTGTTATCTTTTAAGTTATTTTCTTGAATACATGTTAAATTATAGAGTATATCTATTATTTTGCAGCAAGCTCAAACTAGCAATGTGCTTATGACTTTAGAAAGAAAAACTGAATTAACTTAAGGTTTGATTGAAGTAAGTTGGACAACCTTTTACGCCTAGATCTCTTTTGGTTCTCTTCATTTTGTTCCAGTTCAATAATTTATATTCTAAGATTTGTTGATTCCGACCCAATCTGCTTGTCATTTGAAATCTTGTACTCTATTTAAAATGAAGGAGTGTGATGTTTAAGTATTGATTATGTTATTATATGATAACTGAATATATTAATTGCTATGTATTATCTCTAGAGTTGTGAATCCCATCCGGCGGGTGAAACTGCTGTATATACTTAGTTCTATACCCATAGGTGGGGGATGCCTCATGATGTGTGTGTGTTTTGGTGGTTAGTTGAATACATTTTTAGATATTTTTGTGCTTACTTGATTACATTCATTAGTTATTTGTAGTATTTGTTGATAAATTGACTTTATTATTTTTAATGCTTCAAATAATTAACTAATATAAATTTTTATGATTTAGGCCATGATCGTTGAAAAAATGTGCAATTCGTGATGAAGAGTGAAAAAAGAAAAAAAAAAAAAAAATTGCACATGGCCAATCATTAGGCCATTATGGCCAATCATTAGGCATGTCTTTTGTTAATATGATTCAATTTTGCAACAGCCTCGACCCAAAAAAAATTTGCAACAGCAAAGCCAACCAGCACCAAATTGATACTATTCACCAGCGCACCAGTTCATGAGCCACGATTCAACGATACACCAAACACGAACCAGCACCATTAAATTCTTTTCTTTTTACACCGACTCAAGCACCATTTTTTTTTATTCTCTCACGGCTGCACTCAATTCACACAGGCACCTCACCATGTAGTCATAAGCACATGTCGGCATTAAGACTAACCCATTAATTCAAGCTTCACGAGCCACCTACGCGAACCTCACCACACAAGCACTGATGCACCACAGCACTTGATTGAACCAAAGCACACTCACCAATTCCAATTCGGACCTCATTTTTTTCACGAGTAAAATATTTTTGGGTGCCTTAACTTATGCGTGAATTACCTTTTGGTCCTTTAACTACAAAAACTTCCCTTTAGGTTCATATGTCAGTTACTTTTGACGGAAAAAGTGAAAAAAAAATATGTTTTGCTTATTTTGCCATTGGATCATAATTCTCTTCATGGTATTAATTTCAGCTGACTTTTCTATTATTTTGACCGTTGATAGCAACGATAAAACCTTGCATGCAACGTTAAATTCTATTTTTAATGCAAATTTTAGTTAATTCAGCTTCAATTATAAATTCAATTTCTTTTTAATTTTTTGTGTCTTTCATTTTGGGTAAAGAATGCAAAAGTTAGTTAATTTAGCTCCGGATTATAAATTTTTTATTTTACTTTTTGTTTATTTTGGGTTAAAAATACAAATTTTAGTTAATTTAGCTTCAATTATAACTTCATTTTTATTTTTGTGTTATTTGATTTTGGGTTAAAGTTGAAATATTAGTTAATTTAGCTCCAAATTATATTTTTTCTTATTTTACTTTTGGTTTTTGATTATGGAAAAATGAGAGCCTTAATTATTTAGCTCCCAATTATAATTTTTTTATTTTTAATTTTATTTGTTGATTACGAAAAAAATGCTAATTTTAGTTAATTTAGCTCCCGAGTATAATTTTTATTTTTTTGATCTTACATCTTGGATTAAAAATAAAAATAATAGTTAATTTAGCTCCTAATTATAAATTTGGGTTTTGCTTAAATCTGAATGTTAGAGCCTTAAAGAAATTTTGGAGTGAGCTAAAGAATTAGAATTTTGGAAAATTATTAAGCAAATGTCGAACTTCAATTTTTTCTTTGTAGAAGTGGTATATTTTGTTTGAGGTTTGGACAAGTATATTTTGGTAATTTTTTTGCTTTTTTTTGCTGATTTTTCAGGATGGTGGTTATTTTTTTGCTTATTGTTGCTACCAAAATGGTGTTTAACATTGCATGCAAGCTTTTTTCGTTGCCATCAACGGTCAAAATAAGAGAGAAGTCAGTTGAAATTAATGCTATGTAAGAGAGAGAAAATTATGGTCCAAGGGCAAATTAGGCAAAATATTTTTTTTTCACTTTTTTCGTCAAAAGTAACTAACAAATGGACCTAAAGGGAATTTTTTTTAGTTGGGGGACCAGAAGGTGATTTACGCATAAATTGAGAGTCAAAGGTATTTTACTCTTTTTTTCACACATTGGACAGACCTCACTAATCTTATCCACTTAACATTTCATATACACATTCTTATCCACTCTCTCACACAGATCTACACTCACCTACACCCTTCACCACACACACTTTTTACACATATTTTTTCTCATTTTCACACACCCACACACTTACCCACTTCAACCAAACCCCAAATCTATCAAACTCATCTACTTCTACCGTCAAATTCGAAGTTGGTGAGCAAATTGGATCAAGGAGACAAGGAGCTTGCAAGCAATTGAAGAAGCTAGACACATGGGGGAGCTTATCTTTACTTCTTTTCACGTTTTTAGCTTTCTTTTGATATGACATAGATTATTTAAGGGTTAGGGAAAGCTTGATGGTGTGTTTGTTTATGGATTTTTTTTTTATATTTAGATTTGAGTATTTTGATGAGATTTTCATATGAATGTTTTAGATCCAATTAGAATTGCTTCATTGTTGTTTATGATTCTCAAATTGTGGCTTTAAATATGCTTGTAGCTAGTCTCAATTTATGATATCTACTTGATTTGGTCATTAATTTTAATTGGGTCCGAGCTTATTGTTTTTATGCTTCATATTAAGTCTTAAAAATTGCTTGTAGCAGGTTTATTAATGATGCATGTCTAAAATTTCATATGAATAGACTCAAATGTTGATAATGAATAGTAGGTTATACCACGATTCACACACTAGTTTGATTAGTTGACCCTAAGATCATTTGAACAAATCCGTACCTAGCTTTGAGAATGTCTAGAGGACCGAGTTGCACCTAGGCCTAGGTGAGATTAATTGAGCTAATTAGGTGGCCTCATCAAATCGGACTTGTAGTTTGGTAAACTCTAGTTGACTACCTGGATTTAGACTTCAAAATAACCTATAGGAATTGCATAAGCTAGCTAGACCTAAACCATCTCCAATTTGACCCAATCTTAGGATTTGACACCTTCTATTTAGATTAGATTAGCTAATTAGTTTTTCTATTTTTACTTATTTTGATTTTTAATTTAGATCAGAAACCCTTTCAATCCAACAATTAAATCATTTTATTTTCTTTTTAATTTCATGTTTTTAGACCACTCTTCACAAGCACACATTAGATAGCACTTAGGTGCTTCCTTGAGGATACGATTCCCACACTTGTCTACTTTCTATCACGACCCGTGCACTTGCGGGGTTTGACTTTGTTTGTTTTGCACTTAAGTTTCTATACACCAAGAAACTGATCACCTCATCTTATGGTGTGAGGCCGCAAGTGGCCATTCTGTGATTTAGCTATGACTATCACAGCTCTAGTGATATTTATGTGGTATATGATAATGTGATATTTATGTTTTGAAAAGTGAGATATCTATACTTTGAAAATACATTCAAGCCTAAAAATACTTCAGTACAAATGAGATTGTGTGATTCTTCAATATAACTAGGATTATGAGATAATTCCACAAGTTTTGTGATGTCCGGTTGTATATTTTTTGTATTAGCTTTGTGCGTATGTCATGTATTGATCAGATAATGGCTTAGTTATAGTCTGTATGAATTAGTTATTTCTCTCTCTTTTATAGATACCTCATGCGCTTTAACTTCGTGTTGTGCCTTTGATTTAATTCTAATTTCTATATTGAATCAGTTTATTCAGACAACCCTCAAAGCCCAACTCCGGGTGTCCTTCTTACTGAGCATTGTTTCGCTCATTATATTGCTTTATTTCAATTGTGCGGAGGCAGGAAGTAATAAGTTGTCTGGATTACACGGGTTTACAAGTCACTCTATGAGAGCAGTTGTCGCGATTATATGGTATTACGAGAATAATAATATTTTAGAAAGAATATTATTTGTAAAGTATCGCCTTCCTATAATAGATATTCAGGAGTAATATTTGATTTAATTATGGGCTTTAAATGCTCTGATACATGATTTTGTGGATTTTAGTTTTCTATTAAGTGGTATTAGTGTCTTGCGAGTTGCGGGTTGAGGAGGAGAAATCTTTTTAGGCCCACGGCATCGTGTATCTGAGTTTAACCTGGTGAATTTTTTGGGGCGTGACACTATCCCGTTCCCCACCCTGTAGCCCTCAAATCTGTCACCCCTCACCCGCTGCGAAACACCACCAACCCCAGGGAAGCACCACCACCAATCGGCGAACCAACACCACAACCACAACGGCAACCCTTCTCTTGTGCGTTAGATGTGTGTATATATATAAGTTTATGTACATGTATGTATATATACATATGTATAAATTTGTTTTTTTTTTTTTTTTTTTTTGTCGTAATAAGTGGGATTTGCTTATTTTTGGTGTTTCTTGCATTTTTATTAATATCTGAAGACTCTATTCAAATTTTATTTTTAGCTTAATCATTAATCTCCATTTGAGATCAGGTCTATCGTAACCCTTACATCTGTAAAAGGTGAAACTACTACTCATTTGCAGCTTGGTAAGATGGCGTGTATGATATTACATTAAATTCTTTTAATTTTCACTAATTTTTTTTTTTACTTTGTTTTGGTCCACCATCCGACAGCCCAAACCCCTATCCCATGACTGTTTGCATTTGTTGTGGAATTAGAAAAAGAAGGATGAAAGAGAGCAGATGAGATATGAAGACAAAGAGGAAACGAAGAAATGAAGAGTGAGAAGTTGGGTTTAGGTGAGGGATGTTAAGAATAAAAAAAAGAGAGAATTTGTTAATTGGGTGACTTCTGTACATGGTCATGTAAAGCTGTTCTTGAGCAAATGTTTATAATTCATATCTCTTTGATGTGCCTTTGATAAACCAGTAAAACACATTGTTCTGTTTTGTTGTTTCAGCTTGTTTCCATTGTTCACTATAGGCTGGGCTTTGCTATGCATCCTTAATACAAGAGCTTGAAATGGTTAAAAGCTTTAATTAAGATTGTTTTCTTTGCTTCACAGTGGTCATGAGAAAAGGTAAAAGAGTGTTTTACTGCAAATAAACTTGTAGTTGATATATTGGTACAGAATTATTTGGTGAATAGATCTCGACGTGAAGCTTCTTTTAGTGATTATTTCATTCTTATTATTGAAGATATTCTCTTTCAAAATTAGATGTAGGGACACACAGTCACACAATAGAATGATATCTTTTTATTTTTATTTTTTGTCCCTTTCTAAATATATCATCTCGATAATTTTTCTTTCCATCCACATTTTCTTTCGATACCATTAGTAAATGAAGCAGCTAAATGATTTTGAGTACTTCGAAATAGTCATTGTGAAGAATTTGGTATGGGTCACTGTTCTATATATATAGGTTGTGATTGGTTTGCTCATTTACTTAGGAATTGCACATCCTAAGGTTATTAATGCAAAACTGAATTGATTACATAGTCTATGCCCGAGTTTCAGTTATTAATGCATGACTATGTCTACAGAATCTTGATCCATCGAAGAAAATTGAAAATAGGAGATTGGTTTTGATGTCAAAATCTGACCTGAGCCACACTGATTTGCATTCTCAATTTTCCTTGAGGTCTCCAACACGTGACTTGGATCTCTGATCTTGAGTCTTTCTTCTGCCTATTCATTTTTCTGTTAGCTATCTCAAATATCAAGTTAACAATTTGAAGAACATGGCACGTCATTTTTCTTTTTCTTGTTCAGTTAATTTGTTGGATGGGGTTGCAAATTCTGGAATGGTTGAACTTGGTGATGTTGTGCAACATGACATTGGCATTTATGAGGGACTGCTTTTGGCTATGAGCTGTGGATGTGTTTTATTTGTCTTTTATTTTATTTTTTTGCTAGTGATATAATTAATGGATATGGATAATTAATACTTTACATGCTTGCATATGGATAAGACTGTAACTGTGTGCGTATTACAAAATTAAGCATAATTGGCTGCAAGTGTTTATAAAAGAAAATACTTTTGTTTCAAAAGTAATTTTGGGATTTTCCATCTAATTTTCAGGCGGTTTACTTAAAACGAAGTAGAACTCCAGTGGATCTTCCTATAATTTCTCCGAAGTCATCAATTGCCATGGGTAGCTTGGGTCCTCTTAGTCCAATTGAAAATAAAAGTAACATGTTTGAAAAGATTCTGAAGATACAGAAGATATTGAACACGGCGATAATAATGGATTCAGCCAAAGTAATCACGAGTCGACGAGGCTCATTCAGAGAAAGAAAGATGTCATTACTGCAAGATGTATATTTGAATTTCAGCTTTATTTATTTATTTTTTTATCTTTTCATATATGTAAATATATTGTATATATATAATTAGTATAATTTTTTTAATTTTAATTTTTATAGCAAATTTGATATAATCTGAATTTATAATTTTTTATTTTATATAATATTTTTTAATAAAAATTACGAAAAAGTGACGGAAATGAGACAAAACGTGAGAGAGATAAAAAGGAAGTGAAATGTGAGGGAGACAAAACGCGAGACAGACGGAAATGAGACGAAACAAGAGGGATACGGAAATGAGATGAAAGGTGAGGGAGACAAAAAGGAGACGAAAGGTGAGGGAGACGAAAATGAGACGAAACGTGAGGGAGACGGAGAGGAGACGAACATTATTTGCGATGAAATAGGGACAAAATATTTTTTCATCGTCATTTGAGATGAAATGGAGACGAAATTCAAAAAAAAACTACGGGAAAAAAGGGACGACCATTTTTCGTCTCTTTTCCATCGCCTTTCCAAATTGGAGACAAAAATGAGTCGTCGCTTTTGGCAGTTTTTCTTGTAGTGAAAAGCCTACATATAGATGCTTGAAGGTCAGCGCCTTGACAATATCTACTAACCCACTCATCAATGGAGTCCCACGATGGTATACAGTCAAGAAACATAGCAAGATTGAGACATTTTCTCCATAATCTTTTTCCTAAGTCCACACTGAAAGAAAAGATGGTCATGGTCCTTTGGCGCAATACCGCATATTCCACAAGTACTATCGTCCACCATACCCCAAGCAAGCAAACTTACTTTGGTCAAAGGTCGATTAAGTAAAGCCATCCATGTAAAAAAACAGTGTTTCGGGGTCCTGTTCTTACCCCAACTGAGATCATGCCATTTAACTTTCTCATGTCTTTCTCTAATAGCATTCTAGGCTGTTGAAACCGAAAACAAACCGCTACTAGCCTTGGTCCACCACCATTTATCTTCATGATTCGGCACGGGAAGGAAGGGGATTTCATTAGCCAATGTTACATGGCAAGGAGAGTTCGACCAACTCCATCCACCATCTGGGATAATATCTGCAACCTTAGCTTGACGGTTAACAAAATTCTGAACTACTTCAATATCGACAAGCTCACTTATCCCCTCGGATGCCAAGGATCAAACCACAATGAGGTGTTTTGTCCATCTCCAATTTTAACTTTAACACACTGTTTTATGTGAGATCTAAGCTTAAGAAGATTCTGCCATTGCCAAGACACTGAAGGTTTTGCCTTTACTTCATTATCCCACAAGCTCCTACCCTTTAAGTAGTGATCATGGATCCATTTTGACCAAAGAGATGTAGGCGAGTCAAGGAGGTTCCATAAATGCTTCATTGAGGCAGCAATGTTAATATCGACCAGTCTTCTCAGCCCCAAACCCCCTTCTTTAGTTGGTTTACAAACCTCCTCCCAACTGATTCTCGAGCCTTTGTTTGTCTCATTCTTCCCTTTGCACAAGAAACTAGCCATTTTCTTTTCCAGCTCTTTCAACACACGTTTTGGAAGAATCATAATACTAGACCAATACGATTAAATATTGACAAGAAATGATTTAACAAGAACTAATCTCCCAACAAATGAGAGCCATCTTGACGTCCAGTGATCAATTCTAGCAACCATTTTATCAATTAGTTCATTACAAGCACCTTTTACAATACATTTAGGGGAAAAAGGGATCTCTAAATAATGGAAAGGAATTCGACCTTCCTTAAAATTTAAGGTCCTGAGAATTTGAGATTTGAGGTCTTGACCACATCCCCCAAAGTAAACATAACTTTTCTCCGCATTAACCACAAGTTCGGAAAGTTTACCAAAGATGCCAAGAACTGTTCTGATACTTTCAATTGACTTCAAATTGGCCTAAGCGAACAAGAGAATATCATCAGCAAAGCAAAGGTGAGAGATATTACCTTTGCCACACTTCGTTGACGCGGGAGATACTGATTGTGTTTCTGATAGGTGTTTGAGATTAGGACAACCGAATATATCCATGCGCAGGGTTGAAACCTTAGCACGGAGCCAATATGGTAGCTTTTGAAGCTTTAGACACTATGGTATATTATCCATAGGGGAGGCAAATTTGAACAATCGCAATTATTGATTCTAAGCTGTTTAATGTTGAAAGCTTTTACCAACTAGCTCAAAAAATGGGTTTCAGAGATTCCGTCAATACTTAATTCATGTACGTTAAGTAGTAGTTACTGAACTTCCAATGTTACAATTTCCACATTTTCAAAGTTCAGGTCGAATTCCTGATCGACTAGTTCCTCTAATGAATTACTCAAGGCCTTAATAACGGCTAGTTATCGAAGAAGTTTGAAATGGTTTAAGTACTCCCAACTAGCCAAATCTTTTTCCAACTTCAAAGTTGTCCAAAATCCGAAGATTAGTTAATTTTTGAAAAGACTCTGGATATTCTTTTAATGATGTCCAGTAAAGAAAAAGCTCTCTCAAATTTATCAATTTGCCAATCCTTGGAGGAAGTACAGAAAAGCCGAAACAACTTTCAAGTTTCAAGGTTTTCAAATTGTATAACTCACACACTGATTCTGGCAACTTATCAAGATACCTATTCTAACTTAGGTCAAGGCACCTCAAATGGAACAAACTCCCTACCTCCTTAGGAAGCTTTCTCATGTCAAAATTGTTTAATTTTTAGGACTTTGACACGTTTCAAACAGTTGAATAGAGCAACTGGTTGTTTGAGTGAATGCTCACTAACAATAAAGTTTCGAAGTTTTCCCACATCACAAATTGAAAGAAGCGGACTCTCAAGTTTATTCCTGGTAACCATGTTAGATGATCAACTTTTTTGGATATGAATTTGATTTCATATTTCCAATAGTAATGCATTCATTTCTTGCGAGATGTTTGCAAAATCATGCTAAATATCATGCATCTTGCGTGAGATTATGTAATTTTCCAAAATACATCTTTTGAAATCTTGAAAGAAAGAACACATTACCAACTTAATGAACCACTCCCTACCTTTTAGCTCTATATCATATACTCCATCAATTGATTTAATAAAACCCTGCACTAACCATAAAATCTAATTAGCTCATCTACATTGAACTCATTATATTTGCCACTGTTCACTCACGGGTTACTATTCACGTGGTATTGTTTGAATAGTAAGTTAATGTTCATCATTGCTCATACAAGGAATTAGGTTAGTGTTTATCATTGTGCTATTGGGTTGTGGCTCAAGTGCAAAGCCCAAGCCCAGTTTGAAGACAAGGAAGAATCCCTGTCCAATTAGAATAGAGTAAGAAAACAATCCTAGTCCATTAGGAATCGGATTAGTGCCCCATAAATAGATCCATTTAGTTTGTGTGTTGGTGGCTTAGAATCACTTTTTGTATTCTGATTGAGAGAAAGCGTAATCAGGTCAAAGAGTGTTTGTGAGAGAGAGAGAGAGAGAGAGTATTTTATTGAGAGGTTGTAAACTTTGTTTTGCGTGATAGTGAGTTTCGTGGACGTAGGCAGATGCTGAACCACCTTAATTTTGTGTTGTCTTTCTTTCTTTATGTGTGTGTATGTGTTTTCATCACAACAAGTGGTATCAGAGCTAGGTTCGACAGTTTGCGGTGACGAGAACACGTGCTGAGCCTATTTTTGCAGTTTGTTTTGTCAAATTCTTGCTGCATATCTGAGTTTGCGTGAATTTTGTATTCTTTGAAGCCGAGAAAATTGTCTGGACCAAGGTTTGAAGTTCTAATCTTCGACGGGAAGATGAACTTCAACTTTTGGTAGATTATTATCGAAGACCTTTTGGTGTAACAAGGTCTCGAGCAAACATTGGAGGAGACAAAGCCAGCAACGATCGATGATGCTAAATGAAGTTCCTTGCAGAGAAGGGCTGTGAGTACAATTAGGTTGGCATTTGCACCTGAAATTACATTTCATTTGATGAATGAGAAGACGTCAAGTAGTTTGTTTGAGAAACTTCAGACCATCTACGAGTCGAAGTCGATAACCAACCGATTATGTTTAAAGATGGAACTCTATTCCTTGAAGATGGAAGAAGGAATGACTATTCAAGATCACATCAACAAGTTTAATGACCTAGTGGTGAAACTTCAGTGTCACATTCCAACTCAACCCCATTTACGATCAATTAGGATGCAACGGAATTTCGGCAATATAACATCTGTAATATGGACAACAAGAGTCTTAACCAGTCCTTTATAACATCACACAACCAACCTCAAATTTCAACAACAACTCCATCAACAGTCAACACAAGCAAAACCATTCATTTAACGACCATACAACAACCCAACCATAAGTCATATGCCTCTGTTTCAACAACATACCACAAGTTATACTATACATATGCATAACATATATAAAACTAGTCTAGCAACCTATTCATATTCCAAAAGTAAGACAACTAAACTAGCATTATATTTTTCACTATCTTTATAGCATTTTATACATTACAACACCAAAGTAAATACAATACAACTTGTTCCATATTTCGGACAACAAAAAGAACACTCCAGCAAAGACATCAAGGACAAGGCTCTTGCACATTGGACTCGTCCACATATTACTCGTACTCATTCTCCTGAGGAACGTACCCTAAATCTGGCTCGATAACACCTGAAAGTCAGCAAAAATGGTGAGCTTATACAATACAAAGCTCAGCGAGGGTTCAAAAGATGTTTTGGAAATATTTTCTCTTTACCACTTGGGAAATCATCCTAGATACAATAACAATCAATAAACTTCACCAATATCAACAATTCAATTCAAGCAACATGAATAACCATTCAGTTGAGAAAAGATACACTAGTTGGTGTAACTCCATACGCCGTCACAATCTCAACCAAAAATTTAGGAAGGTAGCGTGATAATTTTTCATAACACAGGGGGTAATATAATATTTTCCATTTTTTATATTGATGTGTTTGGATGACACTTGGTTCCACACTAGAACTAAGTCACTAAAAATAGATAATGTTTAATGAGAGGGATTATTTTGTAATTCATGCATTACCTTGCAAATCATAGCAATAATTATTTTGAGCGGAACAATATATTAATGCTAATTATTGAACAAGTCCCATTTAGTCTAACCAAGACTTAAACGCATACCAAGTCCATCTCTATCTACCATGATTGAGAGCTTTTTATGCTTCGAAGCATCACTTTGGCACTTATTACTAGTGCGGGCTGCCAAGGTAGCTTACCTCACTATTGTAATAAACATTTAAATTAAAATTCTACAACTAAGTGGCTTTAATCTAATGGTATGTTCATTATTGTAAGTGTGAGAAATTATGAGATTAATTTTTATATTTATAAGTGTGGGAAATTGGAACATTAATTTTTGTGAACCGCAAAGAGGATTAGAATAGATGCAATTAAGGAATCCTATGATAATAAAAATTCTATGATAACAAAGTTTTATTCCAACAATTTCTTTTTTCAATTTAAAAGGAGGGTCATCCTATATCAAATTTACTCACAAAAAATTTGATGAATCCTATGATAGTAAGAATTCTATGATAGGAGCAAATGGTTCCGTTAAAAATCAATGGAGGAAGTAAATTTAGACGTAATCACTTGAACATTTTGATTTGTAGGAACTGAAGTGTTGAGCATATGCTTATGTAAATGAGTTCTCACTTTGGTTGATTTTTGTGTAGGAGTTTGTAAATGAGTTCTCACTTGGATTAATTTTTGTGTAGGAGTTTAATTGTTGAAAGCAGGACTTTTGTATATGTTTAAGTTCGAGCTTTAATGAAATCCTTTGCTTAATTAGCCAAAAAAAAAAATTATATGATAATAAAGTTTTATTCAAAATTAATTTCTTTGTCTCAATTTAAAATGAGGGTCATTCCATATTTCTCCAAAAGAAAACTGGGGAATCTTATGATAGTAAGAGTGCTATTGTAGTAAAGTTTTTTTAAATTTTTTTTTTCAATTCAATTTCTTTTTTCAATTTAAAAGTACAATTATTCCGTAACAAAATTTCCCCTAAAAAAATTGAGGAATCTTATGATATTAAAGTTTTATTCCAAATCAATTTCTTTTTCTAAATTTAAAATGAGGATCATTCCATACCAAATTTACCCCCAAAAAAATTGAGGAATCTTATGATAGTAAGAGTTCTATGATAGTAAAGTATAAAGTTTTCATTTCTAATTCAATTTAAAAGGGGGGTACTTCCATATAAATTTTTTTCCAACCAAAAAAAAAAAAAAAGAGAAATCCTATGATAATAAAGTTTTGTTCCAAATCAATTTTTTTTTTTTTTCAATTTAAAAGGAGGGACATTCCATTAAAAAAAAGTTTCCCCAAAAAAGTTGAGGAATCTTATGACAGTAAAGCTTTATTCCAAATCAATTTATTTTTTCAACTTAAAAGAAGGGCTATTCCATATCAAATTTTCCCCTAGAAAAAATTGAGGAATGCTATGATTGTAAGAATCATATGATAGTAAAGTTTTACTCCAATTCAATTTCTTTTTTCAATTTAATAGGAGAGTCATTCAATATTATATTCGATTTAATGAGTATATATCTTTGTTTGGTTAGCTTAAAAAAAAAAAAGAGAATTCGATGATAGTAAAGTTTTATTCCAAATCAATTTTTTGTTTCAATTTAAAAGGAGGGTCATTCCATATCAAAATTTTCCCAAAACTAGAGGAATGCTATCATAGTAAGAATTCTATGCTAATAAAATTTTATTCAGAATAATTTTTTTTTTCAACTTAAAAGGAAGGCCATTTCATATCAAATTTCCCCAAAGACAATGGGAAATCCTATGATAGTAACAATTCTATGATAATAAAGTTTCATTCCAAATTATTATTTTTTTTCAATTTAAAAGGAGGGTCATTCCATATCAAATTCCCAAAATAATTTGTGGAATCCTATGATAATAAATTTTATTCAAAATCAATCTGTTTTTTTCAATTTAAAAGGGGCCATTCCAAATCAAATTTCCCCAATCATTTCATAAAAAATCCTCCCACGCCATTCCATAACAAACTTCCCCGATGGTTTCCAAAAAAATCCTCCCGCCGCCCCCATAAAGTCTTATTAACCAAGTTATCTTATTGGAACCATCTAGAAAGGATCTAATATTCATCAATTAACTATTTTAGGTTTTTTTTTTCTTTTCTTTTAACGGTCCTCTAAAACAAAAATGAAAAAAATGAAAGCAAAAATTATTCATTTCTTTGCTAAAAGAATCTCTGAGTATGGGCTCCATGTGTAGGTGGGGTCAACGCACTTGTGTGTTGGAGGTTAAACATTTCAAGTATTTTGACGAAAAATTCTTTATAATGACATTTTAAAGTTACCATTACACGAGCAGACATAATTGACAAAATTAGTCTATCCATATTTAATATTTAATATTTTATCTCCAAATAACTAACAACGCTAAACTATAAATAATAAACAAGCAAACAAAAAGCGGGTTCATCTGAAAGGTTTTTTTTATAGTTCAATTTAGTAATTATTTACAGATATTTGAGCATAGACCTTAAATAGTGGAACATATGATATCATATCATAGTTCAATTCTGGAGTCGATGTTTATTCAGATTTTTAGTTTAGTTCATTGAAGTCATCAAACAATTCCTCCTCTTATTCTTCTGTTTCCTTTAAACTGGCTAAGTATGTATCAAGACTCACGATATAACTTTCACACATGGATTGGGGAAAGTTATGAGTTTTAAGCACCGGTTTTGTTCCAATTCGTTCTAATTAAATCCAAACAAAATCCTTAAAATATAAGGTCTTATGATACTAAACTGTCTGCCAATTCGATGTAATTAAAGTTACGAGTTTTAAATACGGGTTTTGTTCTAAAATAAAGCACCCAACTCAAAACAATTAACAGTTAGGATTGTGGCCCGTATCATGATGGGCTTGTGTGTCCTAATTCTAGCCTATATAGAAAATAAGGTATTTAGAGATAGATCTCCTTGTATCTATAAATAGTGGCTTAGAGATGAATATGATGAGGTACTTGTTTATCAGCATTGGAAATTCTTCTTCTGTCGATCCGTAAATCATGGCAGAAGAATGCAAATACTTGCCAGAAGAATGCTGGGAGCTGATCTTCAGTCGCCTACCTGACCATAGCTATTATGAGCCTCTCTCTTTAGTATGCAAGCAATTTCTTTCTCTCACCAATCGTTTACGCTTCAAATTGTCTGCAACTGACAGCGAAATTTTCATTGATGGTAATATTTCCAAACTCGTTAATCGCTTCCCAAATCTCAAGTCCATAGATTTCAGTTATCTTGATCGGCATACTGATGTTGCACTGTTAGACAAGGCAATTTCTTGTTTATTGAACATTGATGAAATTGATATTTCGAATAAAAGTGAAATACCCATCTGGGGTTTGAAGAAATTAGGGTCGAATAGTAGGAGTTTAAGAGTGTTGAAGTGTAAGAATCTTGATGTTTTACGCGATTGTGATTTGGTTGCTATAGCAAATTCATTACCATTTTTGGAGGAGTTGGATATCAGCGAACCGAAAAATTGTGATTATGATTTTCGGGATGATTTTGGTTCCGGTAAGGAGATGCCTGTAACTGATGCCGGGATCAAGGTTTTGGCGGTGAATCTCAAACGTTTGTGAAGAATTAATGTTTGCAGACTTGATTTTATTAGTGCTGAGTCTCTTGTTTGTTTGTCAATGAATTGCAGGTACTTGGAAGGGATTGAGCTACAGTCATACAGACGTTCTTCTTTGATGAAGTCATACGGGATTCTCTGTTCGTTGCGAAACAGTGCGAACTTGAGGTCGATTTCAGTTTTTTTCGTTGATTTTGGTGATAAAAGTAGTAGTTTAGTATTTGATGATGATTCAGTTAGTTATGGTCGATGTTTGGAAAGACTTGAAATATCTTATTCACATGTTCCGGATGAGTTTTTATACCTATTGGCAAGGGCTAATAATCTCCCGGCATTGAGGAGGCTTTCTATTGTTGTATGTCTGTCAGAAATCACTTTTTCTGCACTGTCATTGCTTGTGTGCCGTTGCCAGTCACTTGAGTACTTAGCTCTTGGTATGGGAGGCTTGCTTACTGATGAATCCATTAGGGATTTATCACCGTATCTTCATAATCTAGTTGCAGTAAAGCTCGAGCATTGTTGCAATTTGACCATTTCAACATTTTATATACTTGCCAAAAGTTGTCCTTTATTACAAGATATCGAGATGGTGGGTGCAGATTTAGGAGAAGAGACTTGTTCCATTATGGGTGATTGTATGAACAAGTATATGAACATCAAGTCTCTGAATTATCACACAGTATTGGCTTGAACAATGAATGTTTAAGAAGGTTTGCTTTCATTTGTCCTAACCTAGAGAAAATTGACGTCTCCCCATCACCAGTATCACAGAATTTGGCATTGCGGACGTTTTTTATATGTGCCCTCAACTCAGGTCTTCAAATTTTGATTATTATTTTGTGAGCGAAGAGGAGTTGGAACGACTGCCAGAAGAAGAAGAATATATGCGCCACTACAGAGGACTGGCAACGATTGGTAAAAGATATCCTGGGCTGGGGCCGAATGTGGAAGAACTTGATATCATATGGTCCTTGGTAGATGATAGAGAACTAGCAACGATGGGTAAAAGATGCCCTGGGCTCTTGACGTTGGGCATGACATGTTGTCTAATAGTGACCATGAGAGAAGAAGTATTAAGACAATGCAAAAGTTTGATTGAGATTAATTTGAAGGGTCGTCCACTTGTTAATCTCAACAATCTTGATTGGACTGTTCTCTCAAGGCCGTCATCATTGAAAAAAGTTCTTGCTTTGTCAGAAGATTCTTCAATTATAGAAGAAAAACGGAAGTCTTTTTCTGCGTTATTGATTTCGAGTTTATTTGTACTAGACTTTCAGAAACACTGCTGCAAGGCAGGCGTCAGTGTTGGGTGTTTTATTTACATATTATTCTAATACCTTTTTACTTAAATTTTTTTGTTAGTTCTCGAGTATATTTTGAGCAATCTACTGGGTTTGTGTTTGTTTTGCACCTTAGGTAGTTTCTGTGAACATAATTGAATTTTGGAGTTAAATATGAGATAAATTTTCATGAATTGGTCGTGCATTGGATCATAGGATGCTTAGGATTGACAAAACAAATTCAGCACATCCAACTCGCAGCTGCGCTGTACCTTAGGAATTCATTAAGGGTATTTTGAACAATTGGCTAACAAAAGGAAGCCTAACATATTAAAAGAAACGTTGGATCAAACCAATCGCTACCTAAGTTCACAAATCTAGACCAATGTTGTAAGATCAAAAAATAACTATATCAAATTTTGAATTAACAAGCCTAAAATACAATTATCGAGTTAGTTCTTAAATACGTCTTTATTGACATACTAATCCAAGTCTTCGATCTCAAAATTGACGTGGGAAAAAACCTAAAATATTCATGTGGGAAGGGGAGACATTAAAAAGCTTTCTCTCTTGTTTATTTTGGAAGTTTTTCAAGGAGGAATGAAGTAGAGGGGTCAAAGCAACTTCCAATCTCACTTTTTCTTCCCCCAATTTGATGTAAAATGGAGAATGGAGAGAGTAAGTCTCCTTTATGAAAGTCATTTTATACATAAAATTCATTCGTCCATTTATTTTCTTCCTAATCCAAACAAAAAATAGCTATACTCCTTTATGATACTCTCTTTTCTCAAATTATCCAATCTAAACATGATTCAATCATCTCTTCTTCTCTGTTTTATAATTCTCTCATTTCTTCTCCTTTATTAAATTCTCTCCCCTCAATCCAAACACACCGTAAGATTTTAACATGTGGTTGTTACGTCTATCTCTTTTAGAGACACCACTAATACTCTTAATTATGGGCAGATTTACTAAGAAGCTAACAGGTGTGCAATCCCCACTTCCCATTAATCCCAAGAGCGTAACTATTAAGGAGTTAGTTAAAACTATATTTTTCTACATGTATTTCTTTAAGGTATATGCGATTGAAAAATCAGTTATCTTCCATTGAAAAACATTCTCTATATATATATGTTAAATTCTATCTTTATAGCCACTATTGAAAAGAAAAGAAAAAAGTCCTAAATCTCGTCCATCTTCCTAATATCTTCAAAATACATGTACTTTCTCTCCATGTTTTTTATTCACCTTTTCTTTCAACAAGAAGAACGAACTGTAAAATAAGAAGAGATGTTTTCGTCAATGGAAAAGATAAGCTAAGCCTCAGAGAGCCATTATATTTGTTTGCGTACATTATTAATTTTTCTGTCCTGGCAACCAAAAAGACAGCTGGGCTTATGTAGATTCGATTAAAGTTATTTAATAGACCGAATCGAAAAGATATACAGAAAATCCAATTTCTGATCTTTAAAAAGCCTAACTCAAAAAGAAAACTTAAAATGACCAGTTCCACCCTTCATCATCACCAATTAGACACATTCAACTAATGAACCAGTGTTCAATATTCCTGATGATGCATGCCTAACACAAATAAAAAGGAAAAGAGGAAAACAGAAAAGCAAACAGATCAAAAGCTATTATTAAATGTATGAAAAAAGAAAGGAATAGACTAATTATATATATATATATAAGTTTCGACAATGTTATTCGCTCAATGTGCTTGTTATCCTAGAGAGGCCCACGGGAATGCAGTAGTCATTGGTTTGTTCTATCTTTAGAGATAAATTAAGGGGGACAAAACATTACATTCATCATAGCTGATACTCTCTTTTGGATCCTTGTTTAAAAGGCAAGGCATTCAATCATGGATTAACAAAATTATCTACTTATGCATTGGTGATTATTTGCAGAACTACAAGAACTTTAATTACCTTCGTTTGAAGTACCGTTTAGCCTTTTCATCAGTTGAAGTAAACAAAGCATTTTAATTTTTAGTTAAAAGCAAGTACAAGTCACTTCAAATTTGTTGTCACTTGCTAAATTAATTTTTCAGTGGCAACTAAATTAATTTTTTACACTAAAACTACTTTAACATCTACATATTTCAAAGAAAAAATTGGGGTAAATGGGGCTACAACTCCTATACCCCAATTAATGTACCCGCCCATGCTAACCAATAGCAAATTGAAGAGATCATCAAGCTACCACTACAAAAAAGTAGATAAAGGTAGCATTTTTTTCTCATATAGGTGGGCGTTTCAAAAAATACTACTTATAAATAGGTTAGGAATGAAAATACTGCTTATATGGGACATTAAGACTAGGGATACAACTTTTATGTTGTTTGGATTGTGCTTTGACGTGCTGACTTGGTTTCTTCAAATGATTTAAGGGGCTTGGTGTTGTTTGCAACAAAGGAGGAGGCTTCATTGAAGAGGACTTTGTCGTTGAGTTTTTAGGAGAGGTGGGATACAATATCTTGTTAAAACTATTTATTGGGTATCGTTCTCATAATAGTTTATCTATGAACTGACATATGTACATTTATTATGAGTTTTAAGAAGTATACTGATTGGTTCCCATATCTGGTGATATCCCGAATATGATGTATGTCATTCTCTCTAAAATAGCTATTTATTCTATTTGAGTTTGAATAATTAATCTGTCTATTAATGAGACATTGGTATGTGCTATTTAATAAGTATTTTGGTTTGGCAATTATTTTCACATTACTATATTGATGCCTCTTCTTTATGTGAATTTGAAGAATGTTTTCCACTTCAATGCTGCTTTTGTATATATCTAACAATTTACAGGCAGATAGAGTAGCATCCATGGTTAAAATATTCATGGCATTGTTGTAATGTGGATATCTCTGAATCTCAGAAGTACCCTTGTTACAGATGAGTACTGAAAATGATAATGCCTGCTAAGTAGTGGCACTGTTGTTTCATAAAAATTTTAAGAAAAAAATGGAATATTAACTGAAGTGCTCACGTTACTTATGTAGTGTAGGGATGATGAATATTGTATATGTTGTCACTTCCTTCCTCAAAAGTACCCATTCTTTCTTGATGTGGAGTTGATATCCATCCTGATGCATTATGTGGACTTTGGTATTTTGGTTCAGTATGTTTGAGGTGATTGTTTGTTCTAATTAACTGATGTCTAAGACGGTGATTATAATGTGATCGGTCTATGTACATTTATCCTTGGTTTGATGTTCTCAAAACTTAATAAGTTCTTGAACTTTAGGCTCTCATGCAGGCCGCTACTTTAAACCTAAAAATAACCCTATAACCTGGTTTATGATTTGGGTAATCTAATAATTGATATGAAAATGTTACTTTTGTGCACATAATCAAACTAGATTTTTGAGTCCCAAACTGATTTGATAAGTATTAGTTATTAGATCACTGTGAATAATATAAGTCAAACATCGATACGTCCTTTTGGGATCATATTTCCCCGCATTTCTTCCTAAATCTTGTTATAGTATCAAGACATTTGAGTATGTATTAGCAGTCTGCTTGTCTACTTTCCACAATCTGTTTCTCTTATTACTAGTAATTTTTATGTCACTTCTTGTGTTTAGGTTATATCAATTATTAACTTAAATGTGCTTCTGGAGGGCGTACTGATGTTGTTATAACATTCTAGGTTTATCCTGCTTGGAAGTGGTTTGAGAAACAAGATGGCATTCGTTCTCTGCAGAAGAACAGTAATGATCCAGCCCCAGAGTTCTATAATATATATCTGGAGAGGCCAAAGGTGTCGTTGATCTTCATGAACTTCAACTTTTAGGCTGCTTGCTCTTGTTGATCTTCCCTTCTGTATGAGTTTTGTTTCTTATACTGTTTGTTATTTGTCAGGGTGATGCTGATGGATATGACTTAGTTGTTGTTGATGCCATGCACAAGGCAAACTATGCGAGCCGCATTTGTCACTCGTGCAAACCTAATTGTGAAGCTAAGTAAGTCTTTCACCCCAGTGATGAAACTACGCTAGGACATGGAACTTCAATTCTCCAAAGAATCGTAACGTGGACTTTTGGGCTCATTTATTCATGGATTCATTTCTTCAAATTGCAGAAATTGGGTGACAAAGTTTAACTACTACTATTATTGGTCTCTTGTACACTTGTTTAAAACTGAAGTGAAAAGGATTTTGTATTTTTAACTTGAGCCATGTGATGCATCTTTTGTTTTTCGTTTATGCTCGGAATACTAAACTGTAGTATTAAGTTGTGGTCTTTATTCTCTTTTCTGGAAAGACCCTAAAGTGGATCGGAACCTTCTCTAGACACCCTGCGTATATTGTCTTTAGTGGAAATATTTGCTAGAGATATCATTCAGAGATCAGCTCCTAGATTTGAAAAAAAAAAGGAGCCTGTTTTTGCTGAGGTTTCCATGGAATGTTCTCAGAAGTATCTTATAAAGAATCATTCTGGTGTTTTGTGCAAAACTAGTTTCTTTTTAGCTCAGGTTTTAGAAAACGTGTGTTCAGGAAAATACTAACCTAATCAATTGTTTCTATTTCTTGCTGCTTTGAGAATGGAAAGTTGATTACAAAAGTGAACCAAACAGGTGCAACGGTTCTTCTTTGCCTAATTGTCTCGTTTTGTTGAGCTTCAAATTGTAATTCGCTGGTTATTTACGTGTTAGTACTGTTGATGTAAATACTGCTCGGCTGCTCATTGACTTTTTATAACCAAATTTTTGTTATTGTGCTGATCATACAAGTGAGATCTATGCTCTGACTTCCGTGTTGCATGTTTGGATATGCTACTCTTTTCTGGTATTTGGCAATTTGCCTTACTAACTAGATAGTTCTGTAAGTATGGGTCGCTTCTGTTATCCTATGGCAGAGGAAGGAAGATTGACGGGTGTTTCAGTATATTGATGACAGGAGTTCAATGAATCCTACATATCAATTTGGTTTTCAACAGTGTTTTTAAGAGGTTAGAATTTGGAATTGATAACTAGATTTGCAATTATGAATTTGAGAATGTCGGTATTCTCTGTTGATTAGAATATATTGAGGCGCTATTAGATGGAAAGAAAGTGAAATTTCTACTAGAACATATTGAATTATGAATTCGAAGAAAATGTGTACATTGATTGGTGGTGTCATAATTGCCAGAGACTTCTCAAAAGAGGGATGATATTGAGGATGAGCTTTATAGCAAGCCAGATTTAGGAGGATTTGTGATTGAGACTTTCTTTTGTTGAATTCTACTGTCATGGATTGTTTATCTTTTGTTTAAAATTTTGTTGCAGCCATACAAAGATGAATTTTCTTATATTATTTTGTTGCCTCTCTACCTGAAAGCAGGAAAATTTTTCTTTCGGATCTCTTCCACACGCCTGTATGTGCATTTGTCTCTTTTATTTTCTACTTTATAGGGGTTTTTTCCTTCTTCTTTTTGTGTGTTCTCCTCTGGGTTGAGGTGTGTGTGTGTTATATTATGTATCTTATTACATTGGCTATTGTACCGGTTTCTATGAGGACTTACTTATTGTATTGTTACAATAAGATTTAAGGCTTTCTTACTTCTTTCTTATCTGCCTTCTTGTGAACGCAGAGTTACTGTTGTTGATGGTCAATACCAGATAGGGATCTATACTGTGTGAACAATAAAATTTTGGTGCAAATTAAAAGAAGACAAAAAGCAATGAGAAATGAAGAAAAATCTTTGGTTGCAAAGTTAGGCACACACAATTTTGGGTTGATTTCACACTACATGTGGAAAGATTTTTGGTGCAAGATGAGCCTATAAATAGAAGCTCATTCTTCACCATTTGAGCATCACCAAAACATCCCAAGTTAGAGAGAAAACATAAGCTTTCTCTTGAATAGTTTTCTTCATCTTTTGTTGTCCTATATTTGTGAGTGAGAGTTAGTTTCTCCTATTATTTGAGAGAGTGATATTGTTCTCTCCTTATATTAGAGAGAAGGTTATTGTAAAATACTCCACATTATAGTGAAATCCTCCATTATTTGCCCGTGGTTTTTCTCTCGATTTGTTTGAGGGTTTTCCACGTAAATCTTGTGTCTCTACTTTCTCTGTTCTCATTCATATTTTAGCTGCGTGATACTGCTTGTCCCCGACCATTCCGCTGCGCCAATACCTAACAGTGGTATCAGAGCCATTGGTTACAGGTCACTGGTATTCATACGGGGTTACTGTTCACGGTTACTATTCATGCATACGTGAAATAGTGGGAGCCGGTTCAAGTTACGAAGCAGATCGTCGTTAATACTATGGCAGCAAAATTTGAAATCGAGAAGTTTAACGGGAGAAATTTTTCCCTATGGAAATTAAAGATGAAGGCAATCTTGGGAAAGGAAAATTGCTTGGCAGCAATTGGAGACAGACCAGCGGAGGTGACGGACGACAAGTGGAAAGAGATGGATGACAATGCTATGGCTAATCTGCACCTGGCATTGGCAGATTCGGTATTGTCAAGCGTTGAAGAAAAGAAGTCAGCAAAAGAAATTTGGGATGCGCTGACCAAACTATATGAGGTCAAGTCACTTCACAACAAGATTTTCTTGAAGAAAAGACTCTATACCCTTCGGATGAGTGAGTTCACATCGGTGACAGATCACATCAATACCTTAAATACGTTATTCTCTCAATTGACTGCAATTGGGCATAAAATAGCGGAGCTTGACCGTGCAGAAATTCTACTTCAAAGTATACTTGATTCGTATGATCAACTCATCATTAGTTACACTAACAATGTTCTTTCAGATTCTGTTATTTTTGATGATGTTGCAGCCGCTGTTCTGGAAGAAGAATCTAGGCGCAAAAGTAAGGAAGACAAAATCAAAAGTTCACAACAAGCAGAGGCATTAGTAATGGTGAGAGATAGATCAACGGAACGTGGCTCTAGTGGGAGCAACAACCAAGGTAGATCAAAATCAAGGAGTAGAAAAAATATCAAATGCTACAACTGTGGCAAGAAAGGGCACTTCAAGAAGGATTGTTGGAGCAACAAGAAGAATCCCGAGGTGACAAATTCTCAGGGATGTGTGGTGACTGCACCAGATGATGGAGATATTTTATACAGCGAAGCAGCAACTGTATCAAAAGGCAGAAAGGAGCTCACTGATGCTTGGATAATGGATTCGGGAGCAACATGGCATATGACCTCTAGTAGAGAATGGTTCCATACCTATGAACCTGTCTCTGGAGGATCTGTGTACATGGGTAATGATCATGCCTTAGAGATTGCTGGCATCGGTACCATCAAAATTAAAATGTATGATGGTACCACTCGCACCATTCAAGGGGTACGACACGTGAAGGGCTTGAAGAAGAACCTATTGTCCATTGGACAATTGGATGACCTTGGCTGCAAGACCCATATCGAGGATGGGATCATGAAGGTCGTCAAAGGAGCGCTTGTGGTGATCAAGGCAGAAAAGATTGGGGTAAATCTATACATGCTTTTGGGAGAAACGTTGCAGGAGGCAGATGTATCAGTTGCATCAGCCAGTCAAGAAGAATCAACTATAATGTGGCATCGCAGATTGGGCCACATGGCAGAACGAGGCTTGAAGATTCTCGCTGAACGTAATCTCCTACCCGGGCTCAAGACGGTAAACTTACCTTTTTGTGAGTACTGTGTTACTAGTAAGCAGCATAGATTGAAATTTGGGAGATCTACTGCCAGAAGCAAACACATTTTAGACTTGATCCATTCAGATGTTTGGGAATCACCGGTTTTGTCCCTAGGAGGAGCCAAATACTTTGTATCATTTATTGATGATTACTCTAGGAGACTGTGGGTGTATCCAATCAAGAACAAGTCAGATGTGTTTCCAATATTCAAAACATTCAAAGCGCTGGTGGAACTTGAATCCGGGAAAAGGATCAAGTGTTTAAGGACGGACAACGGAGGAGAATACACTGACGGGAGCTTCTTGGCATTTTGCAAGCAAGAGGGTATTCAAAGGCAATTTACTGTTGCACATACACCTCAGCAAAATGGTGTAGCAGAGCGGATGAATAGAACTCTTCTTGAAAGAATGAGAGCTATGTTGGAAACTGCAGGTCTAGCCAAATCATTTTGGGCAGAAGCAGCCAGAACTGCATGTTACGTGATTAACCGGTCACCGTCAACAGTAATTGGGTTGAAAACACCAATGGAAATGTGGACCGGAAAACCCGCAGATTATTCTACCTTGCACATATTTGGGTGTCCGGCATATGTGGTGTATGGTTCCCAAGAAAGAACAAAGCTGGATCCAAAATTCAGGAAATGTGTATTCTTGGGAAATGCTGATGGTGTTAAGGGGTATCGCCTGTGGGATTCCATTGCCCACAAGGTTGTCATCAGCAGAGATGTGATATTTGCAGAAGATAAACTGCAAAGTAAAGACGACAGCAACACTTCAAAGGAGACTACTACAATACAAATTGAAGATAAGTCAGAACAAGGAGATGCTTCTTCTGAAGCTGCACCGGAGCACGAGGAACAAGAACCAGATGATGCTGAGGTTATAGAAGTCCGACGTTCATTGCGTCAGACAACAAGACCAAATTGGCATTCAGATTTTGTTATGGCGAGCAATGCTGCATACTGTCTTCTAACGGAGGATGGAGAGCCATCTACCTTTCACGAGGCTATAAAAAGCCCCGATGTTGCCCTGTGGATGACAGCAATACAAGAAGAAATTGAAGCTCTACATAAAAACAAGACGTGGGAGCTTGTTCCACTACCACCTGGACGAAAATCCATTGGTAACAAATGGGTCTACAAGATCAAGCGAGATGGTAATGACCAAGTGGAGCGATATCGTGCAAGACTGGTGGTGAAAGGATATGCTCAGAAAGAAGGAATTGACTTCAATGAGATATTTTCTCCTGTGGTAAGACTTACAACTATCAGAGTAGTCTTGGCCATGTGTGCTGTGTTAGACTTACATCTAGAACAATTAGATATAAAGACGACTTTTCTTCATGGTGAGCTTGAAGAAGAGATTTACATGCTTCAACCAGAAGGTTTTGTTGAGAAAGAAAAAGAAAACTTGGTTTGCAGGTTGACCAAATCTCTGTACGGTTTAAAGCAAGCGCCAAGGTGTTGGTACAAGAGATTTGATTCCTTCGTGATTAGCCTTGGGTACAACAGACTCAATTCAGACCATTGTACGTACTACAAGAGGTTTGGCGATAATGATTTTATCATTCTGCTGTTGTACGTGGACGACATACTGGTAGCAGGTCCCAGTAAAGATCGGGTCCAAGAACTGAAGGCACAGTTGGCTGGGGAGTTTGATATGAAGGATTTAGGACCAGCAAACAAGATTTTAGGGATGCAAATTCACTGAGACAGAAAAGGCAGGAAGGTATGGATTTCCCAGAAGAATTACTTGAAGAAAATCTTGCGGCGTTTCAATATGCAAGATTGTAAGGAAATCTCGACCCCGCTTCCTGTCAATTACAAATTATCCTCAGGTATGTGCCCTAGCACTGAAGCGGAGAGGATAGAAATGTCTCGAGTACCGTATGCATCAGCAGTGGGAAGTCTCATGTTCGCTATGATATGTACGAGACCAGATATTGCTCAAGCAGTTGGTGCGGTCAGTCGGTTCATGGCGAATCCTGGTAGAAAGCATTGGAATGCTGTTAAGAGGATCCTAAGATACATCAAAGGGACCTCGGATGTTGCATTATGTTTTGAAGGGTCAGAATTTATTGTCAAGGGTTTTGTTGATTCAGATTTTGCAGGTGATTCCGATAAACGGAAGTCCACTACAGGCTATGTGTTTACAGTTGCAGGCGGCGTGGTAAGCTAGATATCTAAATTACAGACTGTTGTAGCCCTATCTACAACAGAGGCTGAATACATGGCAGCTACACAAGCTTGTAAAGAAGCAATCTGGATTAAACGGTTAATGGAGGAGCTTGGGCACAAACAAGAGAAAATTCCCTTATTTTGTGACAGTCAGAGTGCCTTGCACATTGCAAGGAATCCAGCATTTCATTCCAGGACAAAA
Source organism: Ehretia macrophylla (assembly GCA_037974665.1). NCBI lineage: Eukaryota > Viridiplantae > Streptophyta > Magnoliopsida > Boraginales > Ehretiaceae > Ehretia > Ehretia macrophylla. The sequence continues at coordinate 52,467,731 of CM075772.1, read as the reverse complement.
CACATAGGTGTTCAATATCACTTTGTTCGAGAAGTAGTGGAGGAAGGGAGTGTGGATATGCAGAAGATACACACCAACGAGAACCTAGCAGATGTCATGACAAAGCCAATCAACATTGACAAGTTTGTTTGGAGTAGATCATCCTTTGGCCTAGCAAAGACGTAAGCAACATGGAATTGGCAAGTATGGAGAGATTTGAAGTGTCACCAAAATTTGAAGTGGGAGAATGTGAACAATAAAATTTTGGTGCAAGTCAAAAGAAGACAAAAAGCAATGGGAAATGAAGAAAAATCTTTGGTTGCAAAGTTAGACACACACAATTTTGGGTTGATTTCACACTACATGTGGGAAGACTTTTGGTGCAAGATGAGCCTATAAATAGAAGCTCATTCTTCACCATTTGAGCATCACCAAAACATCCCAAGTTAGAGAGAAAACATAAGCTTTCTCTTGAATAGTTTTCTTCATCTTTTGTTGTCCTATATTTGTGAGTGAGAGTTAGTTTCTCCTATTATTTGAGAGAGTGATATTGTTCTCTCCTTATATTAGAGAGAAGGTTATTGTAAAATACTCCACATCATAGTGAAATCCTCCATTATTTGCCCGTGGTTTTTCTCTCGATTTGTTTGAGGGTTTTCCACGTAAATCTTGTGTCTCTACTTTCTTTGTTCTCATTCATATTTTAGCTGCGTGATACTGCTTGTCCTCGACCATTCCGCTGCGCCAATACCCAACATACTGTACACCCAATTCGATATGGCGAAGAGATTACATTCGACTATAATTCTGTCACTGAGGTGAGAGCTTATTATATGTGATGCCTTCATGAAATCTAAGGACATTTACTTTGTTGGTAATGTTTTATTGGTACTCTGCTTAGTTCTAATGTGACGTCGCATGTTTACTTTCAGAGCAAAGAAAAGTATGAAGCTTCTATGTGTTTATGTGGCAGCCAGGTTTGCCGTGGGAGTTATCTGAATCTTACTGGTGAAGGGGCTTTCCAGAAGGTACAGGACTTGATAGTTCCTTTATCAACTCTAGAGACAGTTAGGTTTTTAAACTGTCAAATCCAGCAGCAGTTTGGTAAAATTGTAAATTGGCTATCCTGTTTTGGGAAATCTTATTGGCAACGCTCAATTTATAAATTTAACTTTTGAATGGGTGTTATGTATTTATATCATGCTTCAAAGTTCTCATTGGAGCTTATCACTTAAAATCTTTTTGCTATTTGAACTACTACATTTCTTTTTTTCTTTTTCTTTATGTGGATTGTCTTTTTATCCAGGTGCTGAAGGAGTACCATGGAATTCTTGATCGACTCCACTTGATGCTAGAGGCCTGTGAAGTGAATTCAGTATCAGAAGAAGATTATCTTGACCTGGGTAAGGCTGGATTAGGGAGTTGTTTGCTTGGTGGGTTGCCAGATTGGCTGATTGCATATTCAGCGCGTCTGGTACGTATATTTGCTTGATGTATTGTCATTTTTGAATCCCTCTGGTATCTATTCTCATATGTAATTCTTGATGAAGGTGAGATTTATAAATTTTGAGAGGACAAAACTCCTCGATGAGATTCTCAAGCATAATATGGAAGAGAAGAAGAAATATTTCTCAGATATCTGACTGGAGGTTGAGAAATGTGATGCAGAGGTTCAGGTCTGTATTTATTTCCAAGTGCATCCTTTCTAACCTTGTACAGCATGGAAAAATTGGGAGATTTTCAAGCCATACTCTGTTAGTCGAGTCGGATATCTTTGAAGAAATTCTTTCATTTGTAATGCTACTACTAATTTCCTTTTTCTTGAGAATTGCAGGCTGAGGGTGTTTACAACCAAAGGCTTCAAAATTTGGCTCTAACTCTTGACAAGGTAGCTGGCTTTTTTCTCTTCTTCTTTAAGAAGGCCATTTACTGCAAAATTGACTGCATTTTTAGTGTCAAAAGTTTGAAAATTTTTCCTCCAGTTATTTCAATACTTGTTTATTTTAGAAGTAATACATTGGTGAAGCTTTCAGTATGTGTTAGGTTTAAACATTTTCTTACTGCTGAAGGGGGAGGGGCTTTGGAGACCGATGTCTCTTGCCCAAACCCAATAGGAAAAATAAATGAGAGGAAAAAGAACACTAGCTTTAATGTCCTGGTGCATTTTCTTTGCAGGTGAGGTATGTAATGAAATGCATTTGTTGTGATGCAAAGAAGGCCCCCCCTCCCTTGGAGAGGCTTAGTCTGAAAGCAGTGGTTTCTTTTCTTTGGAAAGGGGAGGGGTCCCTTGTGGAGGAACTTATTTATTGTATAACTCCCCATATGGATGACACTGAGCTGAGCAACCTAAAGGCCAACATCTGTGCTCATGATCCATCTGGTTTTGGTGATATCCAGATGGAGCTTCGGAAATCCTTAATATGGTAAGCTGTGCAAATTACCTTTTCTTAGTTTCATCTTGGAATTCTTTTAAACATGCCCATCTTATGGAACATTTTCCTTGTTTCAGGTTGAGGAATAAGGTCCGAAATCTTCCTTGCACATACAAATGTCGTCACGATGCTGCTACCGACTTGATCCACATATATGCTCATACCAAGTGTTTCTTTCAAATAAGAGTGAGTCTTCATACCATGTCTAACCCGAAATTGGTTGGCAACTATTGCCTTAGAGGTCGTCTTCATGCCTTCTGTTGACTCACTTGTCTTCTTTTGCAGTCATACAAGCTTGTAACTTCACCATCAGCGTACATCAGTCCTCTCGACCTGTGCCCAAAATATGCTGATAAAGTGGGTTCTAGTGGTCATGAGTATTGCAAGATGTATCGTGAGAATTATTGTCTAGGGCAGCTGATCTACTGGTATAACCAAGCTTATGCTGAGCCAGAGAGTTACCTAGCCAGAGCGAGTAGGGGTTGCTTGTCTTTACCTGATATGGGTTCCTTCTATGCCAAAGTCCAGAAGCCATCGCGCCAGCGTGTTTATGGCCCAACGACAGTAAAGTTTATGCTATCAAGAATGGTATTATTTCTTTTCCTTGGAACTCTCTGCTCCATTGTAAAGCAGATCTCTGATGTTTCCATCTAAACGTTTGTATCTGTTATATCTATTGATGAACATGATCTCATTGCGGAAGGTTGCTTTTGAACTGAATCAATGTTGTGTATGCACCAGGAAAAGCAGCCGCAGAGACCGTGGCCAAAGGATCGTATATGGTCATTTAACAATTCACCAAAGATGATAGGCGGTCCGATGCTAGATGCTGTATTAGAAAAGGCTCCACTGGACAAGGAAATGGTACATTGGTTGAAGCACAGACCACCCATTTTCGAAGCCATGTGGGATCGGTAAAAAGTTTTGCAGGTGATTCATTCATAGGCATTAGAAAGCAGCAGCAGCAGCAGCAGGCATTAGGGGGTATTATTGGCAATTTGTAAGTAGTATTTGTTTTGGAATGGTTTTCCAATTTTAACTGGAGAGGCTGCTGCCTTGCTTCCTTCTAGGAGTGGTCAGCAGCAGCTATCATTTCAAAGCATCACTGCGTTGTGCTGCTTCCACTGATCATTCTTGTGTACAGTTCTATCCCCTTTTTTATTTATTATTATTCATTTTGGTATTTCAATTTGTAATTCATCATTTGCTAGTGACTAGTGATTTTTTTTTTCCTTCTCTAATTTCATGGAAAATGCCAATAGAAAATAGTGGTAATATATACATGTCAAAATATGATGGTTTCTGAACTGCATAATTTTGTATTTTGTATAAAAGGGTAAAATATTCTAGTTAAATTATTCTGCAGTTTTATTTTGACCATTGAACTGTTGTTGATCTTAAAGGGTCATTAATTTTTTTAAGATGGTTTCATTAGTCATTTCGTTAGTTAGAGTTAAAATACGATTTGGTGAAAAATGGTTAAAAATAGTTAAAGTTAAGTGACTAAAATATTTTTTTATTTTTTTATTTTTTATGATTTCATGTGTTTTATTTTTCTTTTTTTTCTCTTGTCCCTCTTTATCTTTCAAATCCTTTAACACCATCACCTAGTTTTTTTTTTGGGTTGAAACCTAGTTGCCACCATCACAAACACCATCAACCACCACCATCTCAGTCACCACTTACGGCCACTATCCCTTTCTCATTAGCTGTCAATACTATACTTTAATTTTAGATGTTTCAATGTCAATATTATACTTTAATTTTAGATGTTTCAATGTCAATATTGTCATTGCACTAGTCCTTAGATGGGTATAGTGTAGTAGTAGTGGGTTAAAATTATTATATCGCGAGTTCGACACTTTTTATAGTTTTAGAGTTTTGCTTTTGATTGATCTGGTGTATTTGGTATATCTATGTGGGTGAATTGTTGGGGGTTATCAGTTAATGGTTAGATTCTATCAGATAATTCAGTGGTTGAACTCTGCATATTAGATTCTTATATTATCTAAATAAAAAAATTATTGTCATCGCAATATGATTGAACCAAAATTTTACGTAGGACATATAGAGTAACAGAGTATGGAGGCTGCTAAGCAAGGAGTCATCAGCAACAACTATCATTTCTAAGCATCACTGAGTTGTGCTGTTGCTTCTACTCTTCATTCTTGTGTATAGTTCTTTTTTATTTTATTTTATTTTGTTTTTAAAATAATTCGTTATAGTATTTTAATTTGTAATTCATCATTTGCTAGTATATAGTATCTTTCCCGTTTCTAATCTAATGGAAAATGCCAATAGAGAATAGTAGCAATACATACGATTCAAAATGTAATCGTTTTAAAAACAAGAGTGCATAAAGTCATTTGTAACTATTTTTTTATATTTATTAAACCGGTTTATATTTGTCTCATTGTAAACTTTCTATTACAACTATTTTGTGTTATAAATAATAAGTAGAGATTTAAAAAATTATTGTAATTAAATTATAATTTTAAAATTGTAAAAAAAAAAAAGTGATCTTATGAGCATTTAGTAATTAAAAATGAAAAAATATTCAACCGTTATAATTAAATGTCATTGGAAAAACTTTTAATTTGTACAAGGGTAAAGAAAATCATTGCAATGACATTGTAATTATATGCCATTAAAATGTTGAGACATCACGAATTGAAAGATGTGTCAAATACAATATCCAATCACAAAGTGTACATACATACATACAAGGGCACAAGGAAATCAAAACTTTGTAAAAACAAGATAATGATAGTGACAAAGAATTAAAAGGAAAAACAAGATGATTGTTGCAAATGATTGTTGCTAATTTCCTTATCGGCAGGCCAATACTAACAAATCCGACATGAATGAGCAAAGCAGGAGGGAAAAATCTCTTGCCCAAGTGGGTCCAGAAGTAGTAATCCCTCACAGCTCTTCTTCTTCTGAATTTTCTGATTCTTCTTCGGAAATCTCTTATTCTTCTTGAGAAATCTGTGATTCTTCTTCGGAAATCTTTGGATAATGGTACCTACGTTTTGGAGCATTAAGTAACACCACGGATGTTCCAATAGCACAACAAAAAGACAATTTACATGATTTAGACTTGATTAATTAATTATGGAGAACAAAAGGAAATCTTCAAAATTAGGTGAAGAAATTATGAAAACACAGAAGAAGAGTTAAGTGACCATACTTTTTGAGTTCCGGATAGGATCTGATCAGATTAGGACAATCGATTATGCACATGGATTGCCAGATTGAAAGCTTAGCACGGAGCCAATTAGGTAGCTTGTGAAGCTTCCGACACCTAGATATAAACAAATGCCGAAGTCGGGGCATTATCTCAAAAGTTGTGTCTTCATCTTCTTGTTCTGTTTCTTCCCACACTTGTAATTCTCGAAAAAGATAAATAGTTAATGACACCAACTTGGGGAAAGCACGTACTGATGATGATGATGATGATGATGATGACGACGCGGGTGCTCTTCTCAAACTATCATCATCTGGGATTCCCAAAAACTCGCGTCCAATGCGCTCTATATTATTCATGTCTAAAATCTCAAGTGCTTCAAGGTTGGGCAGTTTCCCGAGGGGAGGCATAGTTGAACAATTGCAATCCATGATTTGAAGCCATTTAAGGTTGTTGAAAGCTTTCAACAACCAGCTCCAAAAATGGGTTCCAGAAATTCCACAAATACGTAATTCATGTACGTTATGTAGTGGTTGCTGAGCTTCCAAAGTTGCAATTTCCACGTTGAGTTCCTGATCGTCTATCTCGAATGAATAATTCTTGGCTTTAATTTGTAGACTTCGAAGAGGCTTAAAATGGTTTAGGTACTCCAACATGTCAAATATTTTTCCAACCAAAAACATATCCAGAATTCGAAGATTAGTTAATTTTTTAAAAGACTCCGGATATTCGGTTAATAACGTCTCATAGAGGAAAAGCTCTCTCAAATTTATCAATTTGTCAATTCTTTGAGGAAGTACTGAAAGTCTCGAACAACTTTTAAGGTTCAAGGTTTCTAAATTATATAACTCACACACTGATTCTGGCAACCCATCTAGATATCGATTCTCACTCAAGTCGAGACACCTCAAATGAAACAAACTCCCTACCTCCTCTGGTAGCTTTTCAAAGCCACAGTCCTTTAATTTTAGGACTCTAACATATTTCAAACGCTTGAATGGAGTAACCGGTAGTTTGACTAATGGAAAAATCGCATCCCCATCCACAATAAATGTGCGAAGTCTTCCCACATCACAAGAAGAAAGAAGACTCTCAAGTTCTAATCCAGTAAACTCCTCAAGTTCTAATCCAAAAAAAAATCTAAAGTGACGAGCTCCTTTTGGATATGAACTTGATTTCACATTTTCAATGGTAATGCATTCATTTTTTGCGAGATATAGTGCAAAATCATGCACTATATCATGCATCTGACATGACATTATGTTTCCCAAGTCATCTTTTTTGAAGTCTTGAAAGAAAGAACACATTACCAACTTATTGAAGTACTCTTTACCTTTTAGCTCCTTATCATACCTTCTATTAGTTGGTTTAACAAAACCTTGTGCCAACCAGAACCGAATTAGCTCATCTACATCTAACTTGGTATCTTTTGGAAAGATCGAGCAATATAAGAAGCACCGCTTAACAATCGAAGGCAACTCTTTGTAACTTAAATACAAATGAGGGAAAACTTCTTCTTCCATTTCCTCTAGTTGCCATATTTCACTATCCAAAACTTGTTTCCACTCTTCAAAAGTGTATTTGAAGCGCAACAAACTTCCGATGGTTTTTATAGCTAGTGGCAAACCCTTGCACTTTTCAACTATTTTTTCACCAATCTCTCTAACTTGCATCTCATGGTCCTTTTTTTCAGCAAACGCTAATTTACAACATAAAGACCAACTATCAGATTCAGACAGTTTCCCTAAGTCGTGCAGATTAGTGGAACCCATCATTCTTGCAACTTTCTCTTTCCTTGTTGTTATTAAAACTCTACTTCCAATTGCTCCAACCTTAAGACAGATTTTCAACTCTTCCCATTTTTCTCCCTTCTCATCCCACACGTCATCTAAGACCAGTAGGAATTTTTTACTAGTTATGGTATGTTTCAAGCATTGTAGCAACTGTTCCTTTGAGGGGTCATTTGGGGGATTCCCTCCAATAGCTTTAACAATTTCTGCAGCAGTCTTACACAGATCAAAAGGATCCGAGACGCACACCCATATCATTTCAGTACTAAACCTTTCTTTGACCTCGTCATTATTGTAAATTAGCTTTGCTAGGGTCGTTTTTCCTAATCCACCGGTACCTACTATAGAGATAGTAGGAATCCGATTTTCTTCTTGATTACTTTCAGACAATAACATGCTTAAAAGAGTTTTCACATCATCACCTCGACCGCATACATCTGACTCATCGATTAAGGAGGATGTGATTCGTTCAGGTTGAAAAGAACTGTGACTTGTATTTTGAAGAGATCCTTCATAAACAAATGTGAAATCATTTTTCTCTTTTATGATTGAGTCTAGTTCTGAATTTATATCCTTAATTTTCCAGAACATTTTCCAATTCAGACCAACTTGTTTGAGATGAAAACAAGGATCTCGTATGAATAAGACACAAGTAAACAAGGAACAACAACTTATCTCTTGTCCAGCAATGGATGGATTCTCGGCCTCTTCAAACTTTCGTTTGGAAATTGCAGTGTTCCATTCATCAAGCACGTCTTCCATTTCATATGAAATGTCTTTTAGCTTTTCTAGCCAGCTTTGGACTGCTTTTTCTTTCATGCTTCTCTTCTCTGCATCATCCAACACATGCTGAATTGTTTGTAGTTTGGAGAAGATATTTTTGAGCTCCTTTCTGACACACATCAATAGCCATATGTCATCCTTGATAGCTGAAAGCAATTGCCCCACCACCGTCGAAACTATTTGAGCAACCATGCCTATTTGTCAATAGATGTTTAAATTTCTTGCTTCTATTTTTCGAATTGTGTGTAATAATCACGAAAGAAGTGAGGATGAGAGCACTTAGCTAAGTTTTGGTATTTTCTTATGGTAGGCGCTCACAAAATTCTGAAATCATCTTCTTATATAAACTTCCCCGGGCATTGTTCAGATTTGCGTTCAGAAAAATAAGATACTGTAGGTTATAAAAAATAAAAATAAATTAAGATACTGTAAACCAACATTGTCAAGCTTTCACAATTTATTTATTTTTTCTAAAAAATAATTGTTTATATTTTTAGAAATACAACATTATCTTAAAACAAATACCACTCTATTCTGGCAGTAATAATTTTACAACTCAAATAATCATAATCAAGTTTCTGTTCAACACAGTTCTAATTAAAATTCTACAATTTAACAATTAAAATTTCACAACTAAATCGAAAAATCCAAAGCCATGTACACCAAGAACATGACGTTTTCTATACCAAACCCTAAATCTATTCCCTCTTCCATTATTTCTTTTTTGTATTAACTTTTTTCTTTTCCATTATTTTCTCTGTTAGTAGGTCATCCATCCCCAAATATAAATTCATTCCGTTTTTTCATACACTTGATTTGTTTATAAAAATCTGACCGTATAAACATATTCAGATTCATAAAAATGATGAAATGTAGAACCAATTAGGAATTGTGCTAATTGAAAACTACAAAATTCAATGGTTTTAATATTCCATAAACACTTCAAGTGTACATTAGAAGATTAGGAAATGGATCAATTAAATAGAAAACGTAAATGGAAGGATAATGGCAACATCAAATTTAATGCAAGAATTTTAAATTCCTCCTTATTGTTCAAAATTTGTCAAGTTGATTCTTATTATTTTTCTCATTTTTTTAAAATTCATCTCTATTACTCAAAGTTACTCAATTTAATCCATATTATTTTAAAAAAAAATTAATTTAGTCTATACTATTTTTATATAAAATTTAAATTAGTCTTCAATGTTAAAAAATTGTGACTAAATTAATTTTTTTTTTAAATAATAAAGATCAAATTGATTAATTTTGAATAATAAAGATTAAATTGATAAATTTTAAACAATAAAAATAAATTTAAAATTTCAGAAAAAAAGATCATTTATGATAATTTTTCTTTTCATATGTTAGGTGGTCCCAGAAGTAGGAAAAAATCTTGATTCTCCCTCGTACATTGTTTGGATTGGCAATTGAAAAAGTAAGATACCTTGTTTTTTTTGGGTCATGAAAAAGTGAGATAGCAAACCAACATTGACTATTTGTTTGACAATTGTTTTTGGAGTCCAGTTTTGGTTTCCCACTCACCACTGGATCTACCACAGCAAAAATTCCCTCTCACCATGGACCATTGGACCTTATCAGAATTTTTTTTTTTTTTTGCTTTTTTGGGCATCGACTATTGCTCGACTGACCAAAAAAAAAAAAAAACTATTGCTTTTGGGGTGCATTATTGAAATGAGAATGGAACTTCTTTTTTTTTTTTGCTGAGTAATGAGAATGGAACTTGCCTTATCAGAATAAGTTGTCAATAATCATTTTTGTCTCTTTTTCTTTTTTCAACATGTTAATTACACATACGACGAATAGAGGTGATAAATGTGTATGATCAAGTTATTTCATTTCCTTTTTCTTTTGTCGGGAGGTTATTTCATTCTTACGTCATATATTATAAGAATGTAATTTGAAAATATAAGATTATCAACTCTTAATAGTTCTTTCTGTAACTGTTCTTTATATTTATATTTTTGAGTTAATACTATTTTTAGTCTCTTATCTTTGATCTCATTGACACTTTAATTTCTTATCTTCAAAATAGAATATTTCAGTCCCTTATCTTTTTAAAATGGAATACCGTTAGTCATTCCGTTAAAAAAATAACAGAAAAAGGCTCATGATAGTAAAATATCCCTACTTTTAGGGATAAAAGCATCTTTTACTTATTTATTTTTTCTTCATCTTCTACATCTATCTTCCACCACAACACCCAAAACACACCACCACCGCTCTTTACATATATATGTGCACATATACATATACATATATGTATACACACACACACATATATATATACATATTCATCCAAAGCTAATCTAACACAACAAAAAAAAAAAAGCAAGGAAACTTTACAACCTGATTGATTAGGCTTTACAAGGATCGCATGCATAAGAGCAAAACAAGCGAGCAATTCGAGAAGCAATATTTGAACATTTTCATCACAACAATCATGTTCTTCGATCTGAAAAGGCCAACTCCGATCCGCTGGGTTATATATACATGTTCTTTGCAAAAATGAAAAAATTGTAAAAATGGTGTTGTCTTGCTGTTGGTGTTGGTGGTGGTGTTGGTGTGGGTGTTCAGTGGTGTTGGTGTAGTTGGTGTTAGTGTGGGTGGTGGTAACGGTGGTAGTGGTGGTGGCTGTTGGTGTTCGTGGCTATTGGTGGTGGTGTCGGTGTGGTTGGTGTTGGTGGTGGGTGTTGGGTGTTGGTGAATTGACCAAAATATTCCTGTAATTTGGAAAAAAATCGAGCTATGTGCTAAACATGTGCTTTTTCCGTTATTTTTTTAACAAAAAGATTAACGGTGTCCTATTTTGAAAAGATAAAGAACCAAAATGTCAATAAGATCAAAAATAAAGAACCAAAAATGATATTAACCCTTTACACAAATTATATGAGTGAGCAATAACTTGATGATTTCAAGAATCCGAAATAAGAAAAAAAAAATGATCTCAAGAAGATGTTTCTTTGTTATGTGCTCACATGTGAACAAGGAAAATCACTATTTTTTTTTTTTTGTTAAATAAGCAAGTGATTCAATTCAAATTAAAATTCTTTACAAAATGAACAAAATCTCAAAATATAGGTTTTGTTAAAGTCACGTGATTAGCACGTTGTGCGTAAAAAAAAAGCATATAAAGTTAAATTGGTCATTTAAATCATAGTGACCGATTTAAGCTAAATGAATTGTAAATTAAATGATCAATTTAACATTGTATGTTTTTTTTTATACGTGCAGCGTGCAAAAACATGTGACTTTAATGGATCAAATTTAACAAAAAAGAGCTAATAAACTCACAGTGTGCCTTGTATAAAATATTTAGGAGTAAAATATCCGATTTGAAACATTTGAAACTAAAATATCAAAATAAACAAACATTTATAACTAATTAAACTATTTTCTCTTAAATATTTTGGCTTCGCATTCGTCAGTGTAACAATGGCTTTTTATGATCTCAAGAAAATGCCTCTATATTATGGATTCGCATGTAATCTTCCACAATAATGAAAAAAGAACAAGTCTATATCAAATATTTTAAATGAAATATTTGGTAAACATCATTTTCACAAAATATCATGATTAGAAAAACTTTTTCTCTCTTTTAATTTGTGATAGATTAAAAAAAGCTTAGGCCAGTGCTAAAGTCTTCGCTGGAAATTTGATATTTTCACACGTCGCCTTCTGCCAGCTTTCTTAATAAACATTTTTGTCCAAAATTAGTACAAACTACAAACCAATATAGCATAGATAAAGATTATCTAGGGATAAAAAATGATGTAGATTAGATTGAAAATGACATTTATTAAATAACTTAAGGACTATTAAATAACGTAAGGATTGTCTACGTCCATTTACCTAACGTATAGATTTAAAGAATTGAAGGAACATAACTTTTGAAGATTGAAAAGAAAAAATTAATTAAAAAAGGAATACTCTTAATAACTGAAAGCATACCTAAGTATAAAAGCCGAAAATTATACAAGTGAAAGACAGAAAATACGAAAAGCAATGAAGAAGGAAAAAAAAAACTATATAAAAGAAAGAAGAACATTGATCAATTCCGATTTTGCTTTCTCTGCAATTGCCTTTTAATAAAATATTCCGAACATCAATCACCTCCATTTTTTTTTTCAATAAACGATATTATATAAACAGGAAACAATCAGTTAAAAAATTAAATTTCACTACTGTGGAAATCTACATTCAAAATACGTTCTAACTCCATAGAAATATTTGCAATCCAATCTATTGATAGAGCACGGTGTGCCTACAGGACAGCAAGGTAATCATCTACACCATTGGGTGATCGAGGAGCCAACCATAGCAGAAATCAATGGCGCTGCAACCAAGGAAACAGCAGCATCAGCCATGTTTAATTTGTTGACAGACGTTAAATAAAATTTCTTTTTCTTTTTCTTTTTTTTTTTAGGCAAAGTCAGTTAAAGAATGATAGTTTTAAGGGATATTTCATCCTTTTTATCTCTCTTCACAAGAAACCTCAAATGTCTGGGGTTGTCTATCTACAAAACACCCAAGTGTTGCTTCGTTCTAAGGTGGGCCAAAAAATGTGTACACTTGTTCATGCAAAAGATATAGACTAATTTGTAGTTAACATGGCGCGCGCGAGAAGATACATTTGCATTCTTCAATTCATGGACGCAAAGGGCTGGCAAGATACGAACTCCCGTTAAAAAATTGCACACCAATACAGAATCTGTCTCAATAGTAAATTCTACAATCTGTAAACAATTCTTTTTTTTCCTTTTGGCTTTTGCTTTGTGTGAACAACCAAGAAAGAAATGAGAACGAGAACACTTTAGAAAACTGGCTAACTTTGGTATTTCTTATGAGAGGTGCTAACAAAAGTCTGAAATCTAACGAGAGAAGGGCGACAAAGTGAAATCAATATAGTACAAATACGGAAATTTCATATTACTTAGCGATTACCTAATGAATAGACATGAAGAATTGGAAGAGCAACAAATTTTGAAGAACAAAAGGAAAAAGTTAAATTAAAATAGGAATAATCTTAATAATTGAAAACAAAAAAATAATACAACCTTAAAAATACAAAAAGTTAAAGAGAAAAAATATGAAAAGCCACGAAGAAGGAAGATTAAACTAAACTGAAAGGGTTAACAAAATTACATTGATCAAATCCGATTTTGCTTTCTCATAAATTATCTTTCGGGAAAATATTCTCAACATCAATCCCCTCCATGCGCTCCACAATTTCTAAGCCTAACCCATTCCACACCATCCCCAACATTTTTTTTTTCTGTCGTACCAAACATATATATATATATATATTTTATCAAACCAACCCTAACATGAAAAGGAAAAAAATAAGTCAAAAATTAATCCCATCCAAGTCTAAGAATCTCTTTGAAGAATTTTAATACGTCAATGACCTATTAGAGATATATGCCAAACCTCCCGTAGACTATATTGCCGTTGAACTTGTATATCTACCTGGATAATGAAGGAGTCGATAATGGAATACTTTTGAATCGGGTGAATAATTCAACTTACGACGTTCTCGTTTATTATTTAACAAAAATAATCCAAGTCCATCTCAATTTTTGCTCTTTTACATCAATTCAATTAAAAACTGTTTTAACAATTAAGTGTCTCACTACAACAGTTTTTTTAACCGTTATAAACTATTTCATTTTTTTGTTTTGAAGAAGTTATTTAATTGTAAAGGCTAAATTTTTTTTTATCACTTTTTGTTAGTTATTACTCGTGAATTTACTTTTTCAAAACAGTTTTAAATTATAATTTAATTCCAAATTTTTTTTATCCGATTGCTTATTATATATAAGAAACTCTTGTAGTAGAGAATTTGCAATGAGAACATCAAGTCTTGCAACCAATAAAATTTGGTAGTGCGTCTATTAACTTACATCAAGAACGTGACGGCTCTTATCCGATCCTGAAGTCAAAGGTTCTACTTAATTTTACTAGTGGAGTCATGGTGGTGATACGGCTGGCCGAAGAGGTGAGGAAAGAAGATAGTTGAGGAAGGAGAGAGAGACGATTGTGTGGTAATCAGAAAATTATTAGACAGAATTTTTTTAACCAAAAGTGTCGGATAGTATGGTACCAGATTAACTAAATGTGTGTCATATTCACTATCGGATGAGAATCTTACGTTAATTAAATTAGGATCCCATAATGAAAGATAATATATTAGTTATGAAATTTATTTATATGAAGTGAAAGGTAATATATCTCATGAAAACTTCAAATATATACTGAAAGATTAGTAATTAATAGATCAAGTAAATAGACAGTACATCAAACAAATGCTAAAACAATAACACAGGTGTAGAAAGCTTTTTGATCAGTTTCAAGAAAGAATACAAAGGAAAATTATATAAGCAGTACATAAATGAAATGGTGTAAGGAGATCAAGAAAAAGAAGAGAAAAAAGGAAAAGTTAAAGCCAACTAGGGAAGCAAAGAGCTGAAAATAAAAAAGAGAATCGGAGGATTAATTAGTTAATTAGTCATGAAATGCCTAGGATTAATTATAACGAGTTTCGTTTGTACTTAATGCTTGAAAACATATCAATATATGTTTTTCTAGTATTAGTTTCAATATTATTTTTTTTAATACTAATACAAATTGATGAATGAGATTGAGGAAAGAAAATTCAATCCAATTGATGTTATTCGTATAAGAGATTTGAGATTGATATAATAAACGGACGGATGAGATTGAAGAAATGTAATTCAATCTAATAGATGTTATTCGGATAAGATATTTGAGATTGAAATAACAAACAGATGCAAGAGATTAAGGAAAGAAAATTCAATCCAATAGATGTTATCCGGATAAGAAATTTGAGATTGATATAGCAAATGGCAGGATGAAATTGAGGAAAGAAAATGTAAACCAATGGATGTTATTCAGATAAGAGATTTGAGATTAAATTAAAAAAATTAATTACTTTAAAAATTGAATAAATAGAATTTAATTACAAAAATAAATAAAATCAAGATTGGAATTTAAACCGAATGTAATTAAACGTCATCCTAATTTTTTAATTTATTTATTTTTGGTTGAATATTTATTTTAAAAAGTTACGATAATATAAATAACAATTAATTAAAAAAATTAACAAATGAGAAAAATTGACACATAATCAAATTATTATGTAAAATTAAAATTAACACAATATAGAAACTCAATTTTGTAGAGACCATCACTGATGATAATTTTATTATATATATATATTGGTCCGTACGCAAATGGAAGGATCCAAATGGCAACATTAAATTTAATGCTAGAATTTCAAATCTGTCCTTATTGTTCAAAAGTTGCCAATTTCATTCTTATTATTTATTAAAATTGTTAAGTTAATTACGCATACGACGAATAGAGGTGATAAATATGTATGATCAGGTTATTTCATTTCCTTTTTCTTTTGTCGAGAGGTTATTTCATTTCTTACGTCATATATTATAAAAATGTAATTAGAAAATATAGGATTATCAACTCTTCATAGTTTTTTCTGTAACTGCTCTTTATATTTATTTTTTTGTTTTATGCAAATTATATGTGAGCAAGAACATAATATTTTTTTTTTTTGCTAAATTACCATTCTTTTTAGCAAGAAAGGAAATATCCAAAAAAAATAGGGGGTCTAAGTCACATTTTCTCTAAAGTGGAAGAGGTTTAGATCAAAAATACCCAAAAAAAAAAAAAGATCTCTAGAAGATACCCCTTTGTTATGTGCTCACATGTGAACAAGTAAAAGGATCATTCGTTTTTTGCTAAATAAGCAAGGGACTCAATTCAAATTAAAATTCTTTACAAAGTGTCCAAAATTTGAAAATATAGATTTCGTTAACATCACGTGATTCACATGACGCTCGTAAAAAAAAAAATATAAGGTTAAATTAGTCATTTAAATCATAGTGACCAATTTAAGCTAAATGAGTTGTAAGCTAAATGACCAATTTAACATTGTATTTTTTTTTTTGAGTGACGTGGAAATCACGCGACCTTAACGGAGCAAATTTAATAGAAATGAGTTAATTAACTAACGATATCCTTTATGTAAAATATTTAAGACTAAAATATCTCGTTTAAAATTAAAATATCAAAATAAACAAACGTTTAATACTAATTGAACTATTTTCTCTTCAATATTTTGGGTTCGCATTCATCAGTGTAACAATGGCTTTTTATGATCTGAAGAAAATGCCTCTATATTATGGATTCGCATGTAATCTTGCACAATAATGAAAAAAGAACAAGTCTATATCAAATATTTTAAATGAAATATTTGGTAAACATCATTTTCACAAAATGTCATGATTAGAAAAACTTTTTTCTCTCTCTTTTAATTGTTCATGGATTAAAAAAAGCTTAGGCCAGTGCTAAAGTCTTCGGTGGTAGAAATTATGTCATAATCAGGTTATGTCATTGCCTACGTTATTTCTATATTATAAAAATGCAATATATATACTACGGCAGCTTCCACAAATTATGAAGTTAAGGCTTTTGTTTGTTTGCCGTAAAATATTTTTCAATATTTGGTAATATTAAAAAATTAATCAATTAAAAAATATTTTACAGTCAACAATTGCGGCTGTTTTTGCTTAATTTTTCGATGTTTGATAACACTAAAAAATTGATCAATTATAAAATATTTTCCAGTTAATAATTGTAGCTAGTACAAAATTTTGAAAAATATTTTTATATCCTTTAGGATAAGAAAATATTTTACGAAACTCACTGTATATCCAAACATTCGATAATATTTTAAATATTCTATTTTTCAAAAAAATATTTTATCCCAACAAATTATTATACGGCAAACAAAAGGAGTCCAAAAAATATTTTATTTTCTAAATATATATATATATATATATATATATATATATATATATATATATATATATATATATTTTTTTTTTTTTTTTTTTTTTTTTTGGTCAACAGACAAATATTTTTCACAAAAATATTTTCACAAGTAAATTATTTTACGACAAACAAATGGCGCCTAAGTACTACTAATTTTTCGCCTTCTGGCAGCTTTCTTAGTAAACATTTTTGTCCAACATTTGTACAAACCAATATAGCACAGATAAAGATTATCTAGGGGTAAAAAATGATGTATATTAGATTAGTGATGAAAATGACATTTATTAAATAATTTAAGGACTATTAAATAACATAGGGACTGTCTACATCCATTTACCTAACGAATAGATTTAAAGAATTGACAGAGCATATACACTACAAGAAAATTGGTCTGGGGCGACGAAGGTTTCTCGTCGCCCTTTGGTAGCCTACACCCATTGGGCGACCAAAAACCGAGCGTCGAGAAAACCCTTGTCGCCATTTTATCATTTGGTTGCATTTTGGTGGCCAAATCGGAAAAAAAAAAATAAAAATTTACATTTCGTAGCTCTTTGGTCGCAATGTTTAGAAAAATAAATTATTAGTTAATTTTTATAATTAGTAATTTTATTAATTAATTCATTAATTTTTGTATAAATTAATTATGTGTGGTCGCCATATGGTGGCCAATCTTTGTCTCCATTAGGTAGCAAATTATTTTTAATATTTTTTGTTAATTATTTAATTTCGTCTCCATGTGATAGCCAATTTTTGTAGCCACAATTTGGTGGCCATGTGGTAGCCATACTTTCGTCTTCATTAGGTAGCCAAATATTTTAAACTTTTTTTATTAATTATTTACATGGGTCGCCATTTGGTCGCCAAAATTTGTAGCCGATTTTGGTGGCCATATGGTGGCTATTTTATCGTCACCACTAGGTAGCCAAATTTTTTAATTATTTTTTTTATTCATTAATTTTCATTATTTACATTGATCGCGATTTCATAGCCCAAATTTGTAACCCATTTTGGTTGCCATATGGTGGCTATTTTATCATCGCTACTAGATAACCAAATTTTTTAATTATTATTTTTATTCATTAATTTTCATCTTCATGTGATAGCCAATAATAGTCGCCACGTGGTAGCTACGTTTTTGTTGTCATTTCGTCACCGCACAATAATTTAAAAATAAAAAAAAAATTAAATTTAACATTTACAAAACTAAAATTAATTTAATATATACATATTTAAGTATTTAATTTAATATATACATATTTAAGTATTTCATCAGAGTAATGGGTTTCATCATCCACTATTTTGCTATGCGTTGCTTTGAAAACATCGGCGTGGGTCACCGGACGACTTTCTTTTAACTCCTGCATTATTAACGCATAATTAGTACATAATTGTAAGATAAGATAAGACATAAAATTAAATAATCCCACTTTTGAATTCAAGTAACATTCCAAGGCCTTTAGATTTACCTTTTACATAGTTAAATTCAAAGTCATTTTATTAATATTATTTCAACTATAAGACAACATTACATTTCCAAATACAGTTATCTTTGCAACAATATTTCATTTACTAACATTAACATTCATTGAATTCAAAGTCATTTTATCAACATTATTTCAACTACAACGCAACATCACATTTCTAAAGACATTTATCTCTACAACAATACATCTCAACTTACAACATTATATCAAATATAATATCTCACCACGAATATAAAACATATTGAATTGGAAGACTAACCTGTGTCGTGATAGTTTGGCCTATCACACTAAACAAACTCCAATCCTTCAAAAAAATATAGCAAACAACCAACAATTACATCATTAGCAATCACCTAAAAACCAAACAATACATTACACATACACATAAACATACATATATATAAATACTTGAACATTTAAAAACAAACTAACCACAAACAACAAAACAACAAATAATAAAAACCCGAAAATTCAAAAATTTAAAAAAACAAAAAAAATTCTAAAATGAAAAACTCCAAAAATAAGGTAAGTTTGATAAAAAAACAAAACAAAATTTTAAAAATGTAAAATACAAAAAAAAAATTGAATAAAATAAGAAAATATAAAAATAAAATAAAATAAAAAACAGAAAAAGAGGAAATGTGTGTATATATATATATATACATACACACACACACACACACACATACATACATATTTTTTTAAGTCAAAAAATGAAAAAAATCTGAAATAAAAGAAATAAAAGAAAAAAATAGAAAAAAGCAAAATGCATATATATATATATATGAGATCTATAAATATAAAATAGGATCTATATATAAAAAAAAGGGAAAAACAAAAATAAAAAAACAAAAAAAAGCAAAATGCAAATAGATCATACATATAAGATCTATATATAAAACAAAGCAAAAAACAAAAATTAAGAAAAACAGAAAAAAAGGGAATGCACACACACACACATATATATAGATATACATATACATAAAACTATATGTATAATGTAATAAACAAAATAAAAACAAAAAAAATGTACCTTAAAAGGGAGGGGAAGCGTGGGGTGGGGTGGGGTGATTTTTTTTATAAAAAAAAATTGTTGTTCAAACTAAAAACAGGGGGCAGCCCCACTTAAATCAAAGGGCAGCGACGCTACCCTCTGATTTAAATTTGGGCCACGACCAAAGGGGCACCAACCCTTTGGTCGCCCCAAGCCCTAATTTTTTTTTTTGGTTAATTTGTATATTTTATTATAAGTTGTTATATTGTTTTTAATTATATATAAATAAATTATAATAAATTATAAATTAATTAATTTTATATTAAATAAAAAAATTTATTTAACATTAAATTTTGTAAATATGTTTTATATTATCTAAAAACAACTTTTGACTTATATTATTAATTTTATTCTAAATAAATGAATTTATTTATTTATATAAATAATTTGATTTATATTTTTAATTTGTATCCCCTTCATATCTATTGGCGACCAAATGGTGACCAATCTTTTACTTTTTGTCGCCATTTGGTGGCCAATGACTACCACGGGGCTACAAAATGGTATTCAAAACTAAAATTTGTTATAATAATTATAAATTAATGAACATGAACATGAACATTTCGTAGCCCCTTCGTAGCTATTAGCGACCAAAGGGCGACCAAACTTTAACTTTTTGTCGCCGTTTGGTGGCTACGAACTATCATGTAAAAAATAAAATTTCTTTCATACAATCAATTCTTTTATTTTAATTATTTATTCTAAGCTAAATATTATCTTTTATTATAGTCATTCTTCAATTTATACTAATTCATTAATGTTAGTGCAAAATTACAATCTGATTGGTGTGCGAAAAAGTAATGACAATGATATAATCTTCATTGTTTTTCATTTTGTATTTCATAATCTCACTTTTGTTAAATATAGAATTATTAATCATTAATTCATTTTCATACTCTTATATTTTAAATATGTACAACTTTATACCATTGATTAAACCTTATAATATATTTTCAATCAAAATAAAATAGATCTTGCATAAACTTGTAATGTATTTGTTATTATTAATTATTATGTTATAAATCAACCTAATGTTTCATGAACATGAACATTTCGTAGCCCCTTCGCAGTCATTGGCGACCAAAGGGCAATTAAACTTTAACGTTTTGTCGCCATTTGGTGGCCAATGGCTACCACGGGACTACGAACTATCATGCAAAAAATAAAATTTCTTTCATATAATTAATTCTTTTATTTTAATTATTTATTCTAAGCTAAATATTATCTTTTATTATAGTCATTCTTCAATTTATACTAATACATTGATGTAAGTGCAAAATTACAATTTGATTGGTGTGCGAAAAAGTAATGACAATGATATAATCTTCATTGTTTTTCACTTTTTATTTTATAATCCCACTTTTGTTAAATATAAAATTATTAATCATTAATTCATTTTCATACTCTTATATTTTAAATATGTACAACTTTATACCATTGATTAAACCTTATAATATATTTTCAATCAAAATAAAATAGATCTTGCACAAACTTGTAATGTATTTGTTATTATTAATTATTATGTTCTAAATCAACCTAACTTTTCATGAACATGAACATTTCATAGCCCCTTTGTAACCATTGGCGACCAAAGGGCGACCAAACTTTAACTTTTTGTCGCCGTTTGGTAGCCAATGGCCACCACGGGGCTACGAACTATCATGTAAAAATAAAATTTCTTACATACAATCAATTATTTTATTTTAATTAGTTTTTCTAAGCTAAATATTATCTTTATTATAGTCATTATTCAATTTATACTAATTCATTGATGTTAGTGCAAAATTATAATTTGATTGGTATGCGAAAAAGTAATGACAATGATATAATCTTCATTGTTTTTCACTTTTTATTTCATAATCCCACTTTTGTTAAATATAGAATTATTAATCATTAATTCATTTTCATACTCTTATATCTTTTTTTTTTTTTTTGATACAAGGGGAGGCAAAGCCAAACTAATCACTAACAGTTCTAGGATAAGTTTCTCCCTGCCTATCTTTCTCGATCATGGTTATAAGACGCAACGGAGGAGACTCAAGCGAATGACAACCCAAACGCAACTGGAGACTGTAGTTAGCGAGCCAATCAGCACACTGGTTGGCCTCACGGAAGACATGCTGAAGGTGATACTCTTCATGATTAGCAAGAATCTGCTTGCAATCTTCAATGAGAAATATGAGGGGACTATTTGAAGGCACTTGCGAATTAAGAAAATGTGTAGTAATTAGCGAATCAGTCTCAATCGTGAGATAAACGATGCCCAAATCAACAGCCCTTCTAAGTCCCTCCCAAACTGCCATAAGCTCAGCTTTATTATTTGAAGAGATCCCCAAATTAATAGCGAAACCGGAGGTCCAAGTACCATTAGTATCGCGAAAGATGCCCCCAGCTCTAGCAATGCCCGGATTACCTTTTGAGCAACCGTCTGTATTAAGCTTCCATCCTTGAGTTGGTTTCTTCCATCCAACCAGAATCTCATGACTAGTACGGTGCATAAAGGTGTTACTGTCATGCCACGCCTCCTCCATTTCCATGGCCTGTCTATGGATGAAGTTCGCCAAGAAATAAAAGTTATTGTGTGGCAGATTCTTGAAAAATCTCTCATTTCTCTATTTCTAAATCCACCAAACTGCAGTGGCAAAGAAAATGTTCCAAGCAACCCCATGATGCTTTCTCAAACACTTAATGTTTTTGTTAAACCAATCAGACCAATTGAGATTGAAAAAAGAGGGCTTAGAATTTGGCGGTAAAATCAAGTTCTACACCTGTCGCGCAAGAACGCAATGTCGTAAGACATGGTTGGAGTCTTCAATGGTTGCAGTGCACCAATGACAAATGGCATTGTCCACGATGCCTCTACTAGCAAGTTGGTCAAGGGTTGGAATTCTTTGAAGGGCAGCTTGCCAGAGAAAGACTTTAACACGTTGTTGACATTTGAGATTCTACAAGCAGTCCCATTTAACGTTTGTAGTTGCTTCCGTGGTCTGATTCCGGAGAAGGTAAACCGAGGCAAGACTGAAAACCCCTTTAGTATCCTATTTCCAAGCCACAAAATCTTACTTGGCATCATCCATGATAACTCGAAGGCTAGCAATTTGAAGCAGGATCGTTGTCGGGAAGTAGACTTGAAATTTTCCCCAGTTCCAAGATCCATCCTCCTCGATATAATTTTCAATAGTCAAGTTCTTCTCGCTATCAGGAACAGGGAGAATTGCAAGAGAAATAAGCTCAGACTTGCCCACCCATCTATCGAGCCATAATCGAATCTTTTTCCCGTTATAAACAACCCATTGGAAACCCCTATTAAGCAGTTCCCTCCCTTCCAAAATCCCCCGGCAGATGGTCGAGTCAGAAGACTTGGCAGAGTAATTAAGCAGATCATGATGAAAATATTTCTCATTCAGGACTCTAACCCACAGTAAATTCGGTGCAGTGAGGACCTTCCATCCAAGTTTAGCCATGTAAGCCTCATTAACGGTTGTAGTTTCTCTCAAACCAAGACCACCAGACTTTTTACATTTGCACAAGTTAGCCCAAGAAACCCAGTGAAGTTTTTTTCGTTCTCCTTCTAAACCCCATATAAAGTTTCGTTGAATCTTGTCAATCTCCTTGCATGTTTGGATTGGAAGTTTAGTAGTTTGCATATAGTATGAGGGAATAGCAGCAATGGTGGACTTGGCTAAGGTGACTATTCCAGCAAAAGACAAGACGTGTTTCTTCCATCCAGCAAGTTTAGATTGAATTTTTTGAAGAATGCTTTTGTAGGTGCCATGGCAAATCCTTTTGTGTATCACCGGGACTCCCAAGTAGGTACCAAGATCGATAGTAGTTGGGATACCGCTTATTCTGGATAGTTCTTGAGCAATCGTGGGATCAGTGTTGCGAGAAACAAAAAGCTGGGACTTCGAAGCATTAATGGATTGACCTGCCTCAGCACAAAAGCTTCGCCAAACCCTTTGAATATTTATCATTTGCTCAGTAAAGGCCTCTACAAAGAAAAGTAAATCATCAGCAAAGAAAATATGGGAAATGGGAGTACCATTTCTGCAAATTTTAATAGGTTTCCAGTTATGGTTTTCAAATTTACAATATATCATACGAGATAGACGCTCAATGCACATAATAAAAATATAAGGAGATAGAGGGTCTCCCTGCCGAATTCCCCTATTTGGAGAAAAATAGGGGGATCGGACCCCATTCCAAAGAGCGCATGTTGATGCCGTTTGAAGAGATGACATGATGAGAGAGATGATTTTATTTGGAAGCTTAGCTTGGCGAATAGTATCCTCGATGAAAGCCCAACTGAGGCGATCATAGGCTTTTTCAAGGTCAACCTTGATGGCCATGAAACCCCGCTTACCCTTTATACGCTTCAAGTGGTGGACAATCTCTTTAAGAAGAATAGTGTTATCAGAAGTAGACCTTCCTGGGAGAAAACTGCTTTGCCTTGGAAAAATCCAATCAACAAGAAGGGGCCGCAAACAATTAACCAAAATCTTAGTAATCAGCTTAGCAAGGACATTAAGAAGACTAATCGGTCGAAATTGGCTAATGAACTCTGGATTCTTCGTTTTAGGAATGAGAGTAATCCATGCTTTGTTAATATTTCTCGGAAAGGTGCCTGTTTGGAAAGCTTTTTGGACTAAGTCAATCACGGATTCTCGAACCACAGACCAACAATTTTGGAAAAAGGCTGCAGGTAAACCGTCTGGCCCGGGAGCCTTAGAAGATGACATTTGAAAAAGGGCCACTCTAATCTCTTTTTCAGTCACGGGACAATTGAGATGCTCCATGTCCATATTTGCAAATAAAGAAAACAGCGCATCAGAAAAACTAGAAGGTGATAGGTCAGAGCATGTATATAAATTCTTATAATGATTAATTGAAATTTGTTGAAGAGTGGGGGTGTCATAGATCCAAACACCCTCATCATTCTTAAGACACAAAATTTTGTTTTTCTTCCTGCGCTGAAGGGTGGAGAGGTGGTAGTATCTCGTATTACGATCCCCAGAGTTGAGCCACTGTTTTCTTGACTTCTGGAACCAGTAGACTTCTTCTTGGTGTAAAGTATCTTCATAATCCTTCTTTAACTTCTTCTCAAGTCTCAATAAAGATGAGTTATAATTGTTCTGTAAAGATCCTTGGATGCCTTTAATCCGGGTGAGTAATCTACGCTTGCGAGCAAAGATATTACCGAAATTGCTAGAATTCCACTGATTGAGCTTAGCGGCAATCTCTTTAGTAGAGGCACTGATATCATTTCTCTGATTAGACCAGTTAGAAACAACAAAGGAATAGAAGTCTGGATGAGAGCACCAAGCGAGCTCGAAATGAAAGGGCCTGGGAGGGGCTGGTCCGTCACGCCTATCAGTTGAAATGAGAATGGGAAGATGGTCCGAAGAAATTCTAGGTAGATGTTGAACAGTGGCATGCGGGAAAAGAAAGTTCCACTCAGGGTTGGCGTAGGCCCGATCAAGTCTCTCTAAAATGTGTTGACCCGTGTCCCACGAGTTAGACCAAGTAAATCTTGGGCCCACAAATCCCAAGTCAATAAGGTTGCAATCATTGCGCCAATTCTCAAACTGAATCATCTTCCGAGTAATCCCCGAACAACCTCTTTTTTTATCCTCAACAAGTCCCACTTGATTAAAGTCACCTGCAATAAGCTAAGGGAAATCAAGATCAGTTGAAGCATCACGAAGTGCCTCCCACAGTAAAGATCTCACCGACTCCGTAGGACTAGCATAGACAGCCGAGAAAATCCAATCATGTTTGCCAACCAAAATTTTGGTGTTGATAACTTGAGGACCTGCAGAAAGTAAATCAATATGCATAGTGCTATCATCCCAAAGAATCCAAATACCACCAGAAAAACCTTCAGCTTCAACTATAAGAGAGTTAGTCATTCGAAGGGAAGAAATAATTTTATTGGCTTTGTTACCACTAACTCGAGGTTCCATAATAACAACAATATCTGGTTGATGAATTCTTGATAACTCACGCAGCTCCTGGCGAAACTGATCATTGGCAGCCCCACGACAGTTCTACAGGAGAATCTTAAAATTCATAAAAAAGGTAGAGGCTCCTGCAACAGGGGAAGAAAGAAAAGGATTGTTATCCATAATCAACAAATAGAGTGGGATAACTGAGCATCCAATTCCACACCACAGGTAGAATCCACAACTATATCCATTTTTTGAAAACCAATGTCTAGTGGTCCTCTGTCGAAAGCATTGCAATCAATAGTATGCGCTGTTGGGATATCTCTCATCTGATCATTCTCAAGAACTGGAGGGTCACCATCAGCTTTATCAATTAGTGAAAGGTCTGTGGAAGTAGTGGCCATAGCTGATTGATTGGTTGGGCGAGGCTCTTTTTTTGTTTCTTCCTTCTTATTAAAAGCTGGGCCGAAGGATTTTTGTTGTTCAAATGAAAGATCTTGAACCACCCTATGCGACTCTTTTTGTGATGAAACAACTGTTTTGATTGGCTTTGAGGTAGAAGACTTGTCATGATTGTTATGATGAATCATTGTAGGAGTCGATGAAGGGATCGTGACACACTCTGTCGCGCCATTCTCTGCTTCCTCTAAACCACTGAGAACACCGAAGCGAGATTCGCTTGCCAACTCTTTTGATTTGTTCCTACTGTTATGAGTACTGACATCCTTACCTTTATTCATACCTTTATCATCAATTTTCAACTCACTTCTAAAATGATTACTGCTTCTTTCATCCCCTTTGTTATCATTTCGTTTGTTATGGTTATCTTGTCGGGTTGCAGTAGGACGCCTTGGAACTCGCCTTTGGACAAACATCCAATTCCCAAAATCAAAACCTGTTTCCCAATCATTTTGATTATCATGTGGTTGTGATTGAAACTCAAGTTTCTTTGAAGAATTATCTCCATTAACAGTCTCTATCTCAACACTAGATTTGTTAATTGTACATTGTTCCTTTCTGTGTCCATAGGTGCCATATTCAAAACAAACCATATGAATCCCTTCATACTCTACCCTTTGGATAGCTTTCCTCCTTCGAAATTTAGCAACTAGAGGTTTAGAAAGATCAACCTGAACAGCCACACGTGCAAATTTATCTCTAGTAACAGACTCAGTAACCTTATCCACTTTCAAAGTTTCACCCACCATATTACCCATTTTTCGCAACATCTTTTCCTTATAATATTCCACTGGAGCCCCAGGGAATCTCACCCAAACTGCCATGGTAGAAACTGATGCTGAGTAAAGGCAAAATTCTGGGACCCATTTTCGAACAGTAACATAATGATCAGCTAAGAGCCATGGTCCCCCAGTTAAGACATGGTCATACTCTTGTTTAGATGAGAACCTAATAACATAGTAACCCAGTTCAAGGTCAACCAAAGAGATCTTACCTTGAAGGGACCAAAGTCGAGGCAGTCTGTTAGAAAGAAAACGGAAGCCCACTGTCTTGCCCAGAAGCTTGATGATCAGTGCAAAACGCCAAGGCCTTCTCATTTCGACTTTCTCCTCAGCTGTGAGACGCATATGAGGTAAGGAATAGTCAATTTCTTCATCATCATCTGAAATAGCACCGTCGAACTCTGTATCAGAATCCTCCTCATCAAGAGCCCTCATACCTTCACCATCCTCCATAAGCAAATCATCACTTTTCTTCTTCTTAAAGAGCTTCCCCCAGTTCATAGTATCTTGATTATCACAAGGGGTAGTTTTATCAGAGTCTCCCACTTCCATGGGTTCCGTCGAATCAGACTGAGCGCAGTTCATATTATCTTGATTATCACAAGGAGTAGTTTTATCAGAGTCTCCTACTTCCATGAGTTCCGTCGGGTCAGACTGAAGTGACTCCATAGCTGAGACCTTGGGCTTTTTACCAGCTCTGGACTGGTTATTACTTCCGTCAGATTTATCAGCAAAAGGGCGAGAAACCCCTAACTTTGGAAAGTTGTGGTCCTCCTCCATGGGAGGTAGCAGAGAAGTCGTAATCCCTAGAGGGGTTATGACTCTCAAGAGCACAAATCAAGCAAGACAAAGTTGTGATGGAGTAGTGGCCACCAAGGCCAAGTGAGATCAGCCAAGGCTTCACACGACAGAGCTAAAGAAACTAGAGAGAGAGAGACGTTATGTAGATGTTGTAAGGAGTGGTTGTTTACTCTTATATCTTAAATATGTACAACTTTATACCATTGATTAAATCTTATAATATATTTTTAATCAAAACAAAATAGATCTTGCACAAACTTGTAATGTATTTGTTATTATTAATTATTATGTTCTAAATCAACCTAACTTTTCATGACCATGAACATTTCGTAGCTCCTTCATAGCCATTGGCAACCAAAGGGCGACCAAACTTTAAATTTTTGTTGCTGTTTGGTGGCCAATGGCCACCACGGGGCAACGAACTATCATGCAAAAAATAAAATTTCTTTCATATAATCAATTCTTTTATTTTAATTATTTATTCTAAGCTAAATATTATCTTTTATTATAGTCATTCTTCAATTTATACTAATTCATTGATGTTAGTGCAAAATTACAATTTGATGGTTGTGCGAAAAAGTAATGACAATGATATAATCTTCATTGTTTTTCACTTTTTATTTCATAATCCCACTTTTGTTAAATATAGAAATATTAATCATTAATTCATTTTCATACTCTTATATTTTAAATATGTACAACTTTATACCATTGATTAAACCTTATAATATATTTTCAATCAAAATAAAATAGATCTTACACAAACTTGTAATGTATTTGTTATTATTAATTATTATGTTCTAAATCAACCTAACTTTTCATGAACATGAACATTTCATAGCTCCTTCGTAGCCATTGGCGACCAAAGAGCGACCAAATTTTAACTTTTTGTCGCCGTTTGGTTGCCAATGGCCACCACGGGGCTACGAACTATCATGCAAAATATAGAATTTAGTTCATATAATTAATTCTTTTATTTTAAAATTTTTTTAGTTTTTTTTTTGTAATTTCTTTTTGAAAAATTAAATCATATTTGTCGCGTATGGGTCACCCTTTTACGACCTAAGGGCGACCCTTATTTAGTTTATTTATTTAACTTTTTTTTTTCAATTTATTTTTTTTATAATTTTTACTTTTCTAAATATTTATGTTTTTTGGTCGCCATTTGGTCGCTCAATAGCGACCAAATGGATACCATATTTATTTTTTTCTATTTTATAATTATTTTTTCTAATTTATTTTTGGTAATTAAGCTGTGAACAAAAATTAATGATAACGGTGGCCATGTGGTCGCCATTTGGCGACCTAATGGAGACCAATAACTAATTAATCAAAAATTATCTTTTTTTGTCGCTATTTTGTTGCCGTTTGGCTACCAAATGGCGACCATTTGTAATTTTCCTATCAACATATTTTTTCGCCTATCTTAGCCGCCAAACGGTGACGAAATATTTTATTTCATCGCCCTTTCGTCGCCATTTGTTACAAATAGCTACCAAACTTTTTTCGTCGCCATTTTTGGTAGCCTTAAGGCTGTTTTCTTGTAGTGATAACTTTTGAAGATTGAAAAGAAAAAATTAATTAAAATAGGAATACTCTTAATAACTGAAAGCATACCTAAGTATAAAACCTGAAAATTATACAAATGAAAGAAAGAAAATATTAAAAACCACGAAGAAGGAAGATTAAACTAAAGGGAAAGGGCTAACAAAATCATATTGATCAAATTCGATTTTGCTTTCTCATAAATTATCTTTTGGGAAAATATTCTCAACATCAATCGCCTCTATACGCTCCACAATTTCTAAGCCTAACCCATTCCACACCATTCCCAACATTTTTTTTTGTCGTACCCAACATACATATATATATTTTTTATCAAACCAACCCTAACATGAAAAGGAAAAAAATAAGTCAAAAATTAATTCCATCCAAGTCTAAGAATCTCTTTGAAGAATTTTAATACGTCAATGACCTATTAGAGATATATGCCAAACCTTCCGTACACTATATTGTCGTTGAACTTGTACATCTACCTGGATAGTGAAGGAGTCGATAATGGAATACTTTTGAATCGGGTGAATAATTCAACTAATTACGACGTTCTCGTTTATTATTTATCAAAAGTAATCCAAGTCCATCTCTATAAAATTTTTGCTCTTTTGCATCAATTCAATTAAAAACTTAAAAACTGTTTTAACAATTAAGTGTCTCACTACAACAGTTTTTTTAACTGTTATATAAACTATTTCATTTTTTGTTTTGAAGAAGTTATTTAATTGAAAAGGCTAAATTTTTTTTTATCACTCTTTGTTGGTTATTACTCATGAATTTACTTTTTGAAAACAGTTTTAAATTATAGTTTAATTCCAAAAGTTTTTTATCCGGTTGCTTATTATATACAAGAAACTCTTGTAATAGATAATTTGTAATGATAACATAAAGTCTTGCAACGATTTTTGACTCGTTAATATAATTTTAAGTATTAATTCTAGAATAGATAAAATTTGGTAGTGCGTCTACTAACTACTTACATCAAGAACGTGACGGCTCTTATCCGATCCTGAAGTCAAAGGTTCTACTTAATTGTACTAGTGGAGTCATGGTGGTGATACGGCTGGCCGAAGAGGTGAGGACAGAAGATAGTTGAGGAAGGAGAGAGAGACGATTGTATAGTACCAGATTCCATTAAGTGTCGGATGGTATAGTACCAGATTCCATTAAGTGTGTGTTAAATTTATTATCGTATGAGAATCTTACGTTAATTAAATTAGGATCCCATAATGAAAGATAATATATTAGTTATGAAATTTATTTATATGAAGTGAAAGGTAATATCTCCCATAAAAACTTCAAATATATACTGAAAGATTAGTAATTAATAGATCAAGTAAACAGACAGTACATCAAACAAATGCTAAAAACAATAACACAGGTGTAGAAAGCTTTTTGGTCAGTTTCAAGAAAGAATACAAAGGAAAATTATACAAGCAGTACATAAATGAAATGGTGTTAGGAGATCAATAAAAAGAAAAGAAAAAAGGAAAAGTTAAAGCCACGCTGACTAGGGAAGCAAAGAGCAGAAAATAATAAAGAGAATCCTAGTATTAATTTAGTGAAAATTGAGTTGCATACAAAAACTTCGTGCTCCCAAAATTATCATTTGCATAGGTTAAGGGTTCATGATTTGAGCAATACACATATAGGTACAAAGACTTTAATCGCAAAATTCTCCTTGGCTAATCACATATATTAAAAATTATTAGTTTCACAAACACACCAGTGTGAGCGATTACTTAAGATCTCAAAAAGATGCCTCCTTGTCATGTGTTCACATGTGCACAAGAGAAAGGAACTCTCTTTCACATTGTAATATTTAAAAATTGGGTAAATTGCATACAACCCTTGTGTTAGATTGAAAATTTGCATAAAATTCTGTGTTATAAAAAGTAGTAGTTACCCCTTGTGTTTTACCCGAATGTTACATATTACACCCCGTCGTTTAAAAATTCGTTATAGTTAACGAAAATGTAATACACGCGAGTGACTCTCGTCTATCATAGATTTGATGGACAAAAATACTCTTGAGTAAAATATAGTTTACCTCCTTGTGTTTTGCGAGATGTGCAAAATAAAGCCTGTGTTATGAAAAAGTAACATCTATCCCCCTATGTTATGGCAAAACATTGCATACCCGCCCAGGGAGTTATAAATTATATAAGGGCAAAATAATTTTTTGACAAAATCTGTTAATCAAAATTGATGAAAATAAACTTTGAGTGAGTATGCAACGTTTGGTATTAACAAAGGGGGTTACATGCTACTTTCCATACAAAGGCTATGGTATAATTTCTGTAAAATACAGAAAGATAAACTAGATTTCACTCTTTAAAAATTTTATCTTGGCATTCATCAGTGTAACAATGACTTTTAGGATCTCAAGAAAATGCCTCTATGCTATGGATTCACATGTTTTCTTCCACAGCAATGAAACAAAAAAACAAGTCTATATCAAATATTTTATATGAAAGATTTGGTAAACATCATTTTCACAAAATGTCATGATGAGAAAAGCTTTTTTCTCTCTCTCTCTCTCTCTCTCTCTCTCTCTCTCTCTTTTTGTTGTTGTCATAAATGGAAAAAAACCTAGGCCAATATTGAAGTCTTCGCTTGTATAAATTATGTCATAATCTGGTTATGTTATTCCTTACGACATTTCTATATTATAAGAATGCAATATATATATATACTACGCTAACTAACTTCCGTTAAACTCTTTCTTTTTTCTTTTTCTAAATAAACAAGTAACTTTAGTCATTTCAAAAATTATGTACAAAAGGAACAAGACTCAATCTAACAGAGGATCCCTAAGTCAAGATCCTATGCTATACAAATATTTCTATTAAAATTAGAAAAATGAAATTTATGTTTTCTATTTTTTACACTAAGCAAAATACAAGATTTAATTGAAGCAAAAATTTACTCTTCCGTTTGAGCTAATCCTTTAAGTAAGCGATGATTTCTTTCAATTCAAATATCATAAGTTGCAGCACCTGGCATAGTATGGAATAAGCAGGATTTTAGAGTTTTAATGTGGACCCAATTCTTAGACCAAAGATCAACAGATTCCCAAGTGTGAAGATTTGTTCCAATTCTAGTAGATCTTTCTCTTGTTTATGTATAACACAATTTTTTCGTATAAATTATGAAGTTAGTAGTACTAATTTTTCGTTTTTCACACGTCGCCTTCTGGCAGCTTTCTTATTATTTTGTCCAAAATTAGTACAAACCAATATAGCACAAATAAAGATTATTTAGGGATACAAAAATTTGTATATTAGATAAGTGATGAAAATGACATTTATTAAATAACTCAAGGGCTGTCTACATCATTTACCTAACGAATAGATTTAAAGAATCAGAAGAGCACTAAATTTTGAAAATTGAAAAGAAAAAAATTAAACTAAAACATGAATAAACTTAATAAATGAAAGCACACAACCTATAAAACTCAAAAAATACACAAGTGGAAGAGAGAAAATACGAAAAGCCACGAAGAAGGAAGAAACAAAAAGGAAAGGGAAACTAAAAAACAGCGTTGATCAAATCCGATTTTGCTTTCTTCACAATTATCTTTTACCTTGTGTTGCAAAAAATGTTGCATATTTTCCTCTACCGTCTATTTTTCTATCAATCTTTGGATGCAATACACACGCTAATGATGCAAATATGACATTTATTAAGATGTAAAACATATGGATAAAAACGAGCATACTCTATTTCTCAAGCATATTACAAGATGAAAAATGTTGTAATACCCCTCTCTGATATTAAAAACGTTACAAATACTCCCATCTGATATTAAATATCTCTTCCGACTGATTTATTTCACAAGAAACTCAACGAAAGGTTGAAACAAACTTTTATTTAGTATCATTCTTTAAGCACAACTTAAGAATAAGAGTTTGGTTCAATAAACAACAAAATATACACCTTCACTTTGAAACAGTCCAGAAAATATGCCGAAAAATAAAGAAATAATAAAAATGACACTCATTCCGGGATTAAAAAATTATCATACATTTATTTTGAATCATGTTCTTCTACAAGTATAATACACATTGAAATCAATACGGAATTAGGCTTTTCCAAGTGTTTTCTTTTGGTTTCTTTCGCTAAGGTTTAGAAACGGAAGTTTAGACTTTAGTAAAGGTATTTTGCAATTAGTGAAAGAGGTTTAAATGACGGCAATTTTATCTTTTAAAAATACTAACTAACGGAGTTAAACAAAACTTAACTTTGTGGTGTGCATGCAACATTTTTCGTAGCAAAAGGTCTATAATGTTATTTTTCAAAACACAAAGTTTATGATACAATTTTATAAAAATACACAAGGTATGGTGCATTTTACTATTACTGAATTGTTGTGATCGCAATATCACTGCACTCTTTTTTAACTTTTTTGGTAAGCAAAAAGTGAACTTTAGGTAAATAAATAGTCCTGTATGAAATTCATATTGACACTTGAACCTAACTGCTATACTTTAGAAAATTCTTCAACTATTCAATCATAGGAAAACTTCTTGTCCAATCAAATGTGGATTCATTATTGTAAAATAGTGTTTGGCAAAATGAAACAATCGTTTTATGAATTTCATACGGGACTTCTTATTATTGTAAAACGACATTTGATTGTTTGATACCCCAGTGTCGCTTAAATAACAAGTACAAAAGCTAACGTAGCAGATTACAACAAATCAGTCAGGTTCCTATCCAATATATATGATAAGCTAGCTATCTAATATACACGACTCCTATACATGTAAGGAGACCAAAATGGTGTGGACTGTGTTGTACTAGGTGACACGGCTCCAATACTCCCCCTCAAGGTGGCGCATGAAGGGATGAAATGCCCAGCTTGCCTAACAATCGTTTGAACTGATCAGTGCCAAGAGCTTTTGTAAAGATGTCGGCAAGTTGAGCTTTAGTAGAGATTGCACAAGGAACTAATAACTTGGACTGAATGTGTTGTCGAATAAAATGACAATCAATTTCAATATGTTTTGTTCGCTCATGAAAAATAGGATTTGCAGCGATATGAATAACAACTTGATTATCGTAGTAAAGAGGAACGAATGAAGGGTGTTCACTGCGAAGATCACTGAGTAGACATTTAAGCCAGATGATCTCGCTAGTGACAGTTAACATGCTGCGATACTCGGTCTCGACGGATGAACAAGACACCACAGTTTATTTCTTGGAGCGCCAAGAAATTGGAGAGTCACCAAGAAATACAATGTAACTAGTTGTACTACGACGTGTAGTGGGACAACCTGCCCAATCTGCGTCACAATAAGCCTTGAGCTGTAGTGAGCTTGTTGAAGGTAGAAGAATTCCTTGTCCTGGGTTTCCTTTAGTGTAGCGCTGGACACGGAAGACAGCATCAAGATGTGGTTTACGAGGATCTTGCATGAACTGATTTAAAATATGTACCGCATAGCATATGCCTGGTCTAGTAATGGTGAGGTACAATAATTTTCCGACCAAACTACGGTATTGGCTGGTATCAATGCAAGGATCTCCCGAGCCCACAGACAATTTGTGTCGAGACTCCATAGGAAAAGAACTTTGTCGCGCTCCCAAGTTACCGCTTTCGGCAAGTATATCCAGTGCATATTTTCTTTGACTGATAGAAATTCCTACTACTGACCGCGCGATCTCAAGGCCAAGAAAATATTTCAATTTCCCAAGATTTTTAATTCGAAATGTTTGATCTAAATGATGCTTGAGCTTGTCAATGTATGCTCGATCATTCCCTGTAACCATCACATCATTTACATAAATAAGAATCACGACGAAGGTGCTAGCTTTTGCATATATAAATAATGAATAATCATTTTGCGACTAATGAAACCCACGCTCGATCAAAAAAGATGTGAATTTTTTATACCGGTTCCAGGACGCTTGTCTTAAGCCATACAATGACTTTTGAAGACGACAAACTTTGCGCTTCCCCTTTTGATCAAAACCTTTAGGCAATTTCATGTACACTTCTTCTTCCAAGTCGCCATGCAAAAATGCATTGTTGACGTCAAGTTGGTGAAGCTCCCAATTGTGCACTGCTGCTACTGCCAATAAACACCGGACTGTGACCAACTTTGCGACTGGTGCAAATGTTTCATGAAAATGTTCACCTTTAATCTAAGTGAATCCTTTCGCAACTAGCCTGGCTTTGTATCGCTATATTGATCCATCTAGTTTATATTTGATTCGGTAAACCCATTTGAAGTCAATTGCATTTTTGCCAGGTGGAAGGTCTTCAAGAGTCCATGTTTGATTCTCTTCAAGTGCCAGAATTTCCTTTGCCATAACATCTCTCCAATGTGAGTAATGTACGACTTCTGTAAATGATTTTGGCTCATTGTTGATTGTGATGGCCGCTAAAAATGCATTATGAGTTGGACTAAAATTAAAATATGAAAGACAAGTATAAAGAGGATGTACCGTGGAGTGAGTTGAAGGAGTAGGTTCGGCAGATGGTTGTAGAGATGGTGGCAATATGAATTCATATCCTGCGAGTCTTGTTGACACTTTTCGTGATCGTTTAGTGCTCACACTATCACTTGCTTGCAATAGAGTTTGGTTGCTTGACTCATTGTTAGCTATTATGGGCAGGTTGTCATTTTGATTACAATGTGCTTCGGACGAATTTCCCAGAGCTTCTTGATTGCAATTGAGATCTTTATGTAATGCAGGTGGTATATTAAGCTATGTTAGTGTTAAATTGAGAGGGCTAGAACTTACTTGTACTGGACACGACAAGTCCATTTGTGTAGCATGAATCTTGGTCTCAAGCTTGGAATTGTCCAAAACATTGCTGTTATGAACAAAAGGAAAATTTTCTTCATAAAAGGTAACATCTCTGGACACATTGATCATCTTGGTCTCAATATCATATACACGGTAACCCTTGATTCCCACTGGATACCTAACGAAGATTCCTGCCCATGCTCTCGTTGCAAATTTATCTCGTAACTTCGATAGTACATGTGCATAACAAAGGCAGCCAAAAGTTTCACAAATGGTCATATTTTGGAGGTGTCTTATACAACATCTCATATGGTGTTTTGTTCTTCAAGATAGGTGTGGGCATTCTGTTAATTAGGTGAGCCACAGTGAGAACATATTCACCCCATAACTTGATGGGAAGATAAGCTTGGAATCGCAATGCTCTTGCTACTTCTAATATGTGTTTGTGCTTACGCTCTACCACACCATTTTGCTGTGGGGTGTAAACACAAGTCCTTTGGTATTCAATGTCGTTCATGTGATAGTAGTTGAGCAACTCTGGATGCAACAATTCTAACCCATTATCAGTTCGTAGTCATTGAATGCTCATGTTGAATTGTGTTTTTACCCAATTGAATAAGTGAATGAGTATGGTACTTGTTTCAGACTTTAGTCTCATGAGATATATCCCAGTCGCTCTACTATAATCATCAACCAAACTAAGAAAATAATGAGCTTGTGTGTGTGAGGGTGTTTTGTATGGTCCCCATATATCACAGTGAATAAGATAAAAAATTCGAGAACTTTTATTGCTTCTTATTGGAAATGATAATCTTGTATGTTGTGCCTTGCAACATGCATCACATACAAAATCCTTTTGTAATCTAAAAAGTGGTAAACTAGAAATACAAGATAACTTATCAAATGGCAAATGCCCAAGTCGTCGATGCCACAATACACTGTCTTGTCTCTTCTCAGCCATCATTGCCACCTTCTCTTTCCCAAACTCCAGGAATACAAACCATCCTTCATCTTACCCACTCCAATCAGTTTTCTCGTGGTTAAATCCTGCATTACACACAAGTCCGAAAAGAAGATTAGTGCACAATTTAAATCTTTTGTTAATCTATGCACTGAAAGAAGATTGCAATTAAAATCCGGGATTCCCAAAACTCGTTTGAGCTTCAAGTTATTTCCTAAACTCGTTTCAGCCATCAAATGCGGATTGTTACCTTATTTTTTTTTTCTTCTGACCTACAAGGGCTTTGACAATAATCTGTAAAGATTAAACTAAGAATATGCAAAATTTAAGAACAAAGATATTTGTTCATTGATCGAAGTTGCAGGAAAAGAAAGGAAAGCAAAGAAAATAACTAAAGAAGATTCTATATTATCATTCTCTACTAACTTTCTTTGTTTATATAGGCTCAATGCATCATACTTTTGGTATCTATCGAGCATGTGACTCCAACTAATTTGCCACATAACTGCTTCATGTAGTTGGTTTGGCCTTTATGCGGCACTCCATTGCTTTAGCCTTGCTTCTAATTAACCACCAAGGTCCTTTATATTAGTAACCATAACATTACCTCCCTTTTGAAAGAACCTCGTCCTCAAGGTTCGGATCCGGGTAGATGATTGGCTTGAGAAACTGCTGACCAACATTGTGCTGTATAATAAGCAGATGAGCTTGATCATGTGCAAGTCCAAAGTATTGAAAAACATTTTCACTTGAACCAATGGCACGGTGGAGCAAGGTATCCACAATATAGCTACCTCGCTTAGACTGGACATATTTGATCTGGGTCACAACTCGCTGCTTGTTCTCTCCATCACTAATTTCTACATCATACAACTCCAAGTGCCTACCTGCAAGAGGATACCGCAGTTTCAGAAGCAAATACTGGCAATGCTCCAAAACAATGCCCTCTAAACTATCCAGTGAGACAAATGTGACCTGAAAGAGCAATGGCAAGTGATCCCGAAAATCGTCATAATTTTCATAAGCAATTTCAGCCAGCAGAATCAAAGCTATGTTTGCATGAGTGAGTGAGTGTTGTTGATGCCCTTGCAAAGCTGACTGCAGTTCTTTTGCTATAATGCTTGAAAGAAATGCCGCTCAAATTTTCAAAATCATTTCAGCCGTGAGAGGTTCAGCTTCTTCAATTAAAAGAGGCTTGAATTCCTCGGTCATATGGTAAATCATCACAAGAAAGTCACCATTGGGGAGTACTAGACTCAGAGTTCTATCAACATCAAAGCTATTGAGATGCATAGATTCATGGAATCCAGAATTACTGCTCCTGACCCAAAAGAACCACCGTAATCATATAGTGATCTTCCTCCACGTCCAATGCTGACTCCAAAATCAATGACTTTTTTCTTTGCTGCGTCAAAAGCAAGAGCTCGAAGACCTTCGAGGTCAACAAGGGATAGATCCATTTCATTCCCAATCTTCTTAACAACTCGAGCATAATCAATTAGAAACACTATCCAGATCATCATAATTTAGTGTCTTTATGTCTGCCAAGTCTCCATCAACATCATTTTCCATATGCTTGGTATCTGCAGTCTCTTGCTCAAATTCCATTCTCTCATTCACCACCAATGTTAACGCCTCTGCCGCTACTATATCACGTTTTGTCACAGATGCATTATCCTATAGCTTAGACACGGCCGGATCTTTCTCAGTCATTACATCAACACCTTCCTCGCAGACTCTATTTCACCACTATTTTTGAGTTCCAATTGCGAAATTTTACAATCGTTTAGCTCTTGCTCGAATTTCGAGAGCTCCTGCGATTGTAACTGCGAACGATTCAAAACTTTAGCATAGTCTTGGGTTTGGGTTTTGAATTCGGGCTCGACTTGGAAGTCCGTGAGTTGGAGATCTTCGCGGTTATGACTTGCAGGGCTACGCGTCCTCTGTTGCGTCCACCAGGCACCATGACTTCCTACATCAGATTTTATGAAGTCAATGAACTTGTTAGCTACCAACTCTGACCGAACCTTGCAGCGCTTAAACTTGGACGTGGCATCTCTGACTGAGTGAAGACGGAATCGGCCCTTGGTGGCTCTGAATGGTAGTTGCCACCCTTAATGTTTGGCCACCGCCACCGGTGGTGTGGCTCTGCTCGGTTGTGCTGTTGATGGAAAATACGGAGTACTCATAGTGTAGACATGAGGATGATAGAGTGCTTGCACGTGATGGTACGGATGAACAACTTGCGGATAATAATGCTGATAAAATTGTTGATATTGGTGATAATATTGTTGAAGATAAAATTGTTAATAATATTGCAGTTGAGAATATCGTTGATACTCCAAAAGCATCGTCATCGCATCATCCATGGCGTTGAATCCGGTACCGTCAACCATGAACTCAATGAAAGCACCAATTGTAATGATTAAACTAAGAATATGCAAAATTTAAGAACAAAGATATTTGTTCATTGATCAAAGTTGCAGGAAAAGAAAGGAAAGCAAAGAAAATAACTAAAGCAGATTCTATATTATCATTCTTTACTAATACTCTTTGTTTATATAAGCTCAATGCATCACATTTTTGGTATCTATCTAGCACGTGAATCCAACTAATTTGCCACATAACTGCTTCACGTAGTTGGCTTGGTCTTTATGCAGCATTCTTTTGCTTTAGCCTTGCTTCTAATTAACCATCAGGGTCCTTTATATTAGTAACCATAACATAATCTTGAGTTATCGAGAAGTAAAATGAGAATCTGGACTTCTTCGAAAGTGACAGCTTGGTCTTTTCTTCTGAACTACATGTATTGCAAAGACTTAAACTAGTATCTGTTTGAGGAAGTTTTAAGTGCATTTGCAGGCTGTTCTCCACTATAATTTGATAGCAACATCCAATAGTTCGCAAGACTAGCAGAGACTTGGAAATACGACGAATATGGCTTTGGGTGTGATATATATACACCACAATACAGAGGAAGATATGGATACCTTGTCTTGGTGCATACAGAAAAGATAGTCGCATTGGGTACGTCTTTATTGTCCACACAAACTGTGGAGGTCCTCTCATATTGATTTCCCTCTTATAATATTATGAGAGGAGAATTTCAAACATTCATAGTATTATAAACAATCTCAGTCATTCATTTAAATTAAATTTTAAAAAAAATTACATATTGGCAGCCTTTTTTACCTCTCTCCCATCCCATTAGTATCTCATGTTTTATTCTCACTCCCATTTCCCGCTTCTTGTTTTTAATCATCTAGATCTATTTCGTTCTACCCATTCTCTCAACCATTCTCATCCACCATTCCGCTTCTTTTTTTAACAAAAAATCATCTAGATCTTTTTCGTTCTACCCATTCACTGAACCATTCTCATCCACCATTTTTGTTAAAGAACAAATGCCTCGCGAAGAGTCACTAGGTAAATTTTTTTTCAGCATTTTTTTCCCCTTTTTTTCAGTTGTAGGTTTGTTTTTTTTTTTTTTTCTTTTCTTTTCGTTTCCTCTTTCCAGGCTGAAGAACAAATCCCTTCCATATATTTGTTTCAATACGTGTTTTGAAATCCAAAGAAAACCACGAACTTCTGATTTTAATAACATGGGTCAATCTTTCAATTTTTGTAACTTCTTGTTTTTGAACTTCTAGATTGACATTGTCCCCTAATAAGTACTCAAAATTTTAGATATTCTTTTTTATTTTCTCCTATGCAATTAAGTATTTACATCCAAAAGAAATTTGTTTAAAGATGAAAAATATATTAATCTAAATGTAGTGTTGTGTATCCGCGCAGCGGAATGTTTGGGGCGAAGCGGTATCACGCAGTTAAAATAAGATTGAGAAAAGGATAATTGAGACATGGTATTTTTACGTAAAAAACCCTCAAACAAATTAAGGGAAAAACTATGGGCAAGTATAGGAGGATTCACTATGTAAGAATAAATTACAATATTCTTCTCTCTAATATAAGGAGAGAACAATTTCACTCTCTCAAATAATAGGAGAAACTAATTCTTACTCAAAAAATTAAGACAATTAATATGGAAGAAAAACTCTCAAGAAAAACTCTCAATATTTTCTGTTTGATTTTTGGGATTGTAAGATACAAATTGAACTGAAGAATGGCTACTATTTATAGCCAAAATTCTGCAATGGCTCTCTACATTTGCTTCGT
The DNA here is from genome assembly GCA_037974665.1 of Ehretia macrophylla. Lineage (NCBI taxonomy): Eukaryota > Viridiplantae > Streptophyta > Magnoliopsida > Boraginales > Ehretiaceae > Ehretia > Ehretia macrophylla. Next base: position 52,426,696 of record CM075772.1, on the reverse strand, counting down.
TGGTTGGCATGTGTAATATCGTGTAAAGTTTACACACCAGCTTGCAAACCCATGTTCAAGAACGTGCAAAAGCTTCACCCATGCAATATACCAACTAAGTCTTTAGTTTTTCCATGTGTTGTCTACCTTAGTTTCAATTTAATTGTAAGTATGCCTATCTTTTTACCTTTTGACCATGTGAAGCATGCAAGACCACTTATTTCTTCCATGTGCAAATGAGTTTTACACGTCACATGCAGCATCTTAATTTGACCTCGTCAGGGGATCTGTTCTTGTACCGATAGAAGCCTATTTCAAAGAAAAATCAAAGTGTATATATTAATATGCCAAAGAAAAAAAGATAGTTGTAATATGAGTAATTAATAATTTATGGGAGGTGCATTATGTAGCGAAGAAGAATTGAAAAATACGCAAGAGTTCTAAGAATAGACGAAAAAGTAGATTGAAGTGGCAGCTCTTGTTCTAAAAAGGATTTTGGATCCTTTATTAGTTGCAATAGGGCTCAGTAGACAACGATGAAGGTAGATGATTGTGGCTCAGCTGAGGATGATTGAGGTTTTTTTTTTTTTTTTTTTTTTTTTTTTTTTTTTTTTCGGTGACAAACAGGAAGCACAAAGTGAGAAAGGGAGCAGAGAGGAGAAAATGAACGTAAGAGTGGTAAGAGGAGTGAGAAAAGAATGGAAAAGTAATCCCCATTTAATTTTTTAGGTTTAATTGAAATAAATGGTTAGAATTGTTTATAATAATATCAATGATTAAAATTCTCTTCTTATGAAATTATGAGAGAAAAGTTAATATGAAAGGATCCAGATTCGGTGGGCAGTGTGCCATCAATATAACCAAGGCAGTCATAGCTATATAATAGTTGCATCGGAAGGAATCTTCCAGGAATATTAGTTGGTGAGCGCCAACTTAAGAAGAAGTTGATTCGTAATATTTATGGCGACAAGATTATTGGAGGATGATTGATTGGGAGGTGGCGTATCAGATGGAGAAGCAGAAGAAATAGCGGAAGCTGTACTAGCCATTGGAAGCCAATTGAGGACGAGTAAAAAAAAAAAAGTATGGATCGTGATACCATATTGGAGCTGAACGCTCAAATTGTATATTAAGGGAGACAATAGGAGATAGAGAGTATTTGTGTGATAAATTAAGGGTTAGGAATTAAGTAATAAGGTTGGGCCCTTAGTTAAGTACTTTTGGAAAATAATAACAATAAAAATTCAAGTCCAACTAGGATTTTACTTGCCCAATAAAATGAACGTAGTTATATCCTTATAGTCTAATTATATTTGTATTAGTCTAATTACAAAAATTATGGGTCGTTAAAATTATTAATAATAAATAAATAAAAAGAGAAGTTGCTATATTTACTTCATCATACGATACCTGTCAACTTAAATACAAAAGTTCTACATGTGAGCCCCTCTGCTGGACTTTATTTACAACAATTTTGTGTCTTTTAGAAAAAGGATTAATTATTGTTTCTTGGTAAATTATCATTTCAAAACAAAATGAAACAACAATGGTTGAAGAATTTATCGTTTTGTGGTAAATTACAATCATGCATTAAACTAATACGAGTTGATAATAACTAATCTACTTGAATCCAGTGACAAGCTTCACATGTCCAGTTGTACTCCATTTTTTTCTCAAATTTTCTGTTTCTTTAGTTTCTTTACCTATAATTATTTTCTGGTGTTTGTTTTTCTTAAAATTAATGCACATTTCTAGGATGTTCAAGAATAAGTAAATGAAAAATCTTTAGAGATAAATTACTAAAGAAAATGAGTGATCTAGAGCTTATTAGTTGTACTTGCATGTGGCTGATTAGACTTGATCCAAAGGCTTCAACATAGTCTGCACCAACTTAAGATCAGTATAAATATGTGAGTTTGTGCATTTGTATTGTGAGCTAATCAACTAAGGAACAAGAAAAAGGAACTTTTATCATTATCCCTTGATGATCATTCTCCCTACATGACATTTTTCGTGGTGACAATATAAAGAAATATTTAAAAATTTGTCGATAATTTATGATTACACAGTTGATCAAGTCTCTGAAACCAAACTCTTTTTTCCCTCTCAATTCCATCCATATCCCAAACTCAATTTTAAATTTGAATGATCTGGAATTCCTTTTCAATTCCATGTATCAACTAATGGAGACACCAGGAGGGAAGAGATAAAGCACCTCTTTACTTTTTTTCCATCTCCCAAAAAAAAAAAAAAAAAACTTTTTGTGCTCTGTCCTTCACTCCAAGATATGTATCATTTTTTTCCTTTAGAGTTATTATTAATATTAGGTTTGCCCGGTGGATGAAAAAGAGAGTATAGTCAGTCAAATGTAATTTTAGTTAAATCCTCGATTTGTTACTATTTTTTTTACGGGCAAGTAAGGTGAAATTTTGAAAAGCAGCACTTTCATCTTGATTTCAAACTCTTTTGACTCTAAATTGTTAACAAATAAAGACGTTTTGAATTTACTTAATTAGAAGAAGGGTTAATTAAACAATGCCATGCACGTATATGTTGAAATTATGTATCAGAAAAGGGAATTAATCCATGCTCTTGAAATCATGAGGTTATTAAGACAAAGGAAAGAAAATGAATCCATATACCATCAATTACTAGGTCATATGTTCAATCGTGGGAGTGATTACGGTGTTTCTCTTTTTTGTCAAGAGAGATTACGGTGTTGGAAGGAAGGTAACTATTAATATCATCGAAGGTTACTAATCTGTCTTCGTCGTTGTTGAAACTCGGTCAGAGATCCGTGAGATCAGTTGAGAAACAAATGAATTGGTCAGGATATATAACCGTTAACAATTATGCTGTTTGACGCGACGCAAGAGTCTCAGATCAAACTTAATTTGTGTCACATTTTGTATCAGTGTTTATCATATTTGGTGTGAAAGATAAATAGAACTGCAACAGAGGAACATATTTTCCAAAAGATTATTGCTGACGGAAAGAAAAAAATCTCTATTCATAGTGAATATATATATATATTCATAACTATTAACATTATTCCAATTTCACATGCACGAAGATTGAAACGTCAAATACATTCCTCATGACTAAACTGTACTATATAGAAGGACATAACAAAATAAAAACATGAGTGAAATATAGTTTATCCCCATGTGTTTTACAGAAATTGTACCATAGCCTCTGTGTTATGGAAAGTAGCATATAACCCCTTGTGTTAATACCAAACGTTGCATATTCGCCCAAAGTTTATTTCCGTCAACTTTGATTAACAGATTTTGTCGAAAGATTATTTTGCCCTTATATAGTTTATAACCCCCTAGGCGAGTATGCAATATTTTGTCATAACACAGGGGGATAGATGCTACTTTTTCATAACACAGAGTCTATTGTGCACATTTCGCAAAGCACAAGGGGGTAAACTATATTTCACTCAAAGGTATTTTTGTCCATCAAATCTATGATAGACGAGAGCCACGCGCGTGTATTACATTTTCATTAACTATAACTGATTTTTAAACGACGGGGTGTAATATGCAATATTCAGATAAAACATAGGGAGGTAATTGCTATTTTTCATAACACAGGATTTTATGCACACTTTCAATCTAACACAGGGGGCTGTGTGCAATTTACCCTAAAAACATTGTTGACGAACAATATCCAACCCCTAGTACAACTTATTAAAAGTCAAAACAACATATAATCACTACAGCAGTTTTGGTATCTCGCAACATTTGAAAATTATTGCAAAAGGGTTAAAAATCATTACAAATGACTTTATACGATGGCTTTCTAACTGTTGTTTTAAGCCTCGTTGCGAATTTCTATTAAAACAATTTTTTGCAAATAACCAACAACGATTAAAAACCGTTGCAATAGATATTTTTGCAACGATTTTTTTGCAAATAACTAACAACGATTAAAAACCATTGCAAATTAATCTGATGAAAAGAAAATTTAAATGTGATGAATTCATTGCCAGAATTTACAAATAACACTTGAGGAATTCATCTGTATTACACATAGGGGGATTTTTTATCTTGAATAGCACGGACAGGCAAATTTAATAAACACTTTTCAAAATAAAAGCAAATTAAATTAAGAAAACCAAAACTTCAGGGGTGAACGTGATTTTTTATAGCTGTCTCCCAGAACAATGTTATGTTTTTCTAGGGAACCAATCTTGTCATGGATAACATTGTTGTTCACAAGTTGTCCTTTCCAGACTTCAGTTATATCCTCAGCTTTGTTTTCCTTCAGTTTAGCTTCCTCAACTTCTTTTATTACCTTCTCTTCTTTTTCCTTTTGTAACCATATAGATACATAACAGAGAATGTATCTATAAGGTTATTGGTTAATGACCTTTCATGCAAGTAAATTTAGTACTTCCTCATATTTGGTATTAAATGGGAATATCACTAGTTCATTTAGGGGTGAGTGGCTTGGGGAGGGGGGAGTAAATTATCTTTGTATTCTAGGTAAAAAAATCCATACAACCACTGACACATCCATACTTAAAATCAGTAAAAACAATCCTCGATGGAGGTATTCTATCCACCTAAGATTGAATTATCTAACCCAAAATGATGGGGAACATGAACCACATAAGTTCTTAAAAAAATGGAGAAAATAAAACTCAAGAAGAAGAACTACTAAACCTTCTCAAGACCCTACTTTGGAATATTAAATCTTTGAAGATGGATGTGTTATGGAGGAGTATTATATATGGTTGCGAAGATCTCATGGCATACTACAAGTTCATAACAAGAATCGGCTTCAATCCTATCCTAAAGATAATTTTCTAGTTGCCCAAAGTTTGCCATTTATTATCTTTTTATGTTATGAATAGTACCGTTGTTATAAATAGTACTACTTTGTTAGTTTTATCTTACATAGGAAGTTTAATAAGTTTTTAGGCTCAAGTGTTCCTATAAATAGATAGCTCCCCAAGCTCATTAGGGACACTTCAATCAATACAAAGCAAGTATTGTATACTTCCTCTCTAACATTCTAGAGTTGTAATATTTAAAGTTTTTCTTGTATCAAGGACGTTTTGCTATAACGAATCTAGTGTTTCGCTTTCGTTCCGCGTCAGTTGGCACCAGAGCCAAGTTCAAGAGTCTTAGCTTAGAGGGTTGTAGTTGTAATTGAGTCGTATGTTCTGCACTTGCCACGTATAGTGGACCCTGTGCATCAGAAAGCTTAATTGGCCCATTGAGTTGTATGCTTTGCACTTGTCACGTGTAGTGGACCCTGTGCATCAGAAAACTCGATAGATTAAATTACAAGTCTGTAAGCCGGAGAAGATGAAGTCCGGGAACAACAATGGTGGCAACAGTGGTAGCGGCAACAGTGGTAGTAGAAATGGTGGCAATGTCGACATTAATATTACTGGTAGCAGCCATAGCAGAGGCGAAGACGACCATCCTATTGGCGGTGATCAAAAGGTGAAGGCTTTTTTGGCGGCGTTAGAAGCCCAAGAAGCACGAGTAACACGTGAACTCTGCGAGATTCATGACTCCTGTGCTAACTTGAACTTAAACGCCAATAAGGTTCGTGTAGATGGTGGGATCAATCGTGCCAGAGAAGATGCTTGTGGCCAACCTATCAATCAATGCGACCTTGCAGTTCGTCATAAGCAACCAACTTATGAAGATGAATTTAAGGAGGAGACTTTAAATTATCGTAGATACACTCAAGAGCAAGTGGGATTCAGTAACAGATCTCAGTATCCTGATAAACATGGTTTTGCTCAACAGCGCATTTTCCATTCGAAATGCAGCATTCGAAGAAGGGTGTGTAACATTATTATTGACAATAGAAGTTGGGAGAATATTGTTTCAAGAGCTTTGGTGAATCACCTAAAGCTACCTACTAAACCTCATCCAACACCATACGAGATTGGGTGGGTCGAGAAAAGACCTTCAATCAAGGTTACAGAAGTTTGCAAAGTTTCTATTTCTATCGGAAAATCTTACAACAATGAAATTATTTGTGACGTAGTTGAAATGGATGCTTGTCATATTCTACTTAGGGGGCCATGGCAAAATAACATCAATGGAACTTGTCGTGAGAGAATAAACGCCTTTATTTTCTAGTGGAATAGAAAGAAGATTGCTATGCTTCCAACTAACAATTATCAACCCAAAGCTTCCAAAGTGAAGGAGAAATCTTTATTTGATGTTGCCAATTCAACAAACGATTTTATCGTGAAATCAAAGGAGGCTAGAGAAGCTTTGCCTATTATTGTGAAAGGAGAAGAGTCTGATATATGCAAAAATCCAAAAGAATAGCAACTCATAATGGAAACGTTTAAGGAGATCATTCCTATTGTGTCTCTAGAAGGAATCAAGTCTGATGCAAAATTTCCATCATTATTCAAGGAATCTGAAAGTCAACAGCTTACAGGAAAACATGTAGAATTTGGAGTAGAGACCGATGCTTCAAGTTATTTTGCAATGGGAATACATAATCCAATTGAGTGGGAGAAAAGTAAAAGTAGAACAATAGGAGAGTTATTGTCTTATTACTTTGGAAAGTTCTACGAGAGTGGTGAATATAAAAAATGGTCATATGGTCGAAATTCAAAGGGTAGACGATGCATAGATGGATTAAAAGGTTTTACAATTTGGAGGCAATCGGAACTAGTGACATGTAAACCTTGTCATATCTTGTGGAAATTCAATTTCACAGACTTGTATGAGTACTGTATGCAAAAGGATCTGATGTATCCAAGCATTAACTCGAGGGCAAGTTTTTCTCAAGTGAGAGAGAATGATGGGGAACATGAACCACATAATTTCTTGAAAAAATGGAGAAAATCAAACTCAAGAAGAAGAACTACTAAACCTTCTCAAGACCCTACTTTGGAACATTAAATCTTTGAGCATGGATGTGTTATGGAGGAGTATTATATATGGTTGCGAAGATCTCATGGCATCCTACAAGTTCATAACAAGAATCGGCTTCAATCATCACCTAAAGATGATTTTCTAGTTGCCCAAAGTTTGCCATTTATTATCTTTTTATGTTGTGAATAGTACTATTATTATGAATAGTACTACTTTGTTAGTTTTATCCCACATAAGAAGTTTAACAAGTTTTTAGGCTTAAGTGTTCCTATAAATAGATAGCTTCCCAAGCTCATTAAGGACACTTCAATACACTTCAATCAATACAAAGCAAATATTGTATATTTCCTCTCTAGCATTCTAGAGTTGTAATATTTAAAATTTTTCTTGTATCAAGGATATTTTACTCGAACGAATCTAGTGTTTCGTTTCCGTTATGCGTCACCAAATGCCATCAAATAAATTTCTCATACTTCAAAAATCTTATATCAACTGATTCTAACCGTTAAATCATCTTTTGATGAACCAAACTCAATATGCTAATATCTATGTCGCAAGATCAAATTCCTGAAAAAATACAAAAAGAGAGGGTGAAAGAAACTTACAAGTGTGATCTCTTCATCGTCATATTCATCTTTTTCTTCATGAGGAATCCTAACACTAGATGTTAATGCTGTTGGGTATCGGCGCAGCGGAATGGTCGGGGACAAGCAGTATCACACAACTAAAATATGAATGAGAACAGAGAAAGTAGAGACACAAGATTTACGTGGAAAACCCTCAAACAAATCGAGGGAAAAACCACGGGCAAGTAATGGAGGATTTCACTATGATGTGGAGTATTTTACAATAACCTTCTCTCTAATATAAGGAGAGAACAATATCACTCTCTCAAATAATAGGAGAAACTAACTCTCACTCATAAATATAGAACAACAAAAGAGGAAGAAAACTACTCAAGAGAAAGCTTATGTTTTCTCTCTAATTTGCTATGCTTGGATGATGCTAAATGGTAAGGAATGAGCTTCTATTTATAGGCTCATTCCATACCCAAAAATCAAAGCAAAATAGTAGTGTGAAAAAGATTTTTATGTGCCTAATTTTGCACCAAACTTTGATGCATAAATCTTCCTTTCCCATTGCCTTTTGTTTTCTTTTGACCAAATGCTCAAAGTGAGCTTTAACTAACTCACATTCTCCCACTTAAAGCTCACTTTGGATGATCTTCAAATCTCTCCATACTTGTCAATTCCATGTTGCTTACGTCTTTGCTAGGCCAAATAAAGATCTACTTCAAACAAACTTGTCAACGTTGATTGGCTTTGTCATGACATCTGCTAGGTTCTCGTTGGTGGGAATCTTCTGCATATCCACATTCCCTTCCTCCACTACTTCTCGAACAAAGTGATATTGGACACCTATGTGTTTCGTCCTGGGATGAAATGCTGGATTCCTTGCAATGTGCAAGGCACTCTGACTGTCACAAAACAAGGGAATTTTCTCTTGTTTGTGCCCGAGCTCCTCCATTAACCGTTTAATCCAGATTGCTTCTTTACAGGCTTGTGTAGCCGCCATGTATTCAGCCTTTGTTGTAGATAGAGCCACAACAATCTGTAATTTAGATATCCAGCTTACCACGCCGCCTGCAAGTGTAAACACATAGCCTGTAGTGGACTTCCGTTTATCGGAATCACCTGCAAAATCCGAATCAACAAAACCCTTGACAGTAAATTCTGATCCTTCAAAACATAATGCAACATTCGAGGTCCATTTGATGTATCTTAGGATCCTCTTAACAACATTCCAATGCTCTCTACCAAGATTGGCCATGAACCGACTGACCGTACCAACTGCTTGAGCAATATCTAGTCTCGTACATATCATAGCGAACATGAGACTTCCCACTGCTGATGCATACGGTATTCAAGACATTTCTATCATGTCCGCTTCAGTGCTAGGGCACATACTTGAGGATAATTTGTAATTGACAGGAAGCGGGGTCGAGATTTCCTTACAATCTTGCATATTGAAGCGCCGCAAGTTTTTTTTTCAAGTAATTATTCTGGGAAATCCATACCTTCCTGCCCTTTCTGTCTCGGTGAATTTGCATCCCTAAAATCTTGTTTGCTGGTCCCAAATCCTTCATATCAAACTCCCCAGCCAACTGTGCCTTTAGTTCTTGGACCCGATCTTTACTTGGACCTGCTACCAGCATGTCGTCCATGTACAATAGCAGAATGATAAAATCATCATCGCCAAACCTCTTGTAGTACGTGCAATGGTCTGAATTGAGTCTGTTGTACCCGAGGCTAATCACGAAGGAATCAAATCTCTTGTACCAACACCTTGGCGCCTGCTTTAAACTATATAGAGATTTGGTCAACCTGCAAACCAAGTTTTCTTTTTCTTTCTCAACAAAACCTTCTGGTTGAAGCATGTAAATCTCTTCTTCAAGCTCACCATGAAAAAAAGCCGTCTTTACATCTAATTGTTCTAGATGTAAGTCTAACACAACACACATGGCCAAGACTACTCTGATAGTTGTAAGTCTTACCACAGGAGAAAATATCTCGTTGAAGTTAATTCCTTCTTTCTGAGTATATCCTTTCACCACCAGTCTTGCACGATATCGCTCCACTTGGTCATTACTATCTCGCTTGATTTTGTAGACCCATTTGTTACCAATGGCTTTCCGTCTAGGTAATAGTGGAACAAGCTCCCACGTCTTGTTTCTATGTAGAGCTTCAATTTCTTCTTGCATTGCTGTCATCCACAGGGCAACATCGGGGCTTTTTATAGCCTCGTGAAAGGTAGATGGCTCTCCATCCTCCGTTAGAAGACAGTATGCAGCATTGCTCGCCATGACAAAATCTGAATGCCAAGTTGGTCTTGTTGTCTGACGCAATGAACGTCAGACTTCTGTAACCTAAGCATCATTTGGTTCTTGTTCCTCGTGCTCCGGTGCAGCTTCAGAAGAAGCATCTCCTTGTTCTGACTTATCTTCAATTTGTATTGTAGTAGTCTCATTTGAAGTGTTGCTGTCGTCTTCACTTTGCAGTTTATCTTCTGCAAATATGACATCTCTACTGATGACAACCTTGTAGGCAGTGGAATCCCACAGGCGATACCCCTTAACACCATCAGCATTTCCCAAGAATACACATTTCCTGGATTTTGGATCCAGCTTTGTTCTCTCTTGGGAACCATACATCACATATGCCGGACACCCAAATACGTGCAAGGTAGAATAATCTGCGGGTTTTCCGGTCCACATTTCTATTGGTGTCTTCAACCCAATTGCAGTTGACAGTGACCGGTTTATCACGTAACAGGCAGTTCTAGCTGTTTCTGCCCAAAATGATTTGGCTAGATCTGCAGTTTCTAACATAGATCTCATTCTTTCAAGAAGAGTTTTGTTCATCCGCTCTGCTACACCATTTTGCTGAGGTGTATGTGTAACAATAAATTTCCTCTGAATACCCTCTTACTTGCAAAATGCCAAGAAACTCCCATCAGTGTATTCTCCTCCGTTGTCCGTCCTCAAACACTTGATCATTTTCCCGGATTCAAGTTCCACCAGCGCTTTGAATGTTTTGAATATTGGAAACACATCTGACTTGTTCTTGATTGGATACACCTACAATCTCCTAGAGTAATCATCAATAAATGATACAAAGTATTTGGCTTCTCCTAGGGACAAAACCGGTGATTCCCAAACGTCTAAATGGATCAAGTCTAGAATGTGTTTGCTTCTGGCAGTAGATCTCCCAAATTTCAATCTATGCTGCTTACTGGTAACACAGTGCTCACAGAAAGGTAAGTTTACCGTCTTGAGCCCGGGTAGGAGATTACGTTCAGCGAGAATCTTCAAGCCTCGTTCTGTCATGTGGCCCAATCTGCGATGCCACATTATAGTTGATTCTTCTTGACCGGCTGATGCAACTGATACATCTGCCTCCTGCAACGTTTCTCCCAAAAGCATGTATAGATTTACCCCAATCTTTTCTGCCTTGATCACCACAAGCGCTCCTTTGACGACCTTCATGATCCCATCCTCGATATGGGTCTTGCAGCCAAGGTCATCCAATTGTCCAATGGACAATAGGTTCTTCTTCAAGCCCTTCACGTGTCGTACCCCTTGAATGGTGCGAATGGTACCATCATACATTTTAATCTTGACGGTACCGATGCCAGCAATCTCCAAGGCATGATCATTACCCATGTACACAGATCCTCCAAAGACAGGTTCATAGGTGTGGAACCATTCTCTACGAGAGGTCATATGCCATGTTGCTCCCGAATCCATTATCCAAGCATCAGTGAGCTCCTTTCTGCCTTTTGATACAGTTGCTGCTTCGCTGTATAAAATATCTCCATCATCTGGTGCAGTCGCCACACATCCCTGAGAATTTGTCACCTCGGGATTCTTTTTGTTGCTCCAACAATCCTTCTTGAAGTGCCCTTTCTTGCCACAGTTGTAGCATTTGATATTTTTTCTACTCCTTGATTTTGATCTACCTTGGTTGTTGCTCCCACTAGAGCCACGTTCCGTTGATCTACCTCTCACCATTGATAATGCCTCTGCTTGTTGTGAACTTTCGATTCTGTCTTCCTTACTTTTGCGCCTAGATTCCTCTTCCAGAACAGCGGCTACAACATCATCAAAAATAACAGAATCTGAAAGAACATTGTTAGTGTAACTAATGATGAGTTGATCATACGAATCAGGTATACTTTGAAGTAGAATTTCTGCACGTTCAAGCTCCGCTATTTTATGCCCAATTGCAGTCAATTGAGAGAATAACGTATTTAAGGTATTGATGTGATCTGTCACCGATGTGGACTCACTCATCCGAAGGGTATAGAGTCTTCTCTTCAAGAAAATCTTGTTGTGAAGTGACTTGACCTCATATAGTTTGGTCAGCGCATCCCAAATTTCTTTTGCTGACTTCTTTTCCTCAACGCTTGACAATACCGAATCTGCCAATGCCAGGTGCAGATTAGCCATAGCGTTGTCATCCATCTCTTTCCACTTGTCGTCCGTCACCTCCGCTGGTCTGTCTCCAATTGCTGCCAAGCAATTCTCCTTTCTCAAGATTGCCTTCATCTTCAATTTCCATAGGGAAAAATTTCTCCCGTTGAACTTCTCGATTTCAAATTTTGCCGCCATAGTATTAACGACGATCTGCTTCGTAACTTGAACCGGCTCCCACTATTTCACGTATGCGTGAATAGTAACCGTGAACAGTAACCCCGTATGAATACCAGTGACCCGTAACCAATGGCTCTGATACCACTGTTGGGTATCGGCGCAGCGGAATGGTCGAGGACAAGCAGTATCACACAACTAAAATATGAATGAGAACAGAGAAAGTAGAGACACAAGATTTACGTGGAAAACCCTCAAACAAATCGAGGGAAAAACCACGGGCAAGTAATGGAGGATTTCACTATGATGTGGAGTATTTTACAATAACCTTCTCTCTAATATAAGGAGAGAACAATATCACTCTCTCAAATAATAGGAGAAACTAACTCTCACTCATAAATATAGAACAACAAAAGAGGAAGAAAAATACTCAAGAGAAAGCTTATGTTTTCTCTCTAATTTGCTATGCTTGGATGATGCTAAATGGTAAGGAATGAGCTTCTATTTATAGGCTCATTCTATACCCAAAATCAAAGCAAAATAGTTGTGTGAAAAAGATTTTTATGTGCCTAATTTTGCACCAAACTTTGATGCATAAATCTTCCTTTCCCATTGCCTTTTGTTTTCTTTTGACCAAATACTCAAAGTGAGCTTTAACTAACTCACAAATGCTTCAGCAGCAAAACTAGCATCTTTCTCTACTGTAATTGATGCTGCCAACCTTAATCAACTTGTGGACATAAGTCATATTCTCCCGACATGGATCTTAGAGCAAATAAGAGCACACAGTCAAATGTAGAACATACTTTTCATCTAATGCTTCCTGATCGTAATTTCCTGCAGGTAAATTATTATCTTCTGATGCGTGCTCCCCCATGATAAGATCAAAGTATCATCCATGGACATCCATCCAAACACATTAAATTCATGGTAGTAATCAGCTACGTAAGTGAACAAATCTAATAACAAATCTAAACTAGTCATGCCAATTGCCATGGCATATGAGGATATTTTCTGCTATCCAACTCATCCTTCATTGTATCTTCCCATGAATTTGGTTCTGATTCCCTGAAATTGACATCAAATGAGTAACTTATATCTATACATTTTTTGCTTAAGAAAAAAGAGTCCAAGGAGAAAGAAAGAACCAGCCACAAGTTCCTTATCCGGGGGGAAAAAAAATTCACACCAATGAGATCTTTATTTTACTTGTCCAACTTAGAAAGTAAACAATACAATAAAAGATTGCTTGTTTATTCTATACATATCGTCTTTTTACTTTAATTTTAGTTGTTAATTCTCATCATACGAACTAAACAATAATGATCAACAACATTAGAAAGAAGCTCAAGCCTGATCGGAAAGGGAACAGGCGTTATATCACATTGGATATAGTCTTTCAATTGCAACTACTTCAAACTTCCCAAATCAGGATCATGCATAAGTGAAAATGGAAATAAACTATGTAACATGCATAAGAGGGGATCATACCTTGGGTTATAATAATCCTTTCCAGGCCATATCAGAGGAAGGTAATCACCTACTTTGTGTTGAAAGGAGTCATAACGGGCAAAGCACAGGTCCAGTCCCCCAGTGGAGCAAATATGAAGATCAACAATGACAAATTTTTCATGATGTTGTCGTGGCTAAATAAACGTTGCTAAAAGGTTTAATTTTAAGTGACGGTTAAACAACCATATTGCAAAAAGACATAATTTGGCAACCACTTTTTATTTTTTTCAATTTTAATGTTGCGATAGGTCTAAAATGTAGTAGTGAATGATAGTGACAAAGGAAAGGAAATTACTTTAGAGTTATCAACGGCCTCTAGTCTAGTGCTATGCCTCCCATCAATCAAAAAAAAAAAAAAAATGGAAAGGAAAAACAATATGATTGTTTGCTCTCCTTCGTGCCAGGCCAATACACATGAATGCTAACTAGCAAATCCAACATGAGTGTGCAGGTGGCAATAATCTATTGCCCAAGTGCATCCAGAAGTAATAATCCTTCACAGCACTTTTGGTTTACTTTTTTCGGATGAAATAACCATTTGAAGTGGTGAGCTGCTGCATGGCAGGGCGTTTTTCGCTTCTTCTTGAGAAATCTCTAATTCTTCAGAGTGCCTACATTATGGAACGTTAAGTAACACCACGGGATGTTCCAATAGCGTACAACAAAAAGACAATTTACATGATTTAGACTTGATTAATTAATTATGGAGAACAAAAGGAAATCTTCAAACTTAGGTGAAGAAATTTTGATAAGAAAGAAAAGAGTCAAGTGACCACACTGATTTTTTTGGCTGAAAAATCAAAAGTAATTCATTAATCTCAAACTCAAAAGTGTGTACAAAGCTCCATCAACCACCCAAAAATATCAAAGGCCCCTTGGGTACAACTAAGTAATCTATTGAAAGCTGTGTTCGCAAATGTGTTGCCTATATCTAGTTCTAATGGATGAAAATATGATGCCCCAGATGTGCCCCTCAGTAGTCAAGTTCCCATCATCGATTCTTCAATTTCTCTCATTCCAAATATCGTAGAGCAAATTACAAAACAAATACTACAAGAAAAAGTGGCAATAGCAATGGTCCGTCACCTTTTCGTTGCCAAAAAGTGACAAAAATGATACTAAAATTTTCATCCATGAACAATTACAATTTTGAAACGGTTTGAAAATGAAATACCTATATCGTCTCCAAATCGTCTCCCACTGTCGACGATTTGGAGACGATTCTACAAGTCGTCTCCAAATAATCGCCAACAGAAGACGGTTTGGAAACGATTTATCTATGTCGTCTCCAAATCGTCGTCTAATTATTAAATTAATGTTGTCATCAACTAATTAAATAAATTAGAATTTTATTTTAAATAAGTAAATAATCTAATACTGATACTTAAGAATTAATTTAAAATTTTAATTTACTGGATAAATAATTTATTTTAATCTAGAATTTAAGTTAATATTAATTATTAATAGTTAAATTTTTATTAAGAATTTATCTTAAACTTGTAATTAAAGTACTAATAAAATAGTACTTTAATTTAATTTGCTCTTTTACTAGTTATTTTAATTAATTTAATTCTCCCATAAATTTTCTAAAAATATCTTACTACTCTCTTTTTAAAAAAAAATTCCAATAATTTTTTTGTTTAAATATGGGTCCATCACCCATATACAAAAAAAATTATTTAAATTAAATAAATTAGTATTTTTAAAAACAAATTCTAAAAGGGCGACAGAATTCTGTCATCTTTTTCGGTCCGTCACCCAATGGGTCCGTCACCCCCAACAGATTTTTAAAAAAAATCAATAAATTTAAAATTAAAAAAAATCCAAAAGGATGACGGAATTGGGGTCGTCACCCCCAGCACCTTGAACCCATTTTTTCTTTTTTAACAAGACATCAGCCCCGTTTCTAATTGCAAAAACAACCCCTCACCCCCACCCCCCTCCCCCCAGCCTCTCACTCCCTATCCCATTCCTCACCCTGTAGCCACCCACCCCCATACCCTTATTGAATGTGAGTCAAAAATAAATTATTAAATTGTTAAAGAATGGTCAATTAACGAAAATTGTTATATAGTATCTCTCAACGCAATTGAGTTAATATATAATTTGGAATGTATTAAAGTAATACCGGAACGTCTAGATATGCAAGTCCAAACAAATAAGTTCAACATCAACAAAAAAATAAGTTCAACATCAACATTTATTTAGAGAAGTTTGAAAGGTTACGAATCAGTTTTGGTTCAAATTCGAATTAAAACCTGTAGCGATTGAGAAATAATTAGGTAATGATCAATATATGGTTGGAAAATTTTACAATTCTAGTTTCTAATACTTTAAACAATGCATCAATTGGAATTTTCTAGAAGAAGTTATGTCTATTTTTATAAAATGTGTCTAAACTATCAACGGATGACGAATTGGATTTTCGGTGTTATTTTATTAGGATTTTGGTTTGTTTCCAATCTGATTGGATTAGTTTAATGAGATTTTAGCTTATGGGGCCCATGGACAACTCAGTAAAATTTGTCTACACATGATAATTATGCATAGAAACAAAAAGGAAGGGAAATAGGAATAAGGTGAATAAGCCTCAGCATGTTTTCCCAAGCAGCTGTCTGGCAACATTTAGGAGTTTGGCTGATGAAAAGGACGAGAGAGATATTAAATGATAAGAACAAAAGAAAATTATAAGAAGAAAAAAGAAAGATCAGTGAAAGGAAGGGAAATCAAGAAGCAAAGAAATATGAAGAGAATAAGAAAGAAAATTTTCGCTGCTCAAGTACTGAACTTCATACAAGTAAGACCTAATTCTGTTGGTTTTGTATCTTGGTTTAACATTTACAGATTATATATATAGATATGATATGTAAGTAAAAGTGGTGGACTAAAACCGATTCTAACTGAAAATATTTACGGATTCGAGACATGAGTGAAACGAGAATTTAATTTGTAAAGTTCAGAACGAAAAGGGAATAAATTATATTACGGATATGATCTTAGTGAGTGTAGCGGGGTGTATATGTGTGATATAGCTGTGTATATGCGTGTGTCGTTTGGGTGGTGAGTATATGATATATGAGTATGTATAAATATAATGGAAGAATTTGTGTGTGTGAGATTCTATATATGCCTGTGTGCGTGTTATGAATAAATGTATAAGGATATGAAGTAGTGGTGGGGTTGATTAGATATGATATCAGCCATGCGTTTAGTAAGAAAGGAAGAGAACATGAAACAACAAAGTAAAAGAAAATGAAAGGAAAAGCCAATTTAAGAACAAGCAAAGGAAAGGTGGTAGGGATGATTTTAACGTGAGAAAGAAGAAGTTGGGGACTAATTACTAGATACTTCACTTTAAGTATGCAATCAACAACAAGAAAATAAGAAAGTCCCAAAGGACTTGGACAAGTTTTGATTAATCAAAAAAATATAGTCATAAGTTATGAGTAAAGTATACTCGTTATCTTTTAAATTATTTTCTTAAATACATGTTAAATTATAGAGTATATCTATTATTTTGCAGCAAGCTCAAACTAGCAATGTGGTTATCACTTTAGAAAGAAAAGCTGAATTAACTTAAGGTTCAATTGAGGTAAGTTGGACAACCCTCTTACGCCTAGATCCTTTTTGGTTCTCTCCATTTTGTTCTAGTTCAATACTTCATATTCTCAGATTTGTTGATTCTGTCCTGATCCGTTTGTCATTTGTGTTAATTTCTGGCCCTTAATAAATTTGATAATTAAACAAATTAACAAAGTAAATTTGTAAGAAAGTAAATTTGTTGCAACAAATGTAAGGACATAGAAATTTTAACGTGGTTCGACAACCAGGTCTACATCCACGAAGCCACTCCCTGGCCTAACAAACCAATCCACTAAGTTTCAAGAGATTATAGACACCAATGGAACTTACGCAATTGAAGACTTCCTCTTAACCCTTGCCTACGTGTAAGACAACCTTAGTAGATTTTCTAGTTTGGCGAGCTTCCCTCGACTTACAAAGTTCTCTCCGAAGAACACACTTTCTTCTCCCGAAAAATGTATACAAAAAACATAAATAGTTCTCTCCGGATAACACACTTTCTTCTCCCGAAGAATGTATACTAAAAACATAAACTAAAGAGTCATAATACTCTAGATGGATCGATTAATTCATGTGTCTAAAACAAATTGCATTGCAACACTAACTAGAACATTGAGTACACTCTGTTACATAATATGTTGCAACACAACACGATACAGACAACCTACAGCTAACTCACGATTTTGCTGCCTATTTTCTGCTCAGCTCGCTGTATTCGCTATACATCAACTAAGAATTGATACTCCTATTTATAGGATTTACTGCAGAAGTTGAGTATAAGTAGGAGCATCTTCAAGTTTATCTCTTTAGCTCAAGAGTTCTTGATAACTTGAACCTTATCACCTTATCTCCAAGAATGTAAAAACTCCTCATAGCAACTTGGACTCTTCAAGACTTAAATTCTACTTGCACTAGAACTCCTCAACACTCGGATATCTCTTGCATTGGAATACTTGCATAGCAACTTACCTACAATACTAAAACTCCACACAATAATATCCATAATTTTTGCTAAAACATAGCCAATAAAAACTTGATTAAAAATAAGATCTTAACAATCTCCCTCTTTGGCTTTGTTTTGGCAAAAATTTACAAGTAATGGTTAGCATAATAGTCAGTCAAGTCAATCTTCAAAATAAGCAATGTAACGCATAATTTAGCAAAGTCCAAAGCATAAATCAAACCATTGTCATTGTCTTGTGGAATCCATAAATCTCCCCCTTTGCCAAAGCAAACCAAAGTAGCAAAATCGAAACATAAAAAGGTATTAGAGCTAGACTCAAAATGACAAAGTAGCAAAATAGAGACATAAGAGAGTATCAGAGCAAGATGGAAACCAACTAAGTAGCAAAATATATGCATAATAGAGTATCAGAGCAAAACAACAAAAATAGTAAAGTGTCAGAGCGATAACCATCAAGCAAAGGAACAATCAAAGAATGGTTGTGGAGATGAAATCGAGTATTGTTTGTTGTCCTTGCATCAACTTCTCAAGATCATCCATTTTCTTTTGCTAATTGGCTTAAATGTTGGCTTGATAGTTGCGTAGCTCATGGACTTCATCCTGAAGTTTTTGTACGTATTGCAACATCGCATCAATAGTTGTTGCAGAAGCTGGTCCAACATTGCCTTTAGCTCGTGGCTCCCCCTGAATATCAACTTTATGGTGACCCTGCAAAAACAATGCCCTAGCAATGCTTGCTTTCAAGAAACCTGTAAAACAATGCCCTAGCAATAGAATAGATGAGAGAGAAATCTGTGTGAGACAATGAGAAGCCTTAGATTAACAAACTTTGTGGAAGAGAGATTTTTTCCAATGATTAGAGTCTTAGATTTAATAGAAAACAATGAGCCACAAGTTTATTGGAACTCAACTCTCTTGAATAGTCACAACTTTTTAACTTACCAATGCCAACACATATCTGCCATGTCATCAAATAGATTTGGCGCCAAAAAAAAAACTTATTTTCCCTTTTTTTTTTCCCGGCACAAGTTTAGTGAGCTAGATTGTTTCAATACATATTACAACATTACTTCACTAATCAGCCACTTAACCACTTATATTTATGAATTATTTCTTTAAAAAATGATTGTCACATAAAATCCACATTAATTGTGATTTCATCAACAAGAAATTTGATTTATTCAATACTTAAATCACACAAGAATTTATAACTTGAACCATGTGTGTGTGTGAAAGTTATGTAAAGATATTTCTTGAAATTCCTCAGAATCACGCTTTGCAAGATTTAGAATTTAAAACAACCTGTTCAAACAACCTGATCGTCTAATCACATTGCAATTTTTTTTTTCAAATGAATATTGGACTAGACAGCTTTCACTTTAGAACCTTCAATTTGGTCTATGTAGATTTTTCCAATCTCATTTCTTTTTTTTCTTTTTTTTTTTTGCTTTTGTTTGTTTTTGTTTTTGTTTTTATTTTATTTTTATTTTCATGAGTGAATAAAGTACATGAATGGATAAAGAGTCTTCTCTTCATATCCAGAGTCACTAGGAAGTTCAAATTCCTGCACTTGCAAACCATTAAAATTAATTTCTCAATCAAATCAAAATACAGTGTGTACAAGAAGTATGATTCAAATAATAAATATCAAGTTGATTTAATTATTAAACTTTCACATCTTTTGAAACTTATGTTGTAACTTCTCTTGTGGTATTAATTGCTTGGGATTGTGGCATTGAGATGTTGTGTGGACTATTTTGAGTACTTGGGGATGTTGAATTAAATGATGCATGATTTGAGATTGATTTTGAGTTGATTTGGGGCTTAATTGCACGGGTAAGCACGAAATGGAAACCCTAGTGATTAGGCAAACTTGCTAAGTGTTGATCCTTTGAATATTGAGTGTAATTATATGTTTAGTAGGCTGCCTGTAGTTGCCCTTATAGCCCTAAATGTAATTTCGATCGTTGCATGTTGACGAATAGGCCTTTCTTGCATCCGAGCCCACGTAGATGTTATTGCATGTTAAATAATCTTATTATTTGATTACGTGGACTTTGAATTGAGTTATATGACTTGATTTACGTGTGTTACATGGCTGCCCTTTTAATGTTCATATAACTCCATATGCCTTTCAAATGAAATTACTTGTCTATTCGTGCCTTGTTTGCTTATTTGTCAATGTGCAATCTTATGACTGTTCGGAGGCAACCTACTTTGTTGTCCTCCTTGTTTCAATGCATGTGTCAACATTAATTGGTGCAAATACCAATAGTTTTTCTCAAATCTTCAAATCTCACAGAGTCAAGTGTTTTAGTGAAAATGTTTGCTAGTTGATATTCTGTTGCAACATATTCTAAAACAACCTTCTTTGTTTCAACTACACCATTTTGTTGTGGTGTTTTTGGTGTTGAAAACTATTGTGGTATACCTTGTTCAGTGCAAAATTCAAAAAAAAAGCAAAGTTCTGAAATTCCCTACCATGATCACTTTTTATCTTAACAATCTTTCCTATGTTGCAACTTTTCTCTATTTTCAACATTAAACACAATTTTTTGAATGCATCAAATGTGTTAGATTTTCCTCTAATAAAATTCACCCAAGTGTATTTAGAAAAATCATCAACACATACAAAAAACATACATTTTTCTACCAATACTTTCTGTTTGCATTGGACCTATAAGATCCATATGTAACAGTTCCAATGTCCTTTTGGTTGAGATGTGTTGCAACATTTTATGTGTTGCCCTTACCTGCTTGCTGATTTGACATGGTCGTGCACCTTGAATTTTTTACAATTCAACTTTGAAATACCTCGCACTGCTCCTGTGTTAACAATTTTGTTAAGCATTTTATAATTTAAATGACCTAACTTTTGGTGCTAGATTTTAGCATTATCAAGTGAATTATTTTGACACAACAAAGTTTGTGCACATGATGAGGTCAACATATAACAATTGTCTGTCAATCTAGTTCCTACAAGAACACAATTGTTAGATTTATATCAAACACTTGACACTCATTTTTGGTGAGCTTAACAAACAACTCTTGGTCGCACAACTAACTAATGTTTATGAGATTTGCTTTCAATCCTTCAACATCAAGAACCTTCTTTAATCTTGGAAACCTTCAATAGCAAGAGTTCATTTCCCAAGAACTCGTCCTTTCTCACCATCACCAAAGGTCACTTGACCTTCTGAGCAACTTCAATAATTTGTCAACATACCACGATCTCCTGTCATATGTCTAGAACAATCACTATCAAAATACCATGAGTTAGTGGTACAAGCTTGTAATAAGGTGTATAGAACTAGACTAGTGTGTATAGATTTTCTTATCCAGGTTTGTTTCAAGTTTTGTTGCGATAAATCAACCCTTACTTTTGGTGATTTCTTAGGCTTACCATAAAAGAAGGGATTGACAAACATACCTCTTTTCAGATCATCAATATACGTCCAGTACCGTGGTCTGATGTGTCCAGGAACACTACAGTAATGACAGATTGAGACAAATCTCTTTTGCTTTCCTTTTGAAATTGTTGCCTTTGTAGCAAGAGATGTTGCAACATGTGTTTCCAACTTCGGTTCCTCAGTTTCTTTGACAAAGATAGTTTTACCAGTTGAAGTACCTTCTTGGAACCCAAGTCCAGTATGATCTCCATTCGGCTTTTGAACTGACAACATATGATCAAGCTTCAAAGTACCTGAATTCAACATCTTCACATTTCGCTGAGTCTATTTCAGCTCGAGTTGCAACTCTTCAATCTTTAGTAAACTCTTGGCTGCTTGGATTTGATGGTTTCTCACATATTTTATTAAGTTAGCCTTTTGTCCTCTAAATCATTGATCTTTTGTTCTAACTCTTGATTTTTCTTGCATACAATTAACAATTTTTCGTACATCTCCTTATATGCTTTCATGATTCCTTCTTCATCCAGATCATCATCACTATCTGTTTCTGAATCTGTGCTGTTGTCATCTGATAGCACATGTTCTGTTGTGGACGTTGTTGCAATAGAGGGTGCGACATCTGCTGAACGAGACTTTTTATCATTCTGTCATGTTGCAATAGTAAACACAACATAGTTGCTGGTGTGTCCCTCATCACTTTCAGAAGAGTCATCTAAATCTTCATAACTCCAAGTAGTATTCATGGCTCTATTCTTTTTCTTCAAGGTATTTGCACATTCAACCTGTATATGACCAAATCCTTCACACTCCCTGCATTGAATACCTTTATTTTTCTTTTTATCCTCGAACATTTTTCCATTTTGCCTTCTGAATGTCTCAAGATTTGTTGTAACAGACTCCTTCCTAAAAATCGTTAGCCTTGATCCACTTCTTTGTTTCCTCTATTTTTTCGGCACTTTGTTAAAATTCTTTGTGAGCAATGCTAATGATTCAATGATCTCTGCATCATCATCATTGTAAGAGCTTTCATCATCTTGCTTTTGGACTTCTGCTTGGAATACAATATTTTTCTCTTTTCTCTTTTGTTTAAACTTTATCTCAAATGTTTGAAGTGAACCCATTAATTTATCTAGCTTCATGTCATTAACAACTTTTGCTTCTTCAATGGCAGCAAACTTGATGGAAAATCGATCAGGAAACGATTGCAAGACTTTCCTCACAAGTGTTGACTTTGAGTATTTTTCACCTAATGCAAACGCCTCATTTGCAATGTCATACAACTTGCCATTGAAATCAGCAATAGTCTCATCTTCTTGCATCTTCAATTCCTCAAATCTTGTTGCAAGAATTTGAAGATTGGACACTTTGACGACGGTAGTTCCTTCATATGCAATTTGTAAAATAGTCCAAGCATCCTTAGCAGTTTCACAAGTTGAGATCAACTTGAATTGATTTAGATCAACAACATTGAAGATAACATTTAAAGCCTTGAAATTATTGTTAGCCAAACGATCTTCATTTGTGGACCACTGATCCTCAGGTTTCGGCACATCAATTCCTTCATCATTCTTCATTGTGGGATGCGTCCATCATATAACGACTGTCCTCCAAGCTTTTTCATCAATGGATTTGATAAATGCTCTTATCTGAGCCTTCTAATATGAGTAGTTTGATCCAACTAGTAGTGGTGGTTTGTTAATTGAACTTCTATCACGAATTGTGTCCATACCTGCAAAAACAACCAGGAAAACTTTCCCAAAGATCTAATGGAGTTAGTTCAATAACCTACTCTTGATTCCAATTGTTAATTTTTGGTCCTTAATCAATTTGATAATTAATCAAATCAACTAAATAAATTTGCAAGAAAGTAAATTTGTTGCAACAAATGTAAGGACACATAAATTTTAACATGGTTCGACTAAGCAAGTCTACATCCACAAGGCCACTCCCTGGCCTAACAAACCAATCCACTAAGTTTCAAGAGATTATAGACTCTAATGGAACTTATGCAATTGAAGACTCCCTCTTAACCCTTGCCGCCTAGGTATAAGACTCCCTTAGTAGATTCTTTAGTTTGGCGAATTCCCATTGACTTACAAAGTGCTCTTCCAAGAACACACATTCTTCTCCCGAAGAATATATACTAAAAACATAAACTAAAGAGTCACAATACTCTAGATGGATCGATCAATTCATTTATCTAAAATAGACTGTGTTGTAATACTAACTAGAACATCCAATATATTCTATTACACAATATGTTACAACACAACACGATATAGACAACCTACAGCTAACTCACGATTTTGCTACCTATTTTCGGCTCATTGCTCGCTATATTCGTTGTACATCAACTTAGAATTGATATGCCTATTTATGGGATTTACTACAGAAGTTGAGTATAGGCAGGAGTATCTTCAAGTTTATCACTTTAGCGCAAGAGTTCTTAATAGCTTGAACCTCATCACCTTATCTCGAAGAATGTAGAAACTTCTCATAACAACTTGGACTCTTCAAGACTTGAATCCTACTTGCACTAGAACTCCTCAACACTCGGATATCTCTTGCATTGGAATACTTGCATAGCAACTTACCTGCAATACTAAAACTCCACACAATAATATCCATAATTTTTGCTAAAACATAGTCAATAAAAACTTGATTAAATATTAGATCTTAACAATTTGAAATCTTTTACTCTATTTGAAAATGAAGGAGTTTGATGTTTAAGTACTGATTATGCTATTATCTGATGACTAAATGTATTAATTGCTATGTGCTATCTCTAGAGTTGTGACACTCATTCGACAAGTGAAACTGCCGCATATGCTTAGTTCTATACACGTAGGTGGGGGATGCCTCATCTTAGGATGTGAAGCTGCAGGTGGTCATTCTGTGATTTAGTTATGACTATCACGACTCTAGTGATATTTATGTGGTATATGATAATGTGATATTTATGTTTTGAAAGGTGAGATATCTATATTTTGAAAATATATTCAAGCCTGAAATACTTCAGTACAAATGTGATTGTGTGATTCTTCAATATAACTGGGATTGTGAGGTAATTCCACAAGTTTTGTGATGTCTGGTTGTATAGTTCTGGTACTAACTTTGTGTGTATGTTCTGTATTGATCAGATAAGTGCTTAGTTTGGGTCTGTATGAATTAGCTATTTCTTTCTCTTTTATAGATACCTTATGTGCTTTAACTCCGTGTCACACTTTTGATTTAATTCTAATTTTTATATTGAATCAGTTTATTCAGACAACCCTCAGAGCCTGACTCTGGGTGTCCTTCTTACTGAGTATTGTTTCGTTAATTATATTGCTTTATTTCAATTGTGCAGAGAAAGTGAGTAATGAGCTGTCTGGGTTACACGGGCTTAGAACTCATTATTTGAGAGCAGTTGTCACGATTATATGGTATTACGAGAATAATGATATTTTAGAAAGAATATTATTCTTAAAGTATCGTCTTCTTGTAATAGATATTCAGGAGTAATATTTGATTTAATTATGAGTTTTAGACACTCTGATAAATGATTTTGTCGATTTTAGTTTTTTTTATCATGTGGTATTAGTGTCTTGTGGGTTTAGGAGGAAAAATCTTTTTAGGCTTGCGGCATTATGCCTTTAAGTTTAACCTGGTAATGTTTGGGGTCGTGACGCTATCCTATTCGCCACCTTGTAGCCCCCCAGATCTGTCACCTCTCACATGCCGTGAAGCACCACCAACCCGAGGGAAACACCACTACTAGTCGGCGAACCAACACCACAACCACAACGGTAACCCCTCTCTCGTGCATTATATGTGTGTATATATATAAGTTTATGTATATGTATCTATATTTACAGATGTATGCATACATCTATATATACATATGTATAAATATGTTTTTTTTTTGTCGTAATAAGTAGGATTTGCTTATTTTTGGTGTTTCTTGCATTTTTATTAATATCTCAAGACTCTATTCAAATTTTATTTTTAGATTAATCATTAATCTCCATTTGAGATTAGGTATATCGTAACCCTTACATCTGTAAAAGGTGAAACTACTACTCATTTGCAGATTGGTAAGATGGCGTGGATGATATTACATTAAATTCTTTTAGTTTTCATTAATTTTTTTTTTTACTTTGTTTTGGTCCACCATCCGACAGCCCAAACCCCTATCCCACTACAAAAAACAAGCTATTTTGTAACGGTCAGTAATCGTCACATTTTCATCACAAACAAGCAAATGCGACGAAGTTGTGACGACATGTCTGTTGTCGCCAAACAAGGCGTCGCTAAATCGGTTTTCGTCACATTTTTGTGGCCTTATGACTAATTTGCAACGACATGCAAAGTTGAAAGTGTTCGTGACAAATTCGTGGCAAATGCGACTAATATGCCATGACATATAGTTGAGACCATTTCGTGGCAAATATTTCGTGGCAAACTCGTGGCAAGTTATTTGTCGTAATTTCATGACGTTTCGTGGCCAAATATTGTCACAAATTCATGGCAATTTTTTTCGTCTCAAATTCGTGACAAATTTTTTTGGCCACAAATTCGTCCCAAATTGCGTTCGTTGCAAAATGGTGGTCATATTTCAATCATTTTGTCACAAATTCGTGGCAAATTTAATTCATTAATGTTTCTCAAGATTAATTTATTTATTTTAAATAAACAATAGCAGTAAAGAACAATAAAAGGAAAATATATTATATTATACTAATTTGTAAATACTATTTATTTACACAAATTAATATAGTTTTACAAATAACTAAAACTATTCTAATTTTCATCATCCTCATTTTCATGCTATCGATGTTGATGGCGGTGGGCGGTAGGCGGTGGTGTTCATGACGACAATAATCTGTAATTTTTTTAAAAAGAAAAGCATGTTAAATTTTTTAAAATGATATAAAGTGATTAAAATCATAAAAAATACATATATTTCACTAAATCTATTACTTATACATACATATCTTTCACAACCACAATATAAACCAAAATCTAAATTTATAAGTTCAAATGCAGGAAGGACTAGAATTAAAGGACTAAAAAAATCACCTAGTGGTTCTTATCTGTTTTCTTTTCATGTTCTTTGGGGGGTGGGGAACAACTAAAAGTTTGCTGAAGTACCTTCTGGCTCTGGTAACATTCCCACAGATCATCTATCATCCTTTCTTCCCACAAATGCAGAAGCAATAGATAACTAGTCTTCCTAAGACTACATCCCTATCAACATGTAAAGCATGAGTCGACCAACAAATAAAGTCAATAATCTATGCAGAAGTAATAAATAACTAGTCTTCCTTATTTGAACTTGTCTTTTTACCCACTTATCAAAGTAAAGAATTACTATGTAGAAGCAATAAATTTCTCTTTCACAATTTTATAAGCATAACTTATGCACATACATATATTTTACTTACATCTAATCCCTAGGTACTGCAATGCAACTATTAATTAACTAAACACCATATGCAAACTCACACACATATACAGGGCAGCCACAACACATCCATATAGACTTCACCATCTACTACCTTTAACTATGAATTTCATGCTATATCAAGTAAACAAACAAATGATTCCAAAAATTTACTCTACGATATATATATATATATATATGAGGTAAATAATCCAGAAACATCACAGATGAAGCTCTCAGTGCCATAATCGTTTATTTTCTACTATGGTTAACAGGTTAGAACACTCTTCAGGCCATTCATTGTTCATGTCGTACAAAACTCAGAGACCAAAGTATATACCACATTTTTGAACCCATCTATGATAACCTCATCATTTTTCTTTCTATGCCCTTCTAAACAATGAAGCAAAATAATCAAACAACATTAAGGGCAACGAAGTCTTCCCTTAGAATAAGATTCTACAAGATAATCCACAAAATTTTCCCTAAAGGGTAGGACATTGAAGAGATTTGTCATAAATAATTGTATCAATTCATATAAATGGTCAAAAAGAGAAAACTTGCTTACAAGAGATATCGTTTTAGCATAGAGATAAAATCAGAGAGTGTTTCATCCACTAAGTCTAACCGGACATCTCTTTGAAGCTAAAAATGAATATAATATTTTAAGATCAAGATTTTGAGAATCAAGATTGTTCAAGATGAAGAGATTTGTATGATCATCAAGCAAATAATTAAAACTCGAAGATGATAAAAGCTCATTATACTTGCCATTTTCCAATATCTCTAAAGGGAACAAAGATTAAAAAAAAAAAAAGATGAGCACAAGCATCTATCTGCATCTTGCTATTCATGAGTTCTTCGTCAATATCTTAGAATCAAAAGACATTGAAACAATAAGAAATGCTTAATGAGAGCAAGGAATAAAAACAAAAAGTTTGAAAAGTAGAATAGGGACTAAGGAGTATGTTAACTTGGTTTTAAGTGTTAAATTTACTTGCAATCTTAGACATATAGAAGACAATAATTCAAATTTTGTAGCAAGTTAACATACTCCTTAGACCCTGTTCTACTATTGCATATTGCATATTGGTATCAATCTAGATACAAATATATAACAATATGGTTTCAAGTGTTAAATTTACTTAACACTTAATAGCAATGTCCCTAGACATCCATATTAGTCTTTGGATTTCTCATGCTATTGCCAAAAGTGAGTCTTTTTTTTCCCTAATAATTACATAACAAAAGGCTCTCATAAAAAATGATTTCTCAACTTTTTAGCCTAAATAAAAATTTCTCAAATGAAGAATCAAATGCATATTATGATGTGTGATTTTGAATTTAGGCAAAAATATATGTGCAATGTGCTAGTGGTTGGTTATTCGTGATAAATGAGAAAGGTTTTTATCATGCCTAATAAAATTTCTATCACATCTTGTATGACGTTTGTTATATAATCAAAAGTTTAGTCAAAAAAATTAGCTTTGAGATTAACTCAAGTAAAAATATGATAGCGAAGAATTCAAAAGAAAAAAAAATTCTTAAGTTGGATTCCACAAAGTAAAGGTCCAGCGTGGCTAGCTTGCAATAAAATAAAAGATTTGGCAACAGTAGGATAATCCATGGTTACACATTAAAGAGCACCAGTAATAATACGACTTATAACTCCCATTCAATATTTCTTACCATGAGAAGAAGCCTTAAGTATGTTAATTGATATGCCATGATCAACGACCTCAACGTTTTTCCTATAGTATCACTCATGTAATTAAGCTATTTCACAAACACTTATTCATGATCACAATGCAAAATTATAGTTAATTAAAATCAATGAGCATCACATAAAGACAATAAATTAATCAATTTTATTCTAAATTGTGAGTAAATTATGACAAATCATATATATCTAACTAGGGTATCCACCTTTTGGATAGTTACAAGAAAATGACGAAAAAATTGATTTATCTAATCTAAACTTCCCAAGAGATAAACAAATCCGGTGAGCATGATAAAATCATAATATAGGGGACATTTCTTTAGAAGTAATTTTCATTTTTTGATGTACAAAGAGAGCATCAAATTTTAGCTGTGCAATGTTACAACATACATGCACTTTTCGGATCTGAATAGTATCCAACAAATTTGAGCCCAAAATATGCATAAAATTATAATTAATATTTAAACAAAACTCGGCAACATCTCACAACCCTTTAGAACATATAACATGTATGAAAAGGGACACTGCAGAAGAAAAGGGCTAGGAAAGGAACAACACATTCAGATCTAAACAAATAATTAGCATGGTCTTAACACATACAGATCTAAACAAATTAGCATGATCTAAACATACATATATATTTCAACCACATACCTTGCGCGAGATGTGGTGGTATCGTTGTAGAGGTACCGCTGCTATGGTGGTGGTACTGCTGTGGTAGTACCACCGTCGTGAGGGTGCAATGGGGAGTGGATGAGGGTGTTGTGGCGCGATAGTAAGGGGCGGGTTTTGGGAGGTAGGGGGTGCTACTGTGATGAAGGGGGGTTGGGGTGTTGGTGGCATTGGGGTAGGGGAGATGCGAGTTGCTGTGGGATTTGGGGGCTTGGGGGTGACGATGGGTTTTGGGGGGGTGGATGGTGTTTTATTTTTTGATAAATATATATGTATATATACATCATATACATACATTACTATATATATGTAAATTTTTTTAAAAAATTATACATTAATAATATTATAATAAATTCTAAATTAATTTATTTTATTTTAAATATAGAACTTTTGTCACAATTAAATCATATGAGGGTGGGTTGATAGGTGGGTTAGATCTGATGAGGAGTTTTTTAATTTTTTTTTCAATTAACTGCAATGTTCGTCACAAAAATATCATAATATAACATTTCATCACATTTTCGTCACAATTTCCATATCGTCACATTTTTTACACAAATATTACGTCAAATTTGTGACAAACCTCTATGTATCTAGTTTCGTCACAAAATTATAGCAAATAGTCACGAAATTGCGACAACCCTCTAGAACTATTTCCTGTCGTGGAAAAATTGTCGCATATTGTGACGAATTAGAGTCAATATGTGTTCAAAACGCTAGAACTATTTCATGTCGTGGCAAAATTGTCGCTGTTTGTGACGAATGTGCGTCGATTCTTGATAGTCGTCACAAATTTGTCACAAGTTCCACATATTTTAAGCGCTTAAATATTTTGTGGCATTTTTGTCCCAATTTTGCGACAAATTTAATTTCGTCACAAATTATCATCACAAAACAACTGTTTTTTGTAGTGATTTTATAATTTTTTATTTTATTATTATTATTATTAATAAAAATTTCGAAAAAGCAACAAAAATGAGACGAAACGTGAGGGTGACAGAAAGGAGATGAAATGTGAGGGAGACGGAATTGAGACAAAACGTGAGGGAGATGGTAATGAGACGAAACAAGAGCGAGATGGAAATGAGACGAAAGGTGAGGGAAATAGAAAGGAGGCGAAACGTGAGGGAGACGGAAAGGAGACGAAACGTGAGGGAGACGGAGAGGAGACGAACATTATTTGCGACGAAATATCTTTTCGTTGTCATTTGAGACGAAATTCAAAAAAAGCCACGGGAAAAAGGGAACGACCATTTTTCATCTCTTTTCCGTCGCCTTTCCAGATTGGAGATGAAAAAGAGACGGAAATGAGCCGTCACTTTTGATAGTTTTTTTTGTAGTGAAAAGCCTACATATAGATGCTTGAAGGTCAACGCCTTGACAATATCTACTCACCCACTCATCAATGGGGTCCCACGATGGTATGCAGTCAGGAAACATAGCAAGATTGAGACATTTTCTCCATAATCTTTTGCTAAGTACATTCCACAAGTACTATTGTCCACCACACCTCAAGCGTGCAGCCTTACTTTGGTCGGAAGTCGATTAAGTAAAGCCATCCATGTAACAAAACAGTGTTTCGGGGTCCTGTTCTTACCACAACTGAGATAATGTCATTTAACTTTCTCATGTCTTTCTCTAATAGCATTCCAGGCTGTTGAAACTGAAAACAAACTGCTACTAGACTTGATCCACCACCATTTATCTTCATGATTCGGCACAGGAAGGAAGGGGATTTCATTAGCCAATGTTACAAGGCAAGGAGAGTTCGTCCAACTGCATCCACCATCTGAGATAATATATGCAACCTTAGCTTGACGGTTAACTCAATTTTGAACTGCTTTAATATCGACAAGTTCACTTAAGCATCCCATCGGATGCCAAGGTCAAACCACAACGAGGTGTTCTATCCATCTCTAATTTTAACTTTAACACACTGCTTCATGTGAGATCTAAGCTTAAGAAGATTCTGTCGTTGCCAAAACATTGAAGGTTTTGCCTTTACTTCATTATCCCACAAGCTCATACCATTTAAGTAGTGATCATGGATCCATTTCGACCAAATAGATGTAGACGAGTCAAGGAGGTTCCATAAATGCTTCATTGAGGCAGCAATGTTAATATCCACCAGTCTTCTCAGCCCCAAAACCCCTTCTTTAGTTGGTTTACAAATCTCCTCCCAACTGACTCTCGAGCCTTTGCTTGTCTCATTCTTCCCTTTGCACAAGAAACTAGCCATTTTCTTTTCCAGCTCCTTCAATACACTTTTTGGAAGAATCATAATACCAGACCAATACGATTGAATATTGACAATAACTGATTTAACAAGTACTAATCTCCTAGCAAATGAGAGCCATCTTGACGTCTAGTGATCAATTCTAGCAACCATTTTATTAATTAGTTCATTACAAGCACCTTTTTCCAATACATTTAGGCGAAAAAGGGATCTCTAAATAATGGAAATGAATTCGACCTTCCTTAAAATTTAAGGTCCTGAGAATTTGAGATTTGAGGTCTTGACCACATCCCCCAAAATAAACATAACTTTTCTCCGCATTAACCACAAGTTCGGAAAGTTTACCAAAGATGCCAAGAACTGTTCTGATACTTTCAATTGACTTCAAGTTGGCCTTAGCGAACAAGAGAATATCATCGACAAAGCAAAGGTGAAAAATATTACCTTTGCCACACTTCGTTGATGCGGGTGATACTGATTGTGTTTCTGATAGGTGTTTGAGATTAGAATAATTGAATATATCTATGCACAGGGTTGAAACCTTAGCACGGAGCCACTATGGTATATTATCCATAGGGGAGGCAAATTTGAACAATCGTAATTATTGAAAGCTTTCACCAACTATCTTGAAAAATGGGTTTCAGAGATTCCGTCAATACTTAATTCATGTACGTTAAGTAGTAGTTGTTGAGCTTCCAATGTTGCAATTTCCACATTTCCAAAGTTCAGGTCGAGTTCCTCTAATGAATCACCCAGGGCCTTAATTACGGCTAGTTTTCGAAGATGCTTAAAATGGTTTAAGTACTCCAACTTGCCAAATCTTTCTCCAACTTCAAAGTTGTCCAGGATCCGAAGAATAGTTCATTTTTTAAAAGACTCTCGATATTTTTTCAATGATGTCTAGTGAAGAAAAAACTCTCTTAGATTTATCAATTTGTTAATCCTTGGAGGAAGTACAGAAAAGCTGAAACAACTTTCAAGTTTCAAGGTTTTCAAATTGTATAACTCACACATTGATTTTGGCAACTTATCAAGATACCTATTCTGACTTAGGTTAAGGCACCTCAAATGGAACAAACTCTCTACCTCCTTAGGAAGCTTTCTCATGTCACAATTGTTTAATTTTTAAGACTCTGATACGATTCAAACAGTTGAATAAAGCAACTGGTTGTTTGAGTGAATGCTCACCAATAATAAAGTTTTGAAGTTTTTCTTACATCACAAATTGAAATAAGCGGACTCTCAAGTTTATTCCTGGTAACCATGTTAGATGACGAGCTTTTCTGGATATGAATTTGATTTCATATTTCCAATGGTAATGCATTCATTTCTTGCGAGATATTTGCAAAATCATGCACAATATCATGCATCTTGCATGAGATTATGTAATTTTCCAAAATACATCTTTTGAAATCTTATAAGAAAGAACACATTACCAACTTAATGAACCACTCCCTACCTTTTAGTTCCATATCGTATACTCTATTAGTTGACTTAACAAAACCTTGCGCTAACTAAAATCTAATTAGCTCATCTACATTGAACTTAGTATCTTTGCCACTGTTCACTCATGGGTTACTATTCTCGTGATATTGTTTGAATACTAAGCTAATGTTCATCACTGTTCATACAGGGAATTGGGTTAGTATTTATCATTGTATTGTTGGGTTATGGCTCAAGTACAAAGCCTAACCCAGTTTTAAGACAAGGAAGAATCCCAGTCCAATTAGAATAGAGTTAGAAAACAATCCTAGTCCAATAGGGATAGGATTAGTGCCCTTATAAATAGATACCTTTAGTTTGTGTGTTGGTGGCTTAGAATCACTTTTTGTACTCTAATTAAGAGAGAGCGTAATTAGGTCAAAGAGTTTTTGTGAGCGAGATAGAGTATTTTATTGAAAGGTTGTAAACTTTGTTTTGCGTGATAGTGAGTTTCATGGACGTAGGCAGATGCCAAACCACCTTAATTTTGTGTTGTCTTTTTTGCTTTATGTGTATGTGTGTGTGTGCATTTTCGTCACAACAAGTGATATCAGAGCTAGGTTCGACAGTTTGCAGTGACAATAACACGTGTTGAGCCCATTTTTTGTGGTTCGTTTTGTCAAATTATTGCTGCATATCTGAGTTTGGGTGAATTTTGTATTCTTTGAAGTTGAGAAAATTGTCTGGACCAGGGTTTGAAGTTCCAATCTTCAACGGGAAGATGAACTTCAAGTTTTGGAAGATTATTATCGAAGACCTTTTGGTGCAACAAGGTCTCGAGCAAGCGTTGGAGGAGACAAAGCCAGCAACGATCGATAATGCTAAATGGAGTTCTTTGCAGAGAAGGGTTGTGAGTACAATTAGGTTGTCACTTGCACTTGAAATTATATTTCATGTGATGAATGAGAAGACGTAAAGTGGTTTGTTTGAGAAACTTCAGACCATCTACGAGTCGAAGTTGATAACCAACCGATTATGCTTAAAGATAGAACTCTATTCCTTGAAGATGGAAGAAGGAATGGCTATTCAAGATCACATCAACAAGTTTAATGACCAAGTGGTAAAACTTCAGAGTATTAAAAAGAATGAAAAGAAGCTAGATGATGAAGAAAATGTGATACTCTTACTATCTTCCTTACCGAAGTCGTACAAGCCATTGGTACAGACTGTACTAGTAGGGAAGACAACTCTTAAGCTAGAAGATGTGACGGCACTCCTATAAGAGGATGAGAGAATGTTGGGTTTGAGTACTATATCCAATAATGAACAAGCATTAGTTGTAGAGGATTCGAATCAAAGGAGGAGTCAAAGTAGAGGTGGTCAATGCAGAGAAAGATCGAATTTTTAGGCCTGGGGCGAGGATGATAGAGTATGCTATTATTGTGGAGAAAAAGGTTATGTTCAAACTAGATGTCCTAAATTTAGGGAGGACTTGAAAGGTCTTCAAGAGTGGAGATCTCAAGGCAAAGAAAAGGATAATGGCGCAGACATGAAAAATCTTGTTGATGATGATGACAATGGAGATTTTCTGATAACTAAGAGTGAGGGTCCTGTGAAGGGTTATTAGGTGTTAGATTCAGCTGTCACATTTCATATTTGCAATGATAGAGCTAGTTTTGACGCTTTGCGTGTTGGTGAAGGTTTTGGCACTATCACTGTTGGGAACAATCAGAAGATGATGATTGAAGGCATTTGGAGAGTTCGTCTGAAGCTCGACGATGGTAGTGTCAAGATTTTATCTAATGTGAGATTTGTGCCTTCGTGTGCAGTTAATATTGTTTCTTTAAAAGAGTTGGCATCAAGGGGATACAAATATGTTGGTAAGGGAAATTGTTGCAGAGTGTTTACAGAAGGCAAGCTAGTCCTTCAAAGGAGGAAGGATGTGAAGCACGTTTGTCACTTGGAGAGTTGCGTAGTGCTTAGGAAAAAGGGAGGGCAGCCTAAGGAATATATTGGGATGACTGAGAGGAAGCGTGTGTCTTTTTCAGCTGATGTGAAGATACTTGGCACTTCTCGCCAAGGGAGGAATTTGTTGGGTTATGGCTCAAGTGCAAAGCCTAAGCCTAGTTTGAAGACAATGAAGAATTCCAATCCAATTAGAATAGAGTTAGAAAACAATCCATAATCCAGTAAGGATATGATTAGTGCCCTATAAATAGATGTCTTTAGTTTGTGTGTTGGTGGCTTAGAATCACTTTTTGTACTCTGATTGAAAGAGAGCGTAATCAGGTCAAAGAGTGTTTGTGAGCGAGAGAGAGTATTTTATTAAGAGGTTGTAAACTTTGTTTTGCGTGATAGTGAGTTTCGTGGACGTAGGCAAAGACCAAACCACCTTAATTTTGTGTTGTCTTTCTTGCTTTATATGTGTGTGTGTGTTTTCGTCACAACATGTGCAACCACACGTGAATATCCATTGAATCTCAACAATAGTATTTTAATTTGTAATTTTCTAGTATCTAATGGTTTATCTTTGCCTTTCCTAATTTAATGGAAAATGTCAATAGAAAATAGTAGTTATTCATATGAATCAAATGTGATGGTTTTTTAGCTACAAATTTTGTATTCCATTTGTCATAATCTTGAGGTTAAAAATAGGAGTGCATAAAGTCATTTGCACTATTTTTAGTTTTTAAATTTTCAACCGTTCTATATTATTTCATTGTAAATCTTCTATTACAGTGGTTTTCTATAAATACTAAGCAGTAATTTAAAAAATTATTGTAATTAAATTATAATTTTAAAGTATGAAAAATTAGTTTGATGAGTATTTAGTAATTAAAAGTGAGAAAAAAATATTTAACCATTGTAATTAAATACCACGACAAAAACATTTAGTTTGTCCAAGGATCAAGAATATAGTTGCAATGACACTTATTGTAATAGTTCTTTCTTTTTCTTTTTTTTTTTTTTACTTTTTTAGTTAGAATTTTATGAAAGAATTAAAATATTTAGTGACTTTACGAGGGAAGCTAAGAACTTTGATAAATATTGAGTAAAATGCATATTACTCCCATATGTTTTATTTAAATTGCATGTAAAACTTTGTATTTTAAAAATTGCATAATACCCCTTATGTTATTCAAAATGTTGCACCATATCTCCTGCCGTCTATTTTTCTATCAAAATTAACGAAGAGTGTCATACAGACGCATTTGATGCAACTGAAAAATCGCAAGACACTCAAAATATATTTGAGTAGACCAAAATACTCTTATTTTATGTCTCATTTTCTTTTTGTTTTTCACTCTTCTTCTTCCTCAACATTAGCACATTCCACCACCTAGTGGCAGACCTATATGTATTGTAGGGTGTGCACACCATGGAGAAAAAATTCTTTGTTTAATTTTTGTTTTTTGTTTTAGAGAAACTATTATATTGGACACTTTGTGCACACTCTTACCTCTTTCACTGTACGAATGCACACCCTGATGTGGGTTCCTGGGTCTGCCACTGCCACTGCCACTGCCACCACTACTACATTTTTTTACCATAAATCAATTTAGAAGCTCTCCATAATGTCGTTTTGAGAATCTTGATAACCTATAAATCATTATGATATAGGAATTTAACTTTAAATCTACTTATTACAAAGAAGGTTACATGAATTTTAAATAAAACCCCAATTTTCGCAAAATTTGAAGATCTTAAAATATTTATTATGGGTTATTAAATAGGTAGACTTTCGTGTTGGTGGATTCCCCCATAGGAGATGGTAGATGAAGTTGGTGAGAGGTTGGGGACTTTCGTACGGGTGGGTAAGGGGTTTGCAGGAGCCTAATATTTAGTAGTAATATTGCTAACGGACATGGTGGCACTGAAAAAATAAGATGGGAAGTTTTTGAATGAGAAAAACCCATATCTTTTATTGACAAAAGGATGTTATATATATACAATTTCTACAGCCTATGATATTTACATTTCAAATTCAGAATCCCTAGAAATAATGCTCTGACGAAATTTTCTTCTATTGCTAGAATTACGAAACAATGCCAATCAATCTAAGATTTGCTGATTTGCTGCTTCTAAAATTTTGGATGCCCACAAATTTCGTAATAGCCTCCCTCAAGCTGGTGCGGGTTGCAACTCCACCATGCTTGACATTAATGTTGTAGGTATCTATCTCGTGCCTCCCTCAAGGTAAAGATGGATGAGTTCCAATACGAGTTAGTAGTGAGTTGAACATTTCTGCACTAAACCTTTTCGTCAACAAGTCTGCAAGTTGATTATGTGAAGGAACAAAATTGAGAGCTAGGAGCTTTCGTTGAACATGTTCTCTAATGAAATGACAATCCAACTCAATATGTTTAGTTCGTTCATGGAATACTAGATTCAATGCAATATGCATAGCTGATCTGTTATCGCAGAATATAGGAATAGATTCTGTAACAGAGAAAGTCAAATCTTTCAAGACATTGCGTATCCAAACCAATTCTATGGTTGTCAATGCCATTGCTCGATATTCAGCTTCGGCCGAAGATCGAGACACTGTCTGTTACTTCTTTAATTTCCAACTAATAGGAGCATCCCCTAAAAAGATCAGTATTCCTGAAAAAAGAGCCCAGTCGTTGGGCAAGTAGCCCAATCTGAATCACAATATGCCTTCAATTTAAGTGAGTTCATACATGGGAAAAAAATACCTTGTCCGGGGGATTTCTTGACATATCGAACCAATCTCTTTGCTATAGCTAGATGAGAAGCTCTTGGTGTTTGCATGAATTGGCTTAAAACCTGTACAGCATATGAGATGTCTAGTTGAGTCACTGTTAAGTAGATGAGTCTCCCTACAAGTCTTCGATATGTAGTCATGTCATCAAGCACGTCACCATCTCACTTGATAGATTGTGTTGCTGTGGAATAGGTGTTTGTGCTACCTTTGCATCTTCTTGGCCTGCTTCTCTTATAATATTTCATGCATATTTTTCCTAGTTCACATAAATTCCATCTTGACTTCTTTTAACCTCTAACCCCAAGAAATAATGCAAGGGTCCTAGGTCCTTTATTTTGAAACAAGTTTGGAAATATTTCTTAAATTGAGTACATTTATATCCATTGTTCCCAGCAAGTATAAGATCATCTACATAGATTAGCACTACCAAGAACTTATCCCCATCTGAAAGTGTGAATATGGTCCCATGGACTTTGGTTAAATCCATAGTTGAGAAGAGAAGTTGAGAGTTTTCCAAACCACTGACGTGGTGCTTGTTTGAGTCCATACAAGGACTTATGCAATTTACAAACCAATGAATCATTAGGGACTTTCATACCTTGAGGAGGTTTCATAAAAACTTCTTCATCAAGCTCTCCATGCAATTGTCAACATCCATTTGATGTAGTTCCCATCCTTTAATTGCTGAGATAGCTAACAAGCACCGAACTGTAGTGAATTTAGCCATTGGAGTGAATGTTTCGTTATAATCAAGTCCCTCAACTTGGCTATATCCCTTTGCAACTAGCCGTGCTTTGTACCTTTCAATTGTTTAGTCTGCTCTTCGTTTAATCTTGAATACCCATTTGCTTCCAATAGCCTTTTTCCCTTTTGGTAAGGGAACTAGACTCCATGTGTTGTTTGAGTAGAGTGCTTTCAATTCTTGATTCATTGCTTCCTCCCATGCTAGTTTTCCAACAGCATCTTCATAGGTATTCGGTTCAACATTGATTTCTTCTAAACCTGCATTATTAGTAGAGGATACCTCGAGATTTTTAGAAAGAAGTGAATTTTGAAAAACCTTACCATACAATCGGTTGATTGGAGTAGTAGACTTGGCAGGGGGGTCTTCAATATTCTTGCATGCCATTACATAATCTTTAAATCTTTGTGGCATCCTCCTTTCCCTTTGTGGTCTTGAGTTCTGATTTATGGTTTCTCTTTCAATTGTTCCATTCTCTATTTCAAGACCAGATTCTTCCATGCCTTCTTCTTCTTCCATTTCTTTATTTTCCTCTAACCCGATTAAGTCATCCATATCTCCAAGTTCTTTTTGAGCATATGTTGACTCTTTGGGCTCAATCATGGTTGACAATGGTTGCACCTGTACACTTTCCATGGGCTGTACAATTTTGAAAGGAAAAGAATCCTCATAGAATATGACATCTCGGGATTCAAAGAACCTTTTAGTATCGAGTTCCATTACCTTGTAGCCTTTCTTTCTCGAGATATATCCTAGAAACACACACTTTCTAGATCTCGCAGCAAACTTATCATTTGGCTTAGGTTTAACATAAACATAGCACAAACATCCAAATAATCTAAGATGATCATATGAAGGTTTTTCTTTATATAAAACCTCATATGGGGATTTTCCATTGAGTACTGGTGTGGGTAGAAGATTTATTAAATGTGCTGTTGTCATTACACATTCTCCCCAATATCTTAAGGGTAGATTAGCCTGAAATCGTAGTGCTCTTGCAACCTCCAACAAGTATTTGTGCTTTCTCTCCACTACCCCATTTTGTTGGGGTGTGTGTGGACAGCTGATTTGGTGTATAATTCATTTATCTAGGACAAGCTTCTTGAAATTTCCACACACAA
Organism: Ehretia macrophylla; assembly: GCA_037974665.1. Classification (NCBI taxonomy): domain Eukaryota; kingdom Viridiplantae; phylum Streptophyta; class Magnoliopsida; order Boraginales; family Ehretiaceae; genus Ehretia; species Ehretia macrophylla. The sequence goes on along the minus strand of CM075772.1, from coordinate 52,387,170 downwards.
TCTCTTGGGCATTATCTGACTGAACTGATTTTACATGTACACCAAATTGAGTTTGCACCATTTTCAAAAATTGCTCAAATAAAAATGGAGCTTCACTTTTATTTTTATTAGATGAACCCAAGTGCCTCTCGAACAATCATCAACAATAGTAAAAAAATAGTGAGCTCCAGAATGTGTGCTTGTTTCATAAGGTCCCCAAGTATCAACACGAACTAATTCAAACAAACTCCTTGGCTTATTTTTACTGACAGGAAATGACAATTGAGTTTGTCTAGCCCTATGGCAAGCATCACACGGGGAAATTTTTTTAAATTCAACTGATACATCAAATAAATCTTTTAATCTAGAAAATGGGATATGCCCCAACCTCCTGCGTAACAAATCTGGTTGGTCCTTCAATCTTACAACATTTGTCCGAATCTGATTCTCTTCAAAATAGTAGAGCCCCCCTTCCATTCTACCCGCTCCAATCATCCTCTTAGTGACAAGGTCCTGCAAAATACATCCATTTGGAAAAAATGTTACTGAACAATTTAAATCTCGGGTAATTCTACTAATTGATGCCAAATTACAGGAAAACTTTGGCAAGAAGAGAATATCATTTAGAACAATATTTTGATTTAGTTGGACATTTCCAACACAATCCACTTGTGACTTTCTTCCATCTGGTAATGTAACTTGTGAAACAAATTTTCTTTGACTGCTGCCTTTTAATAGCAGTGAATCTGATACAACATGATCAGATGCTCCGCTATCTAGAATCCAATTTTGGGAACAAGAAATTTTACCAACAAAGTTTACGGTAGGTGTTCCTTGTTTGTATCCGCTGAGTATGGCCATCAGTTGATCAAACTGGGTTTGTGACAACCCAGATGGATTCAAAACAATTTGTTGTTGGCTTGCTTGTTGAGAATTTGTCTCCTTCCCTTTTGTCTTTGTGACTGCTACATTAATGGATGTCTTTGCTTGAAAATTCTTTTTCTTCCCTTGCCAATTTGGAGGATATCCAACTATCTCAAAACAGTTCTCTCTTGTGTGACCTGTTTTCTTACAGTGTTCATACTTTGGCTTCTTGTTCGGATCTCGATTCCTTTCCCCAACATATACTTTGAAATTAAGCTGCTGCCTCCACAATTGGCCTTGCCATAGTCACCTCTTCTGAACTCAATAGAGAATAAGCAGTTGCTAAGGATGGTAGTGGGTCTTTACAGAGAATGTTTGATCTTACAACACTATAGGAATCATTCAATCCCATCAGAAATTGGTGCGGTTTTTCCTCTTCTTTTTCCCTAGCTAAGACTCCACACGTATAGCTGGCACATCCTTGTTCATGGGACTTGGAAAAACTATCAAGTTGATCCCAAAGTCCCTTCATTTTTGTGTAATAAGCCGAGATTGTCAACTCACCTTGTCTAGTGTTGACGATTTCTCTTTTTAGCTCTTGAATACGAGGCCCACTTCCTTGTGAAAACCTTTCTTCTAGGTCTCTCCAAATGCCACGGGCAGTGTCATGGTATGCAACACTATTATGTAACTCCTCATTGAGTGAGTTTAACAGCCACGCAACCACCATAGCATTGCAAGTCAGCCAATCATCCTCCTCTGGATCTCCTTCTTTTGGTTTTGGTAATTTTCCATTCACAAAAACCAGTTTGTGTTTTGCTCTTAGTGCATTGATAATAGCTCTCCTCCATGTTGAATAGTTGGTTCCCTTTAGTGGATGAGATACCAACAAGTCACCGGGTCTATCTGAATTACTCAGATGATAATGGGGTGATTTTTCATACATGGGTTTGGTAGAAGTCTTTGATTGGGTGTCTGCCATAGGATCTGAAAAATTTCAGCGTTCACAATGAAGAACAACCTGGCTCTAATACCATGAAAAAATAAGATGTGAAGTCTTTGAATGAGAAAAACCCATATCTTTTATTGACAAAAGGAAGGTCTATATATACAATTTCTACAGCCTATGATATTTATATTTCAAATTCAGAATCCCTAGAAATAATGCTCTGACAAAATTTTCTGATTCTATTGCTAGAATTACGAAACAATGCCAATCAATCTGAGATTTGCTGATTTGCTACTTCTAAAATTTTGGATGCCCACAAATTTCCTAATAGGCACTGTGGTGGTATGTTAGTAAATGATCATCATACAATGTCAGCCTCTGTAATGCTTTTTAAATTTTGTCTTATATAGCAATTAATTGCCATGTGTTATTTTTCTATTGGTTAGTTGTAAACAGAGGTAATTTTGTCATTTATAAGCTTAGACTAAAAGATTTGAACTAAAGTTTAGGTTGGAGAAAATATTTTGCAACATTTTGAATAACACAAAAGTATTAATATACAACTTTTGAAAACAAAAAAAAATTATATACAACGTTAATAAAATATAAAGGGGTATCATGCATTTTATTCTTGTTATCACAAGGAATTCCATGTTATGATAAAATTTGTGCAAAATCTCTTCCGATAACTGAAATGTGTCAAATACAATATATATATGTACAATCACAATCACAATCACAATCACAATCCTAATCTATAGTGCAACTTATTAAAAGTGAAAACAAGAAAATGATAGTGAGAAATAAATTAAAGGGAAAAGATAATGAACGCTAGCAAATCCAACATGAGTGAGCAGGTGGCGGCCGTAATCTCTCGCCCAAATGGGGACCAGAAGTAGTAACCATTCACAGCACGTCGGCACTTGTGCTTTACCTTTCTCGGATCGATGAAATAAGCATTTAAAGTGGTGAGCTGCTGCCTGGAACGGTTCTTCTATCCTCTGATTCTTCAAGCATTTCTCTCTCCCTCAGTAACGCCGCAATACTAACAAAAGGTAAATACATGATTTAGACTTGATTAATTTCTTCAAAATTAGGTGAAGAATTATAAAAACAGAGACAGAGTCAAATTACCGGCCAGCATAATCATCAATCATTTGTTCGGGGTCATCGTACTTATCATCGATTTGATTGAGATTAGGACAATCGATTACGGTCATGTCCAGGGTTGAAACCTTAGACAGGATCCAATTTGGTATCTCCCGAAGCTTCGGACAACAAATTAGTATCAATTCCCCAAGTTGTGGCATTATCTCAAAACTCGTCGTGTCTTCATCGTCTTCTCGGTCTGTTTCTTCCCACACTTGGAATTCTAGAAAATCTTCAATAGCTAAGTACACCAACTTGGGGAAAGCACATACTGATGATGACGTCGACGCTGGTGCTCTTCTCAAACTATCATCATCTGGGATTCCCAAAAACTCGCGTCCAATGCGCTCTATATTATTCATGTCAGCCATGTGAAGTACTTGGAGGTTGGGCAGTTTCCCGAGGGGAGGCAAAGTTGAACAATTGCAACGATAGATTAAAAGCTTTTGAAGGTTGCTGAAAGCTTTCATCAACCAGCTCGAGAAATGGGTTCCAGAGATTCCGTCAATACGTAACTCATGTACGTTAAGTAGTGGTTGCTGAGCTTCCAATGTTGCAATTTCCACGTTGAGTTCCTGATCGTCTGTCTCTGATGAATCATTCCCGGCCTTAATTTCTAGTCTTCGAAGATTCTTAAAATGGTTTAGGTAATCCAACTTGCCAAATCTTTTCCCAACCAAAAAGGGATCCATAATTCGAAGATTAGTTAATTTTTGAAAAGACTCAGGATATTCTTTTAATGATGTCCAGGAAATGAAAAGCTCTCTCAAATTTACCAATCTGCCAATCTTTTGAGGAAGTACTGAAAGGCTCGAACAAGATTCAAGGTTCAAGGTTTCCAAATTATATAACTCACAGATTGATTCTGGCAAACGATCTAGAGACTCATTCTCACTTAAATCGAGGTATCGCAATGAAACAAACTCCTTACCTCCTTTGGAAGCTTTTCCAAGTTACACTTGTTTAATTTTAGGACTCTGACACGTTTCAAACAGTTGAATAGAGTAACTGGTTGTTCAAGTGAATGCTCAGAAACAACAAATGTGCGAATTTTTCCCACATTACAAACTGAAAGAAGAGGACTCTCAAGTTCCATTCCACGAAACCATGTTAGGTGATGAGCTCTTTTTGGATATGAATTTGATTTCATATTTCCAATGGTAATGCATTCATTTCTTGTGAGATATTTTGCAAAATCATGCACTATATCATGCATCTTGCACGAGAGTATGTTTCCTATATCATCTTCTATAAAATCTTGAAAGAAAGAACACATTACCAACTTATTGAAGCACTCCTTACCTTTTAGCTCCTTATCATATCCTCCATCAATTGATTTAACAAAACCTTGCACCAACCAGAACTTTATTAGCTCATCTATCTTTAACATGGTATCTTTTGGAAAGATGGAGCAATATAAGAAGCACCGCTTAACAATCGAAGGCAACTCTTTGTAACTTAAATATAAATGAGGGAAAAGATCTACTTCTACTTCCTCTAATTGCCATATTTCACTATCCAAAACTTGTTTCCACTGTTCAACATGATATTTAAAGCGTAACAAATTTCCAATGGTTTTTATAGCTAGTGCCAACCCCTTGCACTTTTGAACTATCTTTTCACCAATCTTTCCTAGCGTCTCATGATCCTTTTTCTAAGCAAACGCAAATTGCCTAAATAAATCCCAACTAGCTGACTCAGATAGAACGCCTAAACGGTGCATATTAGTGGGACTTGTACCCATGACTCTTGCAACCTTCTCTTTCCTTGTTGTTATTAAAACTCTACTTCCAACAGCGCCAACCTCAAGACAGTTTCTCAATTCTTCCCATTTTTCCCCCTTCTCATCCCACACGTCATCCAGGACCAATAAGAAATTCTTATTAGATATGGTCTCTTTCAAACGTTGTAGCAACAGTTCCTTTGAGGGGACATTTGGGGGATTCCCTTCAATAGCTTCAACAATTTCTTGAGCAATCTTAAACAAATCAAAAGGGTCCGAGACGCACACCCATATCCTTTCACTAAACCTTTTTTTGACCTCATCATTATTGTAAATTAGCTTTGCGAGGGTCGTTTTCCCTAAACCACCGGTGCCTACTATAGAGATAATAGGAATCCGATTTTCTTCTTAGCTGCTTTCAGACAATAACTTGCTTAAAAGAGTTTTCTTATCACGATATCGACCGTATACTTCTGACTCATTGATTAAGGAGGTTGTGATTCGTTCAGATTCCGAAGAACCGAAACTCCTATTTGGAAGAGATTCTTGCGAAACAAATGTGAAATCATTTTTCTGTTTTATGATCGAGTCCAGTTCTGTATTTATATCCTTAATTTTCCAGGCTATTTCGCGACGCAGACCAACTTGTTTGAGAGGAAAACAAGGATTTTGTTTGAATGAAAGACAAGTAAGCCAGGAAGAACAACTTATCTTTTCTCCAAGAATGGATGGATTCTCGGCCTCTTCAAACTTTTGTTTGGAAATTGCAATGTTCCATTCATCAAGCACGTCTTCGATATCGTATGAAATCTCTTTCAGCTTTTCTAGCCAGCCTTGGACTGCTTCATCCTTCATGCTTCTCTTCTCTGCATCATCCAACACATGCTGAATTGTTTGTAGTTTGGAGGAGACATTTTCGACCTCCTTTTTGACAGCCCTGATTAGCGATATTTCCTCCATTATCAATTCCTTGGAAGCTGTAAGGAATTGCTCCGCCACCATGGAAACTACTGCTTCAGCCATGCCTATTTGTCAATAGATTTTTAAAGTTCTTGCTTTTGTTTTTTGAATTGTGTGTAATAATCACGAAAGAAGTGAGGATGAGAGTACTTAGCTAAGTTTTGGTATTTTCTTATGGTAGGTGCTCACAAAATTCTGAAATCATCTTCTTATATAAACTTCCCCAGGGCATTGTCCAGATTTGCGTTAAGAAAAATAAGATACTGTAGGTTATAAAAAATAAAATAAAATAAGATACTGTAAACCAACATTGTTAATAAGGCTTTCACAATTTATTTATTTATTTTCAAAAGTACCCATTTATATTTTTAGAAGTGTAATATTATCTTAAAAAAATAAAGCTCCATTTTGGCAGTGAAAATTTTACAGCTCAAATAATCAAGTGCTTCTATTCAACACAATTCTAACTAATTCTCTATTACAAAAAATTATGCAATTCAACAATTAAAATTTCACAATTAGATAAAAGAATCCCAACCCACGTACACCAAGAACATTACGTTTTGTATACCAAACCCTAAATCTATTCCCTCTTCAATTATTTCTTTTTTGCATTAACTTTTTTCTTTGTTAGTAGGTCATCAATCCCCAAATATAAATTCATTCTGTTTTTCCACACACTTGATTTGTTTATAAAAATCTGACCGTATAAACATATTCAGATTCATAAAAATGATGAAATGTAGAACCAATTAGGAATTGTAATAATTGAAAAATACAAAATTCAATGGTTTTAATTTTCCCTAAACACTTCAAGTTTACATCAGAAGATTAGTAAATGGATCAATTAAATAGAAAACGTAAATGGAAGGATCCAAATGGCAACATTATATTTAATGCTAAAATTTTAAATTCGTCCTTATTGTTCAAAAGTTGTCAATTTCTTTCTTATTATTTATTAAAATTGTTAAATTCATCTCTATTACTCAAAGTTAATCAATTTAATCCATATTATTTTTTTAAAAATCCAATTAGTCCCTACTATTTTTATATAAAATTCAAATTTATTTTCAATATTTAAAAAAATTGTGACTAAATTGAAATTTTTAGAAAAATAAGGGTAAATACCCAATTTAGTCTAGTATCTTTAATGTTTGTCTCGATTTAGTCTATATCTTTCAAAATATGTTCTTTTAGTCCACTATCTTTACCATTTATCCCCATTTAGTCTATATATTTCTAAATATACCTTTTTAGTCTACTATCTTTGTCATTATGATCCACGTTAGCCCTCCACTATTTTTTCATCCAAAAATTTGACAGAATAAGCATGTGAGTCGCATGTTAGTCGTATTTGCAGGGGCAAAACGATCCACACACTAATTTTTTTTTTTTTTTTTTGATTTCATAATAAACCCATCGATCAAAACAACACAGTGTCTAATCTTTTTTTCCCTATATTCCCAAATGCTCTCTAAAAATAAAATCCCTAATCCTTTTTGCCCTAAAACCGCAAATGCCCTAAATCCCAAATGCGTAATTGATCATCACTTATCTTCATAGCAGGATCCGAGAGCAAAACCAACTATGTTAAATCTTTTTTCTTATACTTTTTCGTGTCTGTATGTATATATGTATATACATATATGTATTTGTGTATGTATAGTTTGTGTAGTTATTTTTAAAGGATAATGTATTTTGTTTTATGGTGTTGAGATATGCGGTTATTACTGTTTGTTGCCTACCCTTAAGCTTTCAACTTCTGTCTATGGTTGAAATGACAAGTAGACTAGATTTCATTGTCATTCATGATGTATTTTGAGTTTCTTACATTGCGTCACCTACATCTTTTCCTTCATTTCTCTGTACTATTTGGACAGAAAGATCGTAAGGCACCAATATCTTGTTGTAAACAAGGACTATCACCGAGAATTGGGCACCAATACCTTGATGTATACAAGGACCATCACTGGGAATTGTTTAATAGTCTTGGGAAATATGATCAACTTGAGGTGGTGAAGAATTCAATTGATTAGCCACTTGTTGGACTGAAAAGATCATAGAGGATTAGAAATTGAAATGTTTACCATTTTGACATTGTTGAGTTAATGTACCTTTTGTTAAATGAGCTTAAATGCTCAGAAAAGGAAGATGAAATGAAAATGTTCGCTGAAGATGTTTTGATTACATACATACATGGCCCCTGCCTAGTATAAACAAGAGTAGAAATGTTAAGAAATGCGTTTTCTATTGATATCTGATTTTATGAGAGGCAGATTTACCACAACTGCTGATACTCATTATTCTAGTGTGCTGAAAAAAAAAGATTTTATTGTGTAGACAATTTTGTTCCTACAAATATGACTCACGTGCAACTCACGTGCTTATTCAGTCAAATTTTTGGAAGAAAAAATGATAGAGGATTAACATAGATCATAATGACAAAGATAGTAGACTAAAAAGGTACATTTTAAAATATATTAATTAAATTAGGACAAATGGTAAAGATAGTGCACTAAAAATATATTTTAAAATATATAAACTAAATTGAGACAAATATTAAAAATACTGGACTAAATTAGATATTTATTCAAAAAAATAATAAGGATTAAATTGATTAATTTTATACAATAATGATGACTTTAAATTTTTTAAAATAATAAAAAATAAATTGATAAATTTTACATAATAAAAATAAATTTAAAATTTCAAAAAACAATAAAGATCAGGAAATTTTAACTTTTCTTTTTCTTATGTTAGGTGGTCCCAGAAGTAGGAAAAAATATTCTCATATGATTCTCCCTCGTACATTGTTTTGATTTGCAATTGAAAAAGTAAGATACCTCTTTTTTTTTTTGTCATGAAAAAGTAAGATACCTCTTTTTTTTTTTTTGGTCATGAAAAAGTAAGTTAGCAAATCAACGTTGACTATGGATTGACTATTGCTTTTGGAGTGCATTATTGGTTTCCCACTCACCGTTGGACCTACCACAGCATAAATTACCTCTCGCCATGGACCCTATCAGAATATGTTTTTTTTTTTTTTTTGCTTTTTTGGGCATCGACTATTGCTTGACCATTGCTTTTTCCGACCAAAAAAAAAAACTATTACTTTTTTGGTGCATTATTGAAATGAGAATGGCACCTGCCTTATCAGAATAAGTTGGCAATAATCATTTTTCTCTCTCTCTCTTTTTTCGACATGTTAATTACACATACGACGAATAGAAGTGATAAATGTGTATGTCAGATTGTTTCATTTCCTTTTTCTTTTGTAGAGAGGTTATTTCATTTCTTACATCATATATTATAAGAATGTAATTTAAAAATATAGGATTACCAAACTCTTAATAGTTCTTTCTGTAACTGCTCTTTATATTTATATTTTTGTTTTACACAAATTATATGATTGAGCAATAACTTAATGATCTCAGGAATCCCAAAAAAAAAAAAATGATCTCAAGAAGATGCCTCTTTATTATGTGCTCACATTTGAACAAGGAAAAGGGCCATTCTATCACAATCACAGCGGAAAAGATAAGATATGCCAAGAATAATAATGTAATATCAATCTTTTGCTTTTTATATGCGTTACACGCGTCGTCAGCTAGCGGACCTATAGCGGTATTTTTGACTGAGACCCCTTAAATAAAAGATAAATGAGACTCAAATCCTTTTATTTTAAAAAAAATGTGAGATAGAATGCTTCTGTTAGGAGTCTGTCTAATTTTCTGTTAAAATAGTATAATATGTCAATTACGCCCTTCGTTTGTTTTCTTTTTTCCTTTTCTTGTCCTTTTCCCTTTTTTCTCTTTCCTTTCTCTATTTTTTGGCTGCATCCGTGAAGCACTTGCAGATTCAAAGAGAGGTGAACAACCAATTGTAGATTCAAAAGACTTGAGCTTCAGCACAACAAATATTAATATTTGCTTCTCTTTTGTCTTATTAATTTTCTGTACAGTCCTTTTTCTCTTTTGTCTTATTAATTTTTGTTTCTTCTTTTTTTTGTACATTCTTCTTCCCCAATTTCGACCACCTAAATTTTCATCTCTTTATCTCTATTCCGTCGGAAAAACCATGTCAATTTCTTCATGCTTTCGATTATTCTCGACTAAGTTCTTACAAGCCCTTTTCTACCATCCCTACACCCCAACCTTCAAACCCTCCAACATCAAATCTTTACCATTAAAACCCACAAAACTTTCATCTTTTAGGTCTGCCATAATTGATAGATTTTTTTTTTTAAAACGCATGAAAAAGTGTGTTCTTTGAAAAACAATGTGAGCATGTTTTGATTATCAAGAAAACGCGGTGGCTTACAACAGAAGGTTGGCGGCTTTGCTTGGTCAACAAAAGGCGTGGTTGCTTTGCTCATTCAAATAATAAATTCTTGAATGTTTGTAAGTTGATGAAAATCACGGCTGAAGATTAGAATTCGGGGGTAGATTATAGTGGAAATGAGGATTCTTTTTTGTCTAAAAAAGTAGGATCTGAGTAATGAAATGAAATTTTAGACCCGTGAGAAAATGGTAATGGAGATGGAAGGGGAAAGTGAAAAAAAGAAGGGGCATCAAAGACAATTCCCCACGCTTTAACAAAAATGCTAACGGATTCTTAACAGAAGGGGTTTGTGTCAAAGTTTTTAAAAAATATGGGTTCTAAGTCACACTTTACAATGTTAGAAGGGGTATAAGTCAAAAATACCCGTTTTTTTTCTTTTGTCGGGAGATATTCTATATAGTGTTAATAACACAAATACTCCATATTATTTTCCTAATTTACAATTTAATTCTCACTATCAAAAGTAACAAATAAGTCCCCAATATTTTTAAATAAATTCAAACTAGTTCCTACCGTTACTTTATTAATAGAAAATGTATAAAACGTCTAAATTACCCCTAGATGATACACGCAAAAGAAAATTGAATACACATGTGACATTATTTGAGAAGAGTCACACGTGAATGAACAGGCGTGAGAAATAATACACATGAAAGATAAATAAGACTAGACCATGTATTTATCTCTAATACCATATTAAAAATCATGAATTTTCATCTAAAACCAATAAGTGTCAGGTAGAGTAGTCTAGAATTTAATATAGTGGTCTTAAAATTTATGATTTTTTTTTTTATGTGGAATAAGTACATATGCACTCATTCCTAGGAAGATATTGGGCAAAATCATACATTATATGTTGGGATTATTTCCAATAATCTAATATGGGTTTACAAATAATTATCAATTATATTTGAGCTACTATTTTAATTGGGATAATTAGGTGATCAATTGAGGTTGAACCTAATAAGATATATAATTCAGTTTGAACTTTGTAATGTGTGATATCCAATAACAACCTAGTTAAGGTTTAGTGAGATTCTTATTAGGTTGTCTATATAAAGAGGTGTTGATCCCCTAGACTAACCATTCCATACTCTCTATTTTCTCAAATTCCCACGTTGAGCGACATACAGCGACATAATCCTAATTAGTCTGTAGAAGGCCTTGCCCTAATTCTTCAAAAGGTTTTTCAAATTTCTCATTACATTTGTCACGAATTCAGGTACGCCGTTCTCATAACTTTATTTAAAGAAATTCTAATATTCTGATCAAAGTGTACATATAATATGTATATATTTACTCATATACTAACAAGTGGTATTAGAGTCACTCTTCGTCTTAGATTATTAGGATTGTATGTGTGATTTTGATTAATGAATTTTGTGTTTATATGTTTAATACACATAATTTTATTTTTGTTAAATCCATATATTTTTAGGATTTGGTTTGGAATTATGTTTAAAGGAAGTTTTCGATAATCTTGATCACATGCTTGATTTAATTTTGAGAATGGTTTGATTCTTGAATTTTGTGATCTTTAAGATTTACGACATCCATGTTTTAGGGTAAATAATACGTGATTTTCATGCTTTTGATTTTCATGATTTTAGGGTTATAAAGTTCTTAATTCATGATACAATTCAGTTTTAATTTTCTCTATTTAGGTTTAATTCTTGTGGAATTGCATGAAAAAATTTAAGGAATATCAATTTTGATATATATGTATGTGTATTATGGGTTAAGGAATCTAGAAAATATGTTTGAGCATGAATATTTGCGTGTTATATGCCATTAGAGTGTTGTAAATTGCTGGAAGTTGAAGAATGAGTCAAACGAGTGAGACGGTTGAATGGCTCGCCCGACTGCCCTCATCCGGCTCTTCCAGTGAGCTCATTAGAAAAATCGGTCGAGGGAGTCAGTCGAGTGACTCGACCGACTCATACAGTGGCAGTCGGTCGAGGGAACCGGTTGAGTGGCTCAACCGACTCATATAGGGGCAAACTGGATGAGCTAGTCGATCCAGTGACTTGACCGACTTGACTCATCTGACTCAAACAGGTACATATACGGGAATTTTTTTTAAATTTTTTTGCACCTGTGTCTTTTTTCTTGAAATAGATTGATTGAAATTTAACGTTACTAAAGTAACCTCTTTTGTGTAGATTAGTTTATTTTGAGATAATAAGATGTATGTGTTTGTTATTTATGTGATTAATGATCGGCCAAAAAGAACGTCATTGATCAGTCAAATAGCAAACACACCTGTGGAAATAAATGTGTGATGATTATAAAGTTTTTATGTGGACAACACGTTGGCCCAAAGGAAGGCTGTTGTTTGACCGTATTTATTGTCAACATTTGATTTGTGAATGGAGAGTACCACTTACAAGTTAACGATCGGCCCAAATGAAGGTCATTGATGTTGTGCTAGGTATCTTGTTTAAATGGGTCCACCACTACAGTTATATGAAAATTTATGTCATGCATTTACATATTTATTTCGCTTTAACTTGTATGTATATATATTTTGACATGAATTTAAGTTAGTGAGTTTATGTTATCTGTTTGTTCTCTATTTTTAGTTACATCTACTGTTGTTAGTGTCGATGCCAACATAAATTCAATGCCTGTAAGATGGCACAAACTTTAAAAGCTGGAAAGAGAACATTCTGTTAGTTCTCAGCTGCATGGATTTAGACTATGCATTAAGGAAAGAACAACCCACTTCTCTTACGGATGAAAGTTCCACTGAGGATAAAGGGAACTTTGAGAAGTGGGATCGTTCTAATCACCTTAGTCTAATAATGCTAAAGAAAAACGTTCCAGAAGTATTTAGGGGGCAGTATGTCCGATGAGGTAACTACTAAGGATTTCCTTACAGAAATAGAGAAAACGTTAGCTAAGAACGAAAAGGCTGAGACAAGCAAGCTTTTAGCTGACCTTGTCCAAATGAAGTACAAAGGTAAATGAAACATAAGGGAGTACATTTTGGAGATGTCTAACATCACTTCAAAACTCAAGGCACTAAAGTTAGAGTTGTCTGACGATTTGCTCGTGCATCTGGTACTCATATCCCTTCCTGCACAGTATGGACAGTTTATTTTGAGTTATAACACTCAAAAGGATAAATGGTCTCTTAATGAGCTCATTTTTCACTGTGTGCAAGAAGAGGATAGATTGAAGCGAGACAAGATTGAAAGTGCTCATGTGACAACTACCTCAAAGAACAATAAATGAAAAGGGAAAAACAATAAAGATGCTGCATTGGGAACTTCGCAACCCAGCAATCAACAAAAGACGTAGGATCAGGAATTCTCACTTTGGTTTGTTCTAAAGTTAATTTAGCTTATGTACCTGTTAATACTTGGTGGGTAGATTTTGGTGCTACTACTAATACAAGTATGTCTATGCAGGGATGCCTGTGGAGTTGACTGCCAAGTGATGCTGAAAGATTCATCTATGTGGATGATGACAAAGTAGTTTCGGTTGAAGCTATTAGGACCTTTAGATTATCTTTCAATACATGTCATTTTATTGAATTAAGAGAGAATTATGTTGTACCATCGTTTAGACGAAATTTGGTATACGTTTATGTTTTGGACAAATGTGGTTATTCTTGTTCTTTTGGAAACAATAAAGTTAGTCTTTTTCTTATTTCTTCTCTTGTAGCGACTGGTTCCGTGATTGATAAGCTATATAAGTTGAACACCATTGCTTCATTTAATGAAACCTTGCAAATAACTTCAAGAGGTACAAAACGTGAATTAACAAATGAGAATTTTGCCACCCTATGGTACAAGCGTTTAGGTCATATCTCTAAAAGGAGAATTGAAAGACTTGTGTCAGACAGAATGCTTGAACCCCTTGATTACACAGACCATAAGGTGTGCGTTGAGTGTATCAAAGGGAAACAGACAAACATTAGGAGTTAAGTGCCAAGAGAAGTTCTGACGTCTTACAATTGATACATACTGATATATGTGGTCCATTCCCTATGGTTTCATGTAATGGTTAACAATATTTTATCACATTCATAAACGACTATTCTCGTTATGGGTACTTATATTTGATTCATGAGAAGTCACAGTCCTCGGACATTTTTTAGGCCTTTAAAGCTGAGGTTGAAAATCAACTAGACAAGAAGATTAAGGCTATCAAATCTGATCGTGGTGGTGAGTACTATAGTAAATATGATGGATCAGGTGAATAACGTCCAGGGTCGTTTGCCAAATTCCTAAAGGAATGTGGAATCGTCCCACAATACATAATGTTGGGGTCACCTAGCATGAATGGTGTTGCTGAGCGACAAAACATGACTCTTAAGGATATGGTAAGAAGTATGATTACTCATTTTTCCTTATCAGAATCACTCTGGGGAGAGGCCCTAAAGACTACAACATATATACTGAATAGAGTACCTAGTAAAGTGGTAGCTAAAACTCCCTTATGAACTATGGTTGGCAATAAGTCTAACGTAAACCACTTACACATTAGGGGTTGTCTTGCTGAGGCAAGGCCTTATAGGGCACATGAAAGGAAACTGGACTCAAGAACTATTATCTGCTTTTTTGTTGGGTATGTTGAATGGTCGAGGGTTATAAGTTTTATAATCCCTCAACTAGGTCCTTTTTTGAGACAGGAAACGCGAGATTTCTTGAGGATGTTGAGTTTGAGGGGGAAGATAAGGTGAAGAATGTTACCTTTGAAGAGGAATCTATTCATCTCCCTTTAGTTATTATTGACAATAATCAGCCTGTTGACATTGTCCAAGACAACAATAAGGATTTCCCTACAACCTCAAGAAGAAGTGCCACTTAGGCAATCCACTAGAGAAAGAAGAAGTGCAATTTTCAGTGATTATGTTGTGTTTCTTCAAGAGCATGAGCTTGACATATAGACACTGGAGGATGATCCAATCAATTTTCAACAAGTCAAACAAAGTGCCAACTGTCAAAAGTGGATCGATGCCATGAATGAGGAGATGAAATCCATGAAGGACAATGACGTTTAGGATCTCGTCAAGTTGCCTAAAGGTGGGAAACCCATTGGTTGTAAATAGATTTTTAAAACCAAAAGGGATTCCAAGGGCAACATTGAGAGATATAAAGCGCATCTAGACGCTAAGAGTTTCACTCAAAAGGAGGACATTGATTCTCTTTTAGAAAATAATGGCACTTGTGACTCATTTTGATTTAGAGCTACAACAGATGGACGTTAAGATGGCTTTTCTCAATGGTGACACTGAGGAAACCATTTACATGGTGTAGCCAGAAAACTTTGTCCTAGGTGATTCGAAGTCTATGGTTTGCAAACTCAATAAATCCATCTACGGTCTCAAGCAAGCATCCCGTCAATGGTATCACAAGTTTCATCAAGTCATTATCTCATAAGGTTTTGAGGTTAATACAGTTGATGACTGTGTATATCGCAAGTTCAGTTGGAGTAAATTTATCTTTCTCGTGTTCTATGTCGATGACATACTATTGGCTAGCAGTGATATAGGCTTACTGCACGACACCAAGAGATTTCTAACTAAGTATTTTGAATTAAAAGATCTTGGTGACGACTCTTTTGTATTAGGAATTAAGATACACCGAGATTGCTCTCGGGGTGTCCTTGGATTATCACAAAAGTGCTATATCGATAAGGTACTTGCTAGATTTGACATGATAGATTGTGTGCCAGGAGATGCTCTTGTTGCTAAAGGAGACAAGTTTAGTCTCAATCAGTTGCCCAAGAATGATATTGAACGACAAGAAGTGTAGAAGGTTCCCTATGTTTCAGTTGTAGGGAGTCTTATGGATGCTCAAGTATGTACGTTGTGACGCCCGAGATCTTAGCCGTGCATTTACCTACTGTTGCATCCACTATTTGTGCATTTCCTCTGTATTTTACCTATTACTTTATTTGATTACTGTTCATTCCATTTTTCAATTGCTTAATTACTTTAAAATAGCATTTTTCATAATTTATATTAACTATTTTAGGAATGAGAAAAATGTGCATTTGAGGTAAAAGCGATAGGAGCATCCGTTTAGAAATGTTTTGATGAACTAATGAATAGTGTTACGTAGTTAAACTTTATAATTTAAGTAATTAGTATTTAATTGCACTTAGAACTCATTTCTAAGCTAGCTTAACTCATATTTTGACCAACGCGCTCACACTAAAATAACATATATAGACTTATATACTCAACATCTCACACGTAACTCATAACATAGCAAAAAGAAAAAAAAAAGGGTGAACAGTGCCCAAATCCGACAGCCCCTTTTGTGCAAGAGAAGAATTTTTGGTTCATCAATTCACCATTTCAAGCCAAGCCAAGCTAGGATCAAGTGCTTTAGGGTGTAAACTAGCCTCCTACAAGTTCCTACGTGCTTTGGTGAGGGATTTTATACCTAGTTTTGTATTTAAAAAATGTGACAACTTTCTTGAATTCTTAGATTTGCTATAAAACGCTTATGTAATGCTTAAATATGCTTATGTATGTTGTATATAAGTAGTAGAGACCATATTTATGCTATTGTTTCGTAGTTTAAACAGTTGAAATTGCTCGTTGTTTGTATGACATGAATAGTGATGGAAAAACTAGGGTCTTGTGAAATCAAACCTTATAACTTGAATCAAGGGTTCTAATGGATGCTTTAGGTGCTAATGAAGGTAGTGTAAAGGCCCAGTGGGGTTTAATTGCTCGTAACCTAGCAAAAGCATGAAATAGCCAAATTTTAGAAAGGGGTTTCGGGGTTATCGCGAATTCGGGTAAATTTGGCCTTCACTTTTAGTATTCCTAGGTTAAGTAGACTCTAAATATGCTTTGCTAACTTCCGTTTGAGTCTCGGTTGAGGTACGTGTAGTACAAAGTCATAAGAGGGAATTTGGGGCTTTTGTGCTAAATGCAGGTAATTGGGTGACTTCAAAGGTCCTAAGGGTGCCTAAGGGGTTAACTAGAAGCATGAAATAAGTTGCTTACCAATCTAGAACAATAACTTGAGTTTGGAAGGAAAACAGGTTAAGTTACAAAGGAGGAAATGAATGAATTAAATGCTTTGGTACTTGTATTGCCTTGTAATTGCTTATAGTGCGTTTAAATACATTTCTATGGTATATTTGAGCTATTGATGAAATTTCATGGAAGTATGTTGTTAATTCCCTTTGTGCACTACTGGTTATTTATTTGGTTATTGCTTATAGTCTTGTGCTTCTTGCTTCTTATGCTAATCATATAATGTTATACTTGTGTGAGAGCAACCTACCTTATTGTCCCTCATTTATATGCTTAACTTGTTACACTATTGTTGTTAGTTGATTCTTAATTGGTTGGATAAATGTTTAAATGTATTTGTATAACAAATTCATCTACTTGGAGAAGTTGCGAATTGAATCATATGGTTACTAGTTAAAGATTGTGTAAACATGTTTATATTGTTTATTAATTGTATTGTATATGTGAAACTATGCTTATATAACTTAGTGGTTAGGTGTTATATAATGTTTCTACTTATATGAATTATCATTGCTATATATATGTTAGTTATTATACTATTGTTTTTGAATAATACTTAGAACATTAAAGAATGTTGCACATGTGATCACTTGAGTTATATGTTGTTTAAATAATGATTAGAATGTATGTTGAATAATAAAATATATTGTTAGTTATGTGAATTAACGGGAATCAAATAGAGTTGGATAAATTAATGGCTTTATGAACTAGCTTTAGTTGAGAATAAGGAATCACTTCTTATGCATATAGTAGATTGAATTAGGTAGTGATAATTGAAGGGAATGATGCTTTTGGAGAATATTGAAAGAATCTTGGCTTAATTCGCACAGGTTTGGCTTCCTAAAAGGTGAGGGATCATTTCTATGTGCATTCTAAGTGTTTTACTTTGCTATAAGCTCAATGTTTGATGTTAAGTGATTCAAGCGTTTTACTTGTATTCGCTTAGTAATTATAGATTAATGAATGTATTCCATCCTATCGTACGGAGTAATTGATAATGTGTGTACTCGAGGACAACCTCTTTTGTTGTTCTCCTTGTGTGTATATCGGCTTGTTTTGTTATATTGTTATTATTATTGCTTCTTGTGTTATCGAGTCTTTGGTTGCGCAACCATATCATCGGGGCGGATGCGATGGGCCTCTCTGGGCGGCAGCGGGCTTGCTAGGGTTGGTGCTTTAGCTCCGTGCCCTATTCCCTCACTCGCCTGGTTTGGGGATTGCTAGAGGATGTTGGGTCGGAAGATTATCGGGGTACATCCGGAGTACACCTACTGGAGTGATTGGGGGTTTATGCTGGCACATTGATCGTGATTTGTGGTTCGTGGCTCGTAGTTCGTGACCGAAGATAAGAGAATTCTGGAGTGTTGGGGTTAAGTGTATCGTATCCTTTGATATGTGTGGTTACTTGCTGTTTCAATTGTCATTTACTTGTTTAATTGCTATAATTGTTGCATTACATGCCCCGGTAGACTTTTCCCTTACTAGGCAATTGTGGTTGCTTATACCTTGCTAACATGTTTCAGGAAATGCAGTTGGAGGATGAGTTGCCTTATTTGCTGAGTAATACTTGCTTGAGGTGGATGTGTTTCCTGTTGGTTATATGAAGACTCTGTTTGTATTACTTATGTCCTATTTTGGAGCCTATGGGCTCATGCATATATTATTTAGCTGTAAGTTTGAATGTAATGTATGATATGTATCCGTGGCATGTAATAATTAATATTCCTACTTTTAGTTGCTGCATGCTTGTGTGTGGTTGCAGAGGTTGTATGGTTGAGTTTAATTTCTAAGTATGTTCAAATATTATCATAGAGTGGTATGATAAATGGTCTTATGTAAAGAAGATATTCTTTTGGAATGCATGCTTGTGTGTATCTAAACTGTTTGTATCACTTAAGGCTCGGATGGCCTTGAAGTTGGGTTTTTTTAGTAGAATTGGAGTTCTAAGTTATTTTGTGGCTAAATTGAATGTTTACAGGTTTCTAGAATGTCCTCGATACAAAGGAGACTTTGTCCGTTTTTCCCAAAAATATGTGCCCGGGTTTGAGATCCGGTTGAGAATGCTATGGTTCATAAAGCCTCCGATCTCGTGAGGGATTGGGGCGTTACATACGCGCCCGGATTTAGCGTACCTAGTAGGTATGTTAGGTAGATACTTAAGTAAACCTGGGATGGATCATTGGAAAGCAACCAAACGGGTCACCAGATACTTAAAGAGGACAAAAGATTACATGCTCACCTATTGGAAGTCAGATAATTTGGAGATCATTGGGTATTCTGACTACGATCTTGCGTGTTGCCAAGATACTAAAAGATCTACTTCTAGCTATGTCTACATGCTATCTGGAGGTGCTATTTCCTACAAGAGTGCCAAGTACTCACTCATAGTTCCTTCCACTATTGCAACAGAGTTTATAGCTTGTTATGAGGCAACCAATCATGTGATATGGCTGCAAAATTTTGTCACTAGATTGTGTATTTTAGATGGTGTTGAAAGACCACTTAAAGTATATTGTGACAATTTATCAGCAGTCTTATATTCCAATAACAACAGAAGCTCGTCAAAGTCTAAGCATATAGACATTAAGTTTCTAGTTGTTAAGAAAGAATTCAGAGTAAGATAGTGTTAATTGAACATATAGGAACAAACTTCATGCTTGCGGATCCGCTTACTAAAGGTTTACCACCCAAGGTCTTTCATGAGCATATTGCTCATTTGGTATTGTTTTATTTAATGATATGCAGTTTTAGTTGGAGTCTATGTATATCTTCAGTTCCTTTCTTTGATACTATGTATGTTCAGTTTTTTGCATAATAAAGTTGATGATTTTATTTTCACGTATTACTCTAAATGTGTTATCTTTCAATTGTGATGTAACATAAGGTTTGAAAGACTAAGGTTTGATCTTACTACGAAATAAAGTTCGGACCAATTGAAAATAGGCATGTTTGAGATCACATTGCATGTAATTTCCAAGCCACACATCCATACTTGATCTATATCATTAAATATATTTGGTATGCTGATCATTGATGGACCCCGTTACGGTGTAATATAACGAAGGCCGCTTTGGTCTCATGTTGGTATAGGAGATGGACCAGGTTGCTTCAGAAGGTGTTTTAAGAATATGTAGCAATTTTGCGCGTGCCTATGGTTATCAAATATAATTGTTTTCGGCATAATTGTGTAACTCAAGTGGGAGATTGTTGGGATTATAAGTAATTATCAATTATATTTGGGCTACTATTCTAATTGGGATAATTAAGTGATCCATTGTGGTTGAACCCAATAAGACATCTAATTTGGTATGGACTCTGTAATATGTGGTATCAAAAAACAACCTAGTTAAGACTTAGTGGGATTCTTATTAGGTTGTCTATATAAAGAGGTCTTGGTCTCCAATGCTAATTATTTCATATTATCTGTTTTATCAAATTCCCACCTTGAGTGATATACGACAAGAGAATCCTGATTAGTCTGTAGAAGACCTTGTCGTAATTCTTCAAAAGATTTTTTAGATTTCTCATTATATTAATCATGGATTCAGGTATACCGTTCTCATAACTTTATTTAAAGCAATCATGATATTCTGATATGCATATATTTACTCATGTACTAACATTATATGGTGCATCTTGAATGAAATTTTCTCTTTAGAATCTTCATCCCTTTTAAAGTTTTGAAAGAAATAACACATTGCCAACTTATAAAAATAATCTAATCCTTTAACTCTATATCATATTTTCTATTAGTCGCCGTAATAAAACCTTGGGCACCCAAAATTCTAATTAGCCCGCCTAGTATCTTTTGAAAAGATGAAGCAATATGAGAAGCACTGCTTCACTTCCTCCAATTGCCATATTTCACTATCCAAAACATATTACTACTCTTCAACCGTACTTTTTAAGTATAATAATTACCTAAGTTCCTTATAGCGAGTGGCAAGCCATTGCACTTTGGGATTATATCTCAGCATCGTCTAGCTCATTCCGAATTGTGTTTAGCTTTGAGAGACACTTTCGAGCTCCTTTTTAACACCCTTGACTAGCGATATCTCCTCTCTTAATTAGCCAGTCCTCGGGAATAGAGAACAATTTCTCCAGGACCATGGAAACAACTTCATCAGCCATGCATGATTATTTTTTTGACAATTGCTTAAATTTCTTTCTTTTTCTTTTGTTTTTGGAATTATGTGTGAAAAGAGAAAGAGGTGAAAATGACAACAATTAGGAGACCTCGCTAACTTTGGTACTTTCTTATGTCACTAGTGATCACAAGGGAATTGCTTCAAAACGCGTAATCTCTTTCTAGCGTGAGTCCTATTTTCTGATAGGACTCGCAACTTTCAAAACGCGTTAACACGTTTCAAAGCAATTAGCTGATCACAAAAGTCAGAAACATATCTTCTTATATGATATCTTCCTTTGGACATTGTTTAGATCTATTGCAAACCAAGATTGACATTTGCTTTTGGGTCGCATTAATCGACCATATCAGAATGAGTTGGCAATACTTTTGTAAAAGTAATCTACTCCTGGATTCTTAATTATGATGTTGAGAGTTGTGATGTTATTTCTCACATCACTCCATCAAATTTTAAGGATGATATTTTGGTTATATTTTAAACTTTACCAGATGCTGGGGCAGGATGTTATGAGCATGATTTTGTTCTCAGTGGCTACTAAGTGATTTTTATAAAAATAAATAAAAAATGAGAAGGAATTTGCCTTAGCACGCTCACATTAGATATACCTAAGGCGCAGATGTATGCTCTAAATCAATAAAAAAAATCAGACAATATTTGTGATAAGAGCACATATAATGGATTCGGTCTTATACATACGTAAGGAAGGAAATCAAAACAAAAAAAAGATTTCATCTTCTTTCTTTTATCACTTAGAAGTTTGTGAGATAAAAGTCTCATGCACGGTTTTGAATGAATGAAAGAAGTGAGTAATCCCATTTTCAACTCTGACTGTCCCACCCTAGTCGTTGTTTTTATTTATATTACTTCGGATAAATTGCTTGCCGCCCCCTGTGTTTTGCCCGAAATACTCATTCACCCCCTGTGTTTTTAAAATAGGCTCATTACCCCCCTGTGTTTTTATCAATTAAGCTGACGCACTCAAAATCGCTTATTCCGTTAGCAAACGTTACAAAATAGTTAATTGATCGTTATACCATTACATAAAGTTAAAATCGAAAAAACACAGGGGGGTAATGAGCCTATTTTAAAAACACAGGGGGTGAATGAGTATTTCAGAAAAAACACAGGGGGACGGCAAGCAATTTACTAAAAGGGTATTTTTGTCCAACAAAGAATTTATTTTAACCAAAAGCATAAAAAATCGCATTTTAAGCGCGTGTGTTACAATTGCAGTTAAATTAGACGGTTTTTCTAACGGAGAGGGGGGGGGGGGGGGGTCAGCTACATTCCGAAAATCATAGGGGGGTAATGAGCCTATTTTAAAAACACAGGGGGTGAATGAGTATTTCGAGCAAAACACAGGGGGCGGCAAGCAATTTACTCATATTACTTCCATACTAGCTGCCTCAACTTCAACCGCTCAAATTTTCGCTATTCCTTTTTATTTTTGATCAAATGAATAGGATCTTCTTCTAGAGATCCTAGCGATTCTTAGCATAATAGTGGGAGATCTCGTTGCTTCCTCTCAAACAAGCATGGAACATATGCTTGCATGGAGAGTCAAATGATGAATATATTCAAACTCATAATCTTGATGAATATATTCAAACTCATAATCTTTTGTTATAATGAGTAACTACTTATCCACTCCATCCAATTTTTGGGTTACCAAGTCAATTTTGTTATTAAAGGAGAACTATTTTATGAGTAATTGGCATAGTGTTTTACGATGGCTATGCCAATATCTACGTGGAAAAAAGCCTTAAAGAAAGCTGATATCTTAAGAATTGCATTTTGTTCTTGTATATATTACATCTGGCAAGAGAGAAATGCAGAAATGCACAAGAGAACAACTTTGGAATAGGGTCGTTGCTGATGTTAGACCTAAGGTCTAATTAGGCAGAAAATATAGTAATAAAACAGTGTTGATAGAAATCTCTCTATAGATTGCAATTCGGCAATATTCTTGAATAGATCTTTTATTGTTCGTAATTAGTCATCTAACATCGATTTTTAGAGAAAATGAAATAATTTATTTGCCTTAAAAAATTAAAGACTCTAGAATCATAGTCTAGTATGAGAAAACCTGTCATTAGTTATTGGTTCAGGCTTCTTTTTAAATAAATAAAAAAAATTGTCATTGGCCACTGGACATTTGGTCTAGTGTTATGAGAGGTTCCAAATCAATTCTTGGAATATACAATATGGTTTGAAAATTATATAAGATTAATTTAGATTTCTCTTTAAAATGAAAACAAAAAATGACTTGTCATTTTTTTTGCCAATTTCTTGAGAACCCCTAAAATGAAAATTAAAACCGTAACTTGACTTATCATTCAAGCTAATACTTGAGTAGATCATGTACAATAAAAGTCAAAATTGTAATTCGACTTATCATTCAACCCAACACTTATTCCTTGTTTGGATTGCAAGAGGGAAAGGAAAGGAAAGTAAAGTGGAGTAAGAAAAATAAAGGAAAGGAAGGAAAATAAATTACCTTGTTTGGATTGTAAAAATAATAATAATGGAAAGAAAAGGATAGGATTTTATGATTTTTTGTTTGGATGGGAGGAGGAAAGGAAATGAAAAGTTAATTTTAAATGCAAAAGTACCTAAGTACTTTTTATTTTTATTTTTATAACAATAAGATATGCAAAGACAAATGAAACTTTTTACAACTTTACTTTCATTTCCTTTAATGAAAAGGATTTTACAAATTTTTCAAGAGAAAGGATTGAAAAATACTTTCCTAACCTTTTCTTTTCTTTAATATTGCCAATCCAAACAAATTGTTAGAGTAAAAAGTTCTTGTCAAAAGTGGGAATTGAACCCACCCCCTCTCGCGAGGACCAAAACTTCAGTCTGGCACCTTAACTTTAGTAATATAGTCGTCAAAAGTTGAGTCTGGCACCTTAACTTTAGTAATATAGTCCTCAAAAGTTGAGTGAAGTAATAGATAACAACTTATTGCGACCAAAAGTATTAAGTTAGAATATATGTTTTCCTAGCATAGATATTGTTTGACTTTTGACTTATTAGGAGCATGTTTTAAAATATACTGTTGAACCGTAAGATTAATAATTTTAGATAAATTCAATATGATCTTACTTAAAATGAATTTCTCATCATCAAGAAAAAAAAATTGAGAAAAAAAAACTTTGGATAATATAGCATTATTAACTCCATTATTAATTCTAAATAAGTTTCGTACGAGTTGAAATCTTTTATAACTACTCTTTATACTTAAATATTTGAGTCAACTAGTTTCACTCATGAATCATTATGAACAAGGACTGCCGATAATGTTGTAGGCTTCTCCGGGCTCGCACATTCAACAAATCGATGTCTAACCCATACAAGCTCTTTATAGAAACTACAAAGTGATACCACTTCACACCCTTTACAATTGGAGAATTCGCACCAAAACCTCTCTGCTTATTACATTAGAGGACTAATGGACAACTATATATCCTTTTGAAGAAAATTAAAGGGCCTTTCAACGAATTCATAAATCGGTTTACTTTGTTGAAGAAACTAGCTTGTCGTTGGAAGAAAATGCCCTATAGTATATATTAAATAAATAAAAACTAGTTCGTCGTCGGAAGAAAAAATATATGACTCACTAGGAAAGAAGAAATCAGCCGCTTTGGTTAACAGTGGGCTGAGAACTTAAATTTTGTAATGGTAGTAAACTAATGATGCAATTATGATTAAATGATTTTGATAATTTACGATTATTTGGTCTGACTCATAATTAGGTAAAAATCGTGATGAGCGATCTCGCTCATAACTTAAAAATCTTAGATGAGCGGATCCTGACTTACTAATATTAAAGAACAACAGATTACCCTCCAACAGCTTTTGACAATGCTCAACTCTAGATGCCACAGTTACCACACAGTCACGCCAAATTCACCAAAAAGTAAAACAAGATAAAAATGGATCAAAGCACAAAAGGAAAGAAAGAGAGAAAAGGAGAAAAATTGAAAAGAAAAAAGAGGAAGAGATAATATAATCCTCGCTGCCCGACCCAACTCGGGTTTGGTCGGGGAGAAATATGAAGAAGGATGATTGGTCGTCAAAAGAGCTTGAACCTTAAGCAACAACATCTGTTTACCAGCTTCATGTTTGTTGCCAGGCAGAACTTATTTTGCACAAATATAACCATGCAAGTAAAACATTTAAATTCTGTTCTCAGTTGAGAAGATTATAAAAATTCAAGTTGCCACATGCATGAGCTTCTCATTTTTATTTCTGTGTTTGCTTTTATAAGCATTATGCCTAACGGAAAAATTTCTTGGCCAAGTGAACGATGGCATATAGCATATGCAGTCAGTAGCTAGTAAAGTTAGGCGACTGCTCACTACTCGATGCATTCCAGTGCTTCTGCGACTGTATGAAGCTGAGGCTCAGGTGAGGTCCCATAGGCAAGGAAGTCTCGGCAAGATACTCGTCCACTGAAGGATTTCTGTAGACATTCAACCAAAATGCAGAGTTGCTGACAGTATTGAAAAGAATTCGTTAAAGCGAAAGTCGCATAAAGCTTGAGAATGGTGAGATGCCAGTGATGGTTGATGAAATAATGTTGCTTTCACATATAATTAGACAAAGGGAATAGCTCAGAAACAATTTTTTCTTTATATGTGGCTAAAAGATGTATAAGTCCTTAAGTGAGCAAGCACACCACGCTAAAAACTGGGCAAGTCATATTCTCTGGATCCTATTGTATTGCAGAATCTGCAGAGTGGCCTCGGAAGACTTTCTCCTATATGAAGATCCAAAAAGAACGAAGGTAGACACGGTGATGCCTTGTTCATGAATCCATTTCTGGATTCTAATTTAGGAAGACCGAGTTGAAAATAGTCTTGCTTCTAGTCTTTAGAAATTCAACAAGAGAAAACAGAGCAAATCCACAAGGAAAAGGGAAAAGCAATTAATTCAGGTACCTGTTTTCATAGAAATCTGCAGGCTGATCACCTGATAAAACTGCATTCTCCATATTGACCACAGACACGTCCTGTTACAAAGTATATCACTTCCTGGTTCGATTTTCTTTTAAGATTGACCTGTTATATACCAGTAACTCATGTTTTGACTACAAACTACTTCATATTTGTTACCTCCACATGATCAGGCATTTGAGGCACAGCTTTGTTACCGAGCAACTTGTCCTGCGAGTAAGAAAGCAAAGCATACTGTCATTTTCAAGTCAAGGTTCAGACAAAAAGAGCAAACTGAAGAAGATCAGGCTTTTATTGGTTTCAGTTGCTATTGAACTCTTAAGGGTTTCAAATCAGGAGGTTGTCTTACAATCTGCAATGTAGAGACTTACTTTTGACAGCCGTACTCGTTTAATGGCACTGCTAAGGAACTGCTGATTCACACCTGCTTCAAGAGCTGAATTGATTTTCTCCATGTTTGGTTCATAGTATCTATCAAAGTAGTAGATAACGTTATTGATATGACCAAAGGGACATTCACCCTAAAAAAATGAGAAAACTTTCCTTCAGAAGTAGTAAACCTCAAACTATATAACATATAACTGAAGCAATATATAACCTCATTTTGTCCTGTGCCTCACGTTGTCGTCGATTAAGCTTATCAAGCTTTCCCTCAAGAGCTTGAGACCAAACGTGGATCAGATATCAATTGAGTTTTGAGCTTGCTAAGAACAAATTTGATATTAATATTACGTAGTGGAATGAAAGAGATTCAACAATTAAACTGTGCGGGCCATTAACAAAATCTTCAAGGTCTTAGGTAGGACTCAAGATTTGGATTGGGGCCATGGGGCATTGCTGACCATCGCTGGATATGGTTACCATGTTAGGTTCCGCTAGAAATCTGATTAGTCGTGCGCGCATGTGTGTACATAAATATAAGAAAAAGATAATTCTAACATTTGATTAATAATTTGATGAGGAACTACAGAACTTCATCACTTTCCGAGTGATGATTTAGTGCCTTCTCTCCTTTTATCTGTCATCCATGATCTACCAATCTGTGTCTCCTCTTCCTTCCCCCCACCCCAATTTTTTTCTCTTTCTCTATCACTTGATCTATCGATCTGTCTATCAATGCACCTAACTAGCTAGCTAGCTAGTAATCTCCATCCTCTTCTTTTTCCTTTCTAAAATAATAAATGTCTGCAGAAATATAAAAGATAAAAGATCGCAGAGAGGGAGAAGCTCTTACCTCTATGCTGAACTTTGTCGCCTATTGTCAGCAGAGTAAAGCATTGAGACAAAAGATGAATCAAAGGAAAAATCTTGTCAGAGAAAAACTGAAGGAAGATAAAGTTTACTTATCTAACATATTGACACACATGCAATCACATGTAAAACTCACACAAAGAGGCATGGCCGTGTCACACCTGGACACACACAATGATATATATACATAGACAGAGAAAGGTGAGACGGAGAGACAGAGACAGGCGCACACACACACACATGCACACAGAGAGAGAGAGGGGTATACGTTGCTATTTTTTCCCGCATTTCTCCTTCATGCTTCAACTGCTTGATCTTTTGGATAAGATACTGCCAAAGCATGAGGCATAATACGTTAGCAGGAGGAAGGGCATGTACACGTACACAGGTCCATGTGCAGACACAAGTGCAAGGCACACACACCCTTGTAGAGTTGAGAGAGGAGAGAGAGCAAGGAAATAAAAATGGAAGAGAAGTTCTTCTTACTTCTTCATTCAAAATGGGTCTTTGATAACCATGGCGGGTTAATAGAAAGAAAAAAAGGAGTGACAGAAAACATGTGACCTAGTTATCAGTAAACATAAACATGTAAGATAGTTATCCCTAAAGATAAAGAATCAAATTCAGGATATGGCAAGGTGCATACCCTCCTTTCAACTCATTAGGCCGATCTATGAACCTAAGGAAAATATCCTCAACCCTGAAAAATCAAAGTAAAACGTTCTTTGTTCAAACCGAACTCAGGATATTAACAACAGAAAGAACAAAGAAGACATTCTGATATTGAGTGTCCCAACCTTCAGTTATTAGCAAAGCTAGTCAATCGACCAGTAGGAGAAATCATTATAAGAGCAACATCTGTGTAGCACAAAATTGCTAATTCACTGGCCTTCTTGACAATGCCATCCTTGCGCTTTGAATATGTTACTTGACGAGATGTTGCATTCTCAATTCTCTTCATAGAAAGCTTCTTGCGACCCATGAAAATGAGTCTACACAGAAGGTGAAAAGGAAAGGAATTTCACATTAAACAGAAAAGACACTGTAAACATATGGGCATTGAAGCATTTAATGCTTTGACCGTGCTGGATTAGATGCTATCCAAACATCTATTATTAAAATTAATGGAGAATCTGCTATGGACTATAGTTGCAAGATTTTTGTTATAACAATTATTGGCAATCTTGCAGATAGATTTGAAATCCAAACTAAATATGGGAGTTGATATGCTAGTTCACAACATTCAAATTGCTGTTTACATGTTTTATCCACTTAGGGGGACAATACATATGGAAAAGCTATAGAATAATATCAACTAATAAAAAGTAAATCTTTTATACGACTGACACTATTCAAACTCCCTACGCAGTATCAAAAGGGCTTAGATTTTCACAGTATTACAACTAGTAAAAATTACACAGGACACACATTATCATTAGAAGATACATGATTGTTGGGCACGGAAAAGAAATGTATTCATTCTTTATGTGGAAGAAATTTTCCATCACATTCATTAATGATTTTGATGTCATGTTGGATGGGCTTCAGAACCCCAACAGGCAGAAAGGAATTCTAACAAGATTTTCATATCCTCTATCTCGGGCAGTTCATCGCTATACATAAGCACCATTTGATGCATAAGTATGTAGATTTCAAACATAATTATGATTCATTATAAATTAAGTAATTGATATGTTTTGCAAAGCAGCAATAGCTCACCACAAAAGTCTAAAATGCATCCTTCTTCAGTTTTTTCTTTCCTTTTCATGGCCTTTTTTTTTTTTTTTTCCAAATCTGACGAGCAAATAGAAACTGATATATATCATCAATATTCTTCTTAAGCAAGTTCTTCCAGTTATGTTTCTTATTAAGTCACCATTCCACCAGATATCACAAACTAGCAAAGCTTCAGAAACAAAATGCAGTTGGATGTGAAAATAAATAGAATAAAACATTCAATTATAAATGAAATGGGAGACCACTTGCATTGCTCCACTTACTTATCTGACTTTAATTGAAGTTCTGTGTCAGTTTCTTACAATTTGAACTGGAATCATTACAAGCTAGCGGCCTATTTTTGGAGCATTTCAGGTACCGTGCAAGTTCTCATCTTAGTTCAGTTCTGTTAAGGATTATACAGCAAAAACAAGGATATCCTCGCTTGTGATGATTCCAGTTCAAATTGGTTGTAAAACATGATACATTCTAAGACACAATTTCCACCAGGTAACTGTAGGATACTGTTTCAATTATCGGTAATGGATCACATTCAATGTCTTTATCCCTCTTGAGTGCCATGCGTCCATTTAAGTCCATAATTTCTTGTTTGTCACAGTAGGAGAACAACTGATGCAATAAAGTCTATCCTTATGCATTTTAAAATGCACGTCAAAATCCTTGAACTCACATTCATTATCCCCAAAGAAAAATTAGTATTAAAACTCTAAAAACAGGAAAAATTGACAGGACACAGCAGGAGAAGATGTGTGCACTCGCACACATAACTCATCACCAACAACAAAAACAGGTTAGCAAATCAAGATCATGAACTACAACCAAGAAAATGAAGAAATCCAATAATAGATAACAAGATTGCCTGAACGATAAACTGCTTATTAACAGTGGGGAATCCAGAATTTTTGTTGGGGGCCTTGGGGGCAAAAAACACACAATTTAGCACTGATATATGGACAATGTTTTTCAAATGGGGTTAAATTAAACTTTTAGCAAAAAAACTACCTTAAAAAACACAGATTTTCAAAAATTACAACTCCAACTCACACCTCAATGGCTTTGCTCTTTGGGTCAATGGGGTTGAAGCCATAGGCTGAGCCACATTAGGCTCAGGGATGCACCGACACCCCATGAAATTATGGTTTAAAAAAAAAAAAATTAGAAATGGCACCAAGATGGGTGAAGAGGTAGCCAAGTATTTGCAGTAGCCCAAGTGATACGGTGATGTTTTAAATAAATAAATAAATAAATATATATATATATATATATATATATATATATATATTAGACTAGCAAAAATAGAGCGAAGGATCGGTTCGAGAGATTTAAAAATTTGTCATCTTATCTAAATTGGAGAGGTTTATAAAAGATTGATAAAGGAAAATTATCAAAATATTCAAATACATATTTAATTTGGTTTTGACAACGAGTTATATTAAACGAATTCAGATATCCTATTTTCTCACTACATTTTTCCTTTCTGACCAACTAATGTGGGTTGGATTCTTTTCATCAAAGTCAAAAAATTCAAAGTGAGGAAAAATGATGTTTTGTTGAATGAAGAGAGAGTGAACAAACGAGAGAAATAAGAGATTGAAAAGAAAAATATAGGAAAAATTGCCTAGTTTTCATCAGACGAACAATCAGTGACCTTATCCGATCGAGATGAAAGAAAATTGCATTCTTCATAAAAAAAATTTATGTACAAATGATTTTTTCCGAATCCTGCACGTTACCGACTCTAACACTGTAGTGCCCCTGATCCATGTCTGGCTCCACCAGAGGTTATAGCCCTGTCAACCCGTGTATACATCCGCCCATGTCTATTAACACCACATATGTTAAACTTTCATGGGATAAATGAAAGCCCCTTTTCAGGATTTCGACCAAAACACACAAACGCACACACGCAGTAAGTTATGCATCTTTATACTGCATGTGTAGCCGTCACATTCCATAAATCACCGGAGTCTATCAAATGATTGACATATTTTCATGCTAATCAATAATCATTCATAGCCATAACATTAACATGCGGAAAAAAAAAAAAATCATCTAAAGGTTATGCAAAGAGAAAGCAAACAAGTAAGGGTAAATACCTAATTTAGTTCATTATCTTTAAGGATTATGTTAATTTAGTCTATATCTTTTAAAATATACCATTTTAGTCATGTATTTTTAAAATTTGTATCAATTTAGTCCATATATTTCAAAATGTAGCTTTTTAGTAATGTATCTTTAATATTTGTCTCAATTTAGTCGTTAACTTTTAAAATATACTCTTTTAATCATATATCTTTATTATTTATTCCAACTTAATCCTTATCTTTGTCATGATAATTCAATATAGACTAAATTAAAACAAAACTTAAAAATAATGGATTAAATTGAATATTTACCCAACAAGTAATAAATACCCTTGTTAAGAAATCGAGTCTAGTGAGAATAGCATACCTGAAGTACGCTCAACAGCCAAAAGTGAAAAAGATAGAGCATTGATGATGGTGATGGATATAGTGATCAGTGTCTCAAACTTAAAGTGCATTTTGCATAGTTTGCGTACCATGAGGAGCTAGATTTTTGTCAAGCTTTTACATGCAACACTTGGCTGGCTTCTTATATTCTAACATACTACGCGTGTGTGAAAGAGCCAAACATGAACGATGTTGCTAAACAAAGATTTCATAATGTAAGCAAAAGAACAATAGGGATGTGGCTCAGATGGTAGAGCGCTCGCTTAGCATGCGAGAGGTACGGGGATCGATACCCCGCATCTCCACCAAATTGACTAAACTTTTACTTCTTCATGCCTTGTTTGTTGCTAGTTCCTACGTACAGTATATTGAGCATAAGATTCAGAATTTGACCCAAAAAAAAATAAAAATAAAAAAGCATAAGATTCAGAATAAATGAAATAATAAAAGAAAGATATATATGTGAATATTTTTTCCATTTGAAATTTTCAAAAAGTATTCAAAATTTTGAAGAAGTAACATTATCTTCGAATTAACATCTTTTTCAATATTAAAAACATTATATCATGTTATTCTAGGAAAAATATAATTTCCTTTAATTAGAGGGTACGTGTTCTCTAGCGAATATAAAGAAATTCACTAATATGGGAAAAGCATTAATCATCGAGAAAATAATAATTTGTTTTTGCTATTCTAAATTTCTTTTTAAGCTATAAAATTTCTACAATGAATCTGGCAATTTTTTTAAGAAAGCAAGCAGGTGTTCTCATGCCCCATCCAATGCACGTCAAATCTCTGAACAAGTTTCAATGGACAAGATTGATTGTTAAAAGGCGATTGCTAACTCATTCAAAAAGGTCAGGAATACACCAAATACTTTGTATATTCGCAATGTTTCATATTAAGCTTAGTGTGACTCGTTTTATTCTTCGACTTGCTTTCAGCATTAGAGCTTCGACCAAACTGGACATAAGAAGATCCAAGAAGGGAGGAACCCACTTCTTCTACATTTGCTTCCATCTCGACTGATTAGCCACTCGGATGGAAGTCTAAAAGAATAGAAGGATTTGAAGGTTTCCAGAGGTGCGTGGGACATAAACAACCCGATCATTTTGAATAACCAAATTATGTTAAAGCAATTTCCAAGAATATATATATATATATATTCTCAGTAAGCTGAAAACGCAAAATAACATATTCTCTTATGACAAAAACTCGTATCCAAATTGGATATACTTACTTGTTTAGAAAGAAAAAAAAAAAAATCGTATCCAAATCACAGTCAGTTTTGTTTTTTGACCGTGCATAGTCAATTCAAATGTTGTCAGCCTATCTTCACGAAATCTTAAACCAACTACTACCAACATCTTTCTCTTTTTTTAATGACAAAAAATAACTTTAAACAGAACTATATTAAATTTTTTATAGAATTATAAATTTTGTAATGTAATAACCCGATAGTATTTTTTAATATATGTTTTAAATCAATAAAGAATCAAATAATATTTATAATTAAAAAATATAAATATAAATAAAGATTTTTTGATAAAAATAAAGGGTTAAAACCATTTTAGTCCTTAAAGTTTGCACTAAAGACCAAATTGGTCTCTAAGATATGTAAAAGGCCTAATTCAGTTCCTGCTGTTAGTTTTCTATTAACGGTCAACCCATTGACCGTGTAAAATGACACTCATACCCCTGCTTTTTAAATTTTTGTTAATGTGTTAAAAAAAAAGCCAGATAGCCATTAGAAATCCAACGGCTATTTCACGTTATTCTTCCTGCCATATCTGTAATGCATGGCCAACCAAAAAAAAAAGTAATCTTATGGACGCTATATTCCAACGACTATCATGTTTTTTTTTTTTTTTTTAACACATCAACAAAAATTTAAAAAGTAAGGAAATGAGCGACATTTCACACAATTAATGGATTAACTGTTAATAGAGAATTAATAACAAGAACTGAATTGAACTTTTCATATATCTTAAAAACTAATTTAATTTTTAGACAAATCTCAAAAACTAAAATAATTTTAACTTTAAAAATAAATCACTACTTGACCCATTCATTACCACCACCAACTTCTGAAAGGACTAATGATTAGTTAGTGACAGACAGCAAAAACAAAACCTCGGCAAAATTCCATTCAGCTTTTACCTTAGTTGGCTTCACGTGCCAGACTGCAACTTTGCTTTTTCCTTACCAAACTTTAAGAACCCCAACCTGGCAACCCAAGTCCCAACTTCCAAAGGTACACTCACTTTCCTTCTTCACTC
Source organism: Ehretia macrophylla (assembly GCA_037974665.1). Lineage (NCBI taxonomy): Eukaryota > Viridiplantae > Streptophyta > Magnoliopsida > Boraginales > Ehretiaceae > Ehretia > Ehretia macrophylla. Next base: position 52,353,352 of record CM075772.1, on the reverse strand, counting down.
CTAAAACCATGACAGCAAACAAGAAAAAGAAGAAGAAAACAATGCACTATTAGCAAAAACTACTCGAAACACACACACACACACAAAAAGCACCACCTACCCATTATTTGTAAGCCAATTCTGAGCCAACCTTTTTGAGTGAAAAAGAGAAAAAGAGGAAAGAAACAAAAAGAAAAAAAGATGTGTTATGTGGGTAAAGCAACCAAGATCTTCATCTTCATAGTAACAGTTCTGGTAGTCACTGGGCTTATTTTGGGATTTGGAATTCTTAGGCATCATCACAAGGATCAGAAATGCAATGGTGAGTCTTGCCCTCACACCCCTGTTGTTTTCCCTTACCCGAGCCCCAACACTAGCAGCAGCATTAGCAGCGGCAGTGGTGGTGGCAATAATCCAAGCTCTTCTAGCCCAAGTGGTACCACATCTAGCCAGTCTAATCAACCACCACCACCACCACCTAGTGAAAATCCTTACCCGGAGCCCACTGCTTCATCACCTCCACCACCACCACCACCTAGTGACAGTACCACCCCAAGCACTCCAAATTTGTCTCCACCTCCACCACCAGAACCACCATTGTCTCTTCCAGCGCCTCCGCCACCATTGATCTCGATGGCTCCGCCGCCAGCTTATAGTCCTCCAAGTCCAGTGGTGGCAACTCCTGGTCCAGTCAATTCTTGATTGTATCTTTTTATTGGTCCAAGTTTTTAATACTAATCTATTTCTCTGTCCTTTTCTTTGTCCGCATTTTTTGTTATATTTGGTTAAAATTTACGTGTCCGTATAGACAGGAAATGAATATATTCTGCTAAGGCTGTCCTTAATTTGTTAATATTTTTAAAGATTTTGTACTTTTTAAAGATTTGAACTCATTTTTAGTGATTTTAATTTCTACTTTATAAATTTTTATTTTATCAAATAAATTATATTACGTAATAATTATATGAAGTCTTTATTTTAGAGACTCTGGTAAGAATAATCTAATTGGCGAATCTAATGAGCGAATTTTCATTTTCCTTTTGTCAAATTTAATTTGTCTCTTATTGAGTTTTTGCTAGTATAGGTAATGAAAAATTGTTTTATACTTTATTGATAGTTATTAATTTAAAATAAATATATTTTTTTATTTAACAAAAAAAGAAATTAATTTGTCTCTTAATAGTATAGTTATCTTCTTAAACTTTTCCTGGATAATCGTGCCAATAACATTCTGTGCCATGGCACGTTCAAAGCACCCGTCAATTTTTGTGCCCCCCCCCCCCCCAAAAAAAAAAAAAAAAAGTGTGTTAATACTCTCATAATTTAGCACACGATGAAAAATAAAAAAGATAAATTATTTAAAAGGTCATTAAATTATTTTGATAGTCATGTTTTGATCATTCAAGGGTAAAATTATAAACATAATTAAAATTGACACAACGTCACTTTACAAGGTAAAATTATAAAAATATTTAATATAATTACATTTTTTCTACAAAATAAAAATTACTTACAATCCTACCCAACAACTACTTAAGGGTATCTTCAATGATAAGTTTAAAATATAAAATTTAACATTTTTAGCTATTTTTTGAAATTCGAATCTCTAAAAATTGTTATTAATGATTTAAATATATATGAAACCGACCACTTTTGTTAACTTTTAAGTTAAAATAAAGACCGAATCTCTAAAAATCACTATTTGTGGCTCTAAATTAGAGCAAAAAATATAAACTGAGTCTCTATTTTAACTCAAAAGTTAGTAAAAGTGGTGAGTCCTATATATATTTAAATCATTAATAATAAATTTTGTATTTTAAACTTACTATTGGAGACATCCTAATATAATTATATTTTGCAACCAAATAAAATTTATTTACAATCCTACCCCAATTCCTAAATTCCCAAATAAAAGATATTATTAGTGAAATATGAACCCAAAACCACCATTATGAAAGATGAGAGCTTTAACCACTAGATCATAACAAGTTGTTGAGATATATATGTATTAAATTCCTGAACCTTAAACCCTCCAACCCCACCCCCACCCCCACCCCCACCCCTCCCCTATTCTTTTTTTATCTTGCTTTTTTTCTTTTTCCCTTCTTTCTTCTTTTTCTTCTTCGTCTTTCCCTTTACCATCACCATCTATATCTCCATCTCCATCACACATATGATACACATACATACAGACATATATATAAATACACGCACAAAGATCGAAATACGCATAAATAGTGGGTGGTTTAGGGCTGGGTAGGGAGGCCTGTTTAAGGTTCAAGGATGTGGGGTATGTGAGTTTAGGGTGTGGGGTGGGGGTTGCGGTATTTTAGGATTTGAGGAGAGATGTGTTGTGACAAGAGGTTATATACTATAATAGATTTATCTTTACACTTAGTATTAATAACTTGTTATTATTGAGTTTCATAGATATACTTGCTAACTTAGTCAAAAGAAAAAAAAACTTGTTATTATCTAGTGGTAAAGACTCTTATTTCATATGGGTGGGCTATGGGTTCAAATCTCAATAATAACATTTTTTATATGAAATTTTAGTGATTGGGATAGGATGGTAAATGATTTTTATTTTATGGTAAAAATGTAGTTATATTAAGTATTTTTTTAATTTTACCCCTGTAAAGTGATGTCGTTAGTTAATTTTAATGGAATGGTCAAAATAAGACAAAATTAATAAACTAATGGTTCTTTTAGAATAAAAAATCTTTTAATGGTCAAAACAAGACAATCAAAATAGTTTAGTGTCATCTGAAATAATTTATCCCAAAAAAATCTAATATAACAATTTTGACTAAGATCAAAGTGATAAGGATTTTATTAATTGTAAAGTTTTTGTTGTGTGGGGCCCCTTTTTGACTGTCTGAATCTCATATGAATGTAGGACTTATTTCTTCTCTTATCTCTTCTCTCACGGTCAGTGTCAATTTTTTTTTTTTTTTTTCTAGTGGTATTCTTTTTTTTTTTTTCTGATAAAAGGAATCCTGCATTAATGACAAAAAGATTATAGTTATCCAATCCTTTGGAGATCGAAGTCAAAGTACAAAAGTTCCTATAGAGGTTCTTACTTGCACAACACTTTGCAATCCAGATTGCAATACAGTTTGCATTCCTCTTTGAACACTAAAAACAAATGGAATTGAATCCGTGGTAATTTACCTTGATGGAATCGTTCATAGGTAAGAGATATTTATACTTTTTATACATTTTTCTTTTCTTCTTTGTAAGAAGTATAAGGAAACTTTTCCACGTGAAAATGTTGGGGTTACTCTTTGAATGAATTGTTCATACACTCAATAAGTTTATTGAAGCGCTCTCAATTGAGTTTCCTCTTTTCTTCTTTTTGGTGCTTTCTATCTGAAATTGTGTATATATAGGAATCAACATTAAGAAACTAAATGACCTCTGGAAAAAAATAATAATAGAAGAGACAAGGTAGAATGTAAACAGCAGAAAGGCAATTCAGGAGGCAATACTTTCATTTTTTATGCCCCACCAGAGGGATTCATGACCTGGATGTGTAAACCTTGTGATTTAAGGCAATTTTCTTGTCCAAATAATGGTTGTGCAGATCTCAAAGCGGTTAGCCTAGTGATGTGGAGCGCTTGAGGCTTTAACGAGAGCTTTGTTGACATATTAGATTTGAATCAGTCAAGAAGGTTCAATTCTCTTGTCATGTGCAATATTCCTATTCCATGTATACCGGGATGAATACACTAGTCCCTTATACTTAACCTATCAATGAACTTGGTTATTGCCAATTTATAAATACAAAGCGTTCTAAAATGTTGCACATTTCAATAATCGATCCCAAAAAATTTTTCATACCTGAAATGAGAATCATATCACTAGAATGCCCTGTGGTTATATTCAATATCTTTTCGTTTGCATTGGAGTGTAATTAAGTCCAATTGTACGTGTCTCTCGTTCGGGTAATGCACTTGTTTGTTTGCTAATTTTGGGCTCTATTACTTGACTCTATGGTGGCGGACAACTGACAAAACCCCGGAAATAGTCTCTCAATTGAACACGAATTGAGAAAAGAAGAAGAAGAAGAAGAAGAATGTCCCATGAATTTAGTTAATAGGGATTAAATTGATTAAGTTTGAATAATATGAACGAATTTGAAACTTTAAAGAAACAATAAGGACAAAATTGAAAAAAATTTCAACAATATGAACAAATTAAATTGAAACTTTGGAAAAACAATAGGAACTAAATATGACATTTTTCCTTTAACAAGTTCAAAATCAAGGTTTGAGTAAATACCAGATTTTGGCCACTACATCCTTTATGGTTTAGACTATATGTTTAGTAGTTGTTCGATTTAGGCTACTTTAGGCTATATGTCAAATGGTTGTCCAAATACTTGGGCATAGCCACCTTTGTTTTTGTTTTTGTTTTTTTCCCTAGGCAGGGAAATAGAAGGAAAACTTTTTTAAATTAATAATTTTTTAAAATAATTTAAATTTTTGGTTCCGATTTGGGATCAGTGTAAAAAATTAATAACTTTAATAAAATTATAAGATAATACATTTAAAATATTTTATTTGTATTTTATCGACTTAAATATTTCATGAATTAATAATTAATTAAAAAGTACATAATACATTGACTATGAGATTTTCTCAAAATATGAATCAAAAGTAACTTGTCTTTTGTTAAACTTTAAATCTAGCAAAATCACATCTTTAATTGTGTGCAATGCACCTAAAAGGTATAGGGTTGTTTTCAAAAATATGAGTCACTTTTTTTAAAAAATACCATGAGTATAATATGTATTATTAAGCCAAAAAACTAAAATATCTTGATAAATTAATAATTATTAATTTATCAATAAATTAATATCTCGCTAAATTAATAGAATTTAGTAATCTCAACACTATTAATTTAAAGAGATTATAGTATATATATATATTGTTAACAGAGGTTCTTCTCCTAACTGTTGGCCTCTCTAACTTCCTAACAAATGAATTTCAATCATTCACTTCACCTTTATATTACAATAAAATCTAAGTGTTCAATTAAAATATCTGATTCCACTAACAAAAAAATGATTTTTCCTCTCATTGTCTGTCTCTTCTTTCTCCATAGACACATTTCATTTTCTCCCTTTTTGTCACTTTTTTTTTTCTAGATTATATATAGCTGCAATTCATAAAACGATTAATACCCACTATTTATTTATCAAAAAAATCTCAAAACTAAAATAAAAATAAAAATAAAACACCAGTGTTTACATTTTAATGGTGCCATGATGCATGGCTTTCCTCTTAATATCATATCCAAAAAAGTTCCTTTTCGAAATGTACTTGGATGCCACTGAGAGAGAAGAAAGAAATGAGTCAAATCTTAGAGAGTGAAGAGAGGAGAGTGAGGTGATGATTGGAGAGGAGATAAAAAACGGATCTCATGAAGAGAGAAAGAAGAGAGGAAATGTTTCTGGTAGTGGATTAATTTGGTAAGCTTTGGAACCGTATCACTTGGATTCGTTATAACGAAAGGATCTAACGGGTTGGTGTAATTAAAACCGGACTGTGAAAATAAAACATAAACTCAAATAATGGTTAGGATTTAATATTAGAAAGGTAGGTGAGACATGAGTTAGGAGAGCATCTTGATCCATTATGAACCGAATAATGAGTTGACTTTCGGCAAATACATTTATATTGATTATCAGTTTCTCACTCATATGTTGACAATTACCATGTCCCCTCTATGTTTTTAACCAAGTACCATTAAATGTGAAGCACAACTCTAATCAAATGATACAATTTATGTACATGAAGAGAAAAGGGAAATAAAGATATCACAACTTTATGCACAAAAGTATCTTAAAAGGAAATATATACATTAAGATAACATAAATTAGTACATGTAAGCCCTATGGAGAACATCTTTTCTCAATTCAAGCTCCTAAATGGAAAATCAAAAGAAATTTGATATGCAAGTCGCCTTTTTTGAAAAATTCTCTCTTTTTTATACTCAAACTCAAAATTAGTCATGAAAGTCTGTTTTCATGTATGAACGATTGAGGTTTTGGTAGCATTTTCTGATGAGATTGAGAGGGAATGAAAAATGATCGATTTTGTAGAGCTTCCAATCCTCTTGGCTAAAAATTTATATGGTATAGGTTTTGTGGCCTAATTCCTAAATTTTGTTATATCACTATTATCACCTCCATAATACTGCCACACAGCTAATAGATTGTTAGGTCAAACGATTAGTCACAAAACAAGTCTACCATAATTTGTGATCAATTGTCATCCTCATGGATTAATAGCCAAATTCTAGGTGGATTTGCTATTATCTAGCTAGGGCAAAGGTATATAATGTAAGTTGTAATATCAAAGTATTTTTTTTTTTCATTTCTTTTTTTGCTTCAATCTTTTTCACATTCTCTTGTGCTATCCAAACAAGGGAAATAGTTATCCTATTTCCTTTTTTGATTTTCTCCTTTACTTTCCTTTCCCTCTTGAATTCAAACTAGCCTATCCTTACGATACTAGTGGTAGTTTTGTTTGATGGATTTTTATATGGGAGGGAAGCAAAAATTATCGATTTTGTTCAATTCTGACGATAGCATAAAACTTCCCAATAAGGCCTAGACATGTGGAATTCTCTAGGAGGTTAAAGCTACCAAAGCAACAAGAAATTTTTTTTTGTATTTTTTTTGTATTTTTTAGATAACTAGAATGCCCTCTAGTGGCAAAGAAATGGTAAATTCAATGAAAATCTAAGTTTTAATGTGGCTATTTCGAAAAGGTAATACACTCAGTTTAGGTCAAAATTTGGTTGCGGGCTAGATGAGCTCTTCCCTCCGTTTCAACGACGAGTAACCTGCAAAACAAGGACCTTGGAGGGTGTGCGTCAAGGGACCCTTCTAATGATCAAATCAGTTATAAAATCCAAAATTGCATATGAGCAAAAGAGAAAAAGGAAAAAGAAAGAGAGATAGCCTCAACATAGAGTAGCCTCAGCATAGAGTATTTATGCCCTATCTTTATTGATTACCTTTCTTGACCAATATTGGTCACTTATATTTACACTAGACATCAAATGTCTAGAGACTGCCACTAAGGAAGTTTATAAGCTTCCCAAGCATACACTACTTCAGGTTAGCTTGGTATGCTGTTGTGATCTTTATCTCTTGGGACGTCCTACTCAAGACAAATCCTCAAGTCGGGCCACGAGCCATATCAATGGAGAGGTCGGGTCAGCCTACCTTGGGTCAGACTCTCGAGATTCCCTTTATTCGAATTTTGGGGTCCATTTCGTCCATTCATATAAGGTCGAATTTCTCTCCACATCACAATCTAAAATTCTGGGGGCAAAATTACACTCACCCGTTTGTTCATCGCCTACGTGGATATGGTGAAGGCAATAATTTCTTTGTTATAGTGAATGCATTCTCTTTTGAAAGAAATATTATGTTACATTATACACATTTATTTTCATCGAGCAATGTTTTTCTGGAATCATGATAGATCAGAAAGTAATCATATGATATTCCATTAGAAATTCACAAAGCAGAGAACAATTAATGAGTAAATTTTGGAGTAGAATTACTTGGGGAACGATGTTTATTTGTTCAAAGTTTGAATAGGTAAAGAAAAAGAGATTCAATCTTTACGTCAACCAATTTACCCACTTAATGCTAACTACTAAAAGTGAAACATACATTCTTTGTTAAAGAATGCCCATGAATTGAAAACCCCAAACAAAGAAAAGGCTACCAAATTTGTATTTGTTTTCTACAATCCACAGATGAGAAAGAGAAAAGCAACCAAAATGAGAAAAAGAGAACTTAGTGATTATATTTTCTATACAAAATATGTAATTTTATCAGCAAGTTAATTTAGAAGAGAGTCAATTGTACAAAACATGGTAAATCTACTCCCGAAGCAGAAGCATATTTCAAGAGAATAATTTACCACAATTATATATGTATATAGATTGTGTGTTGAGTTTGATTGTAAGAATCCTCTTCTAGATGATATTAATTAGAGAAATGTCACTTGGAGGTTGCAATGCTTCCCTTGGCCCCAATTTACTATTATTTGTTAAAACATCCAATTGCAAGGCAACAGGAAATAAAGTTGCCTCTCCATCCAACAATTCTTTGTTAAATCTTGAGTCATTCATACAATATACTAGACAGAATTTTTTTTTGAAATACCTGTGTCGTCCAAACAATTAGTCATATGAGTGACACGTATCATTACATGTTATGATAGTGATACATTTATAATTAAACATAACTTAAATATGTTTTTGGAGTCTCACCGACTAGCCGAAAGTTTAGTGATTCGAAGTGTTTTGGTGCACGGCCGTAGAATTAGACATATGAAGCCTAGTAGATGTCACTTTCATTTGTGGTTAAATATTTCAGGGGCTAATTATGCTCTTGCTGTTGAATGATTTGCTAGTGTTCCAATCCAGCATGACTCTTTCAATACTATTAATCAATTGATTAATCTTACTGTTTAGGACAACTATTCCCATTATTCCACTTCTGACCTTATCCAATTCCATTCATTCAAATTCGAGACAAGTCTACGTAGATACTTGATGGGAGATGATAGTTGCAGGAAAAAAAAAAAAAAACAAAGGAGATGATTGGAAGTTATACGTATGGCTTCTTGGCCACACAAAAACTTTATCTTATTAGCGTTTGGTTAGCAAACTAAACTTTTGTTTTTTTGTTCTTTTGTTGGTTGTTTGTATTATTATATAAACTCATTTAAAATATTCTGTTTCCCTTGCGTTTCTAGAAAGTAATTTGATACTTTGATTAGACTAATAACATCAAGAGGAAACTGGGCTTTCGAAGATAATTATTTATATAATTAATGACCAAAGAAAGAGATAATTATTTGATTAAAGAATGCTGCAAGTGACATTCAAATTAGGATTTTAAAATAGTCTAATGGTGGACTATCTCCTGACATGTGCATGACTAGTCAGAATTCGAATCCTAAAAATGAAGGATACGTTGGGGTGGGGTAAAAAAAGAAAGTGACATTCAAAATTAAAATGGAGCGATCAGTAATATGTTTAGACACAAAAATGGACACAATAATGAAAGTATTATTTTCTTCCAAAAGGAAACTAAAATTAGAAATGTTTAGACACATAATATCTAATAAGAAAGTAAAATGAACAAAACTATAAAATATGGCTTAGGAAGCTGTTTACACAGTAACTTTACCGTCTAATATTTAGACATGCACGTAAGAATCTAATATTGAAAGAAAAAGTACAAAATTCTACAATATGCCTTTGTTTACACCATAATTTGGGAGAATTTGCAAATAGTTTTATTGTTTCATTTTTAGGGTAAATAGTGTATTATTCTCTGTGTTTTGTTAAAAATGTATAATACCCCATTGTGTTTTAAAAATTAGCTGATTACCTCCCTATATTTTGTTAAAAGTGCACAATTCCCCCTGTATTTTAAAAATTAGCCAATTACCCCTTGTGATTTGCTAAAAGTAGTTGATTACCCCATTGTGTTTTATAAAAGTAGTTGATTGTCCCCTTATATTTTCTAACAAAAGCGCTAATTTTTTAAAAGCACAGGGGATAATTAGCTACTTTTATAAAACACAGGATAATAATCAGTTAATTTTTAAAACACAGGGGGGTATTGTGCACTTTTAACCAAACATAAGGGATAATCAGTTAATTTTTAAAATACAAAGAGTATTGTACATTTTTAACAAAATACAGGCGGTAATATGCTATTTACCTTCATTTTTATCTCAAGTTAGTTCCCACATTTTAGGTTTGCTAAATCAGTCTCCAATATTTTATAAAACAAAAGGGTGTAAAATTTAAAAAAAATTAATATAATATAGATCTTGCAAAAACATTCAATCTAGTTCCCAAATTTTGCAAAAGAATTAGTACTTCAATCTTACAAAATATTTTAATTTAGTCCTTGATTCACCTCCTTCTTCCTTCCCCTTCTTCACCTCCATCAACGGACACCCACCACCACCATAATCACACACACTACGCACACACTCCTCCGTCGCCCGCCTGTTATGACCTCTACTTCTCTGCTTCAATCCAACAACAAAGCCCAAAACGCTGAAATCACAGAAGAGGCCCAGCCCAGTTTACGTAGAAGCCAGCGCGTGAGAAAACCTGCTCAAGCTCTTGCTGATTATGTGCCTTAACAGAAAGCAGTTATGTAATAGCATAGAATATATAGTCAGGTGTAAGGTGTGGGAAGCTAGGCATGTACTGTGTGTTATTCTCTAATCTTCTTCTTCTCCTAGCTCTCTCTCTCTCCTTCTCTCTCTTCCTTCCTCTCACTCTTTTGCTCTCTGTTCTATCTCTGTCTTTTCTTAGCTGAATTGTAATAATTTGAGCTGGGTTTCCCCTAGCCAGTGCAATAAAACATCAATTCCAGCTAGTCCATTTCATTTGGTGCTTTCATTCAACCATGGCTGACGGAACTCGCCTTCAAACCATGGATGCCGCCATTCGCAAGCTCCAAGAATCCTCTGCCACCCACGATTCTACTCTGAGCTCCCTTCAATCCTCCTTCCAACAAGCTCTCTCCGAAATGACCCTCAAACTCACCACCATGGATGGCCGCCTCCAACAGGCCCTCCGACTCAAAGAAATCGACACCACCGATGGTAGTTCCTCTTCTGTACCACCGACCAACCCCTCTACCACCCCAGCTCATAATTCAGCCCCATCTTCTCCAAATATACAGACCCAAAACATCTTCCGCCATGTTCGAGTTGATTTTCCTCGTTTCAACGGCAATGATCCTCTAGGATGGATCTTCAAAGCTGAGAGGTTTTTCTCTTTTCATGCTGTCTCCGATGATCAAAAATTGGATCTCGCCTCTCTTCATATGGACGATGAGGCCTTACAATGGTTCCAGTGGATGAATAATGCGAGTTCGTTTCGTACTTGGGCTCAATTCATTCGCAATTTGGAGGTTAGATTTGGTCCAACGGAGTTCGATGACCACCAAGGCTCACTGTTTAAACTTCTTCATACCACCACTGTTCGTGACTACCAGACCAATTTTGAGGCCCTTGCTAATCGCACTACGGGTCTCTCCGAGTCGGCTTTGGTAAGTTGCTTTGTTTCCGGCCTTAAACCTGACCTTCGTAAGGAGGGTGAAGCATTCCGGCGAGTGTCCATGGCTCAGGCCATTGCTTTAGCTCGTTTACATGAAGCAAAATTCCTTGATTCCAAACGTGGGCCGTTTCGCCCAGACTTTCGAAAAATCGAGTCCAATCGGGGTCCAATATTGCCCACTCCATCTGGGCCTCTCCTACCCACTCCCGCTAGCCCACACACCAGCCATACACAACTCCCTCACTCCAGCTCAAACACACTCCATACCTGCCCCAACACTCTATACACTAACCCATCTTCCACTCCTGTTCGCAAGCTCAGTTCTGCAGAAATGCAACGCCGAAGAAACCTTGGCTTATGTTATACATGTGATGAAAAATGGATTCCGGGTCATAGATGCCCAACACCGCCACGTCTCTATATATTGGATCTGGATCTCCCTAATGATACTTTGGATTCTTCTGACGAGGAGCTCGCTGAGAAATTACAGCTAGACGAGTTGCAACCGGTTACGGAAGCCTCATTTCATGCCTTGGGTGGTTCATCCTCCCCAGCTACAATCCGCTTGCATGCTATTGTGGCGGGAGCTCCGGTTCAAGTACTTGTCGATGGAGGTTCTACGAGAAATTTCATACAAAGTCGCATTGCGCGACATCTGGGGTTAGCCATTGAACCTTCAGTTCGTTTTGGAGTCGTGGTTGGAAATGGTGGAACGTTGGTTTGTGAAGGGTGTGTTCGTGCTGTAGAGCTTAAAATTCAGGGGTTCACTTTCACCTTGGATCTTTTTGTTCTTCCATTGCATGGTGCTGATATCGTGCTCGGAGTACAATGGATAGCATCTCTGGGTAAGGTTCTTCATGACTATAATGAGCTTACCCTTACGTTTGTGCACAATGGTAAGGACATTTGCTTACAAGGGATTCGTGAAACTTCCCCAAGACCCATTGAGTACCATTGTTTCCGAAGATTAACGGAAACTGACGCCGCCGATTCTTGCTTCCATCTTCAACTTCTTCGAGAAAATTCCCATGACAATACTATTCCAAATGCTGACCTTACCAATCTTCTTACTAAATACAACACTGTCTTCCTCAAACCACAAGGCCTACCCCACAACGACCTCAAGACCATGCCATACACCTTTTACCCGACACTACACCCATAAATGTCCGCCCATACCGTTACCCTCACTACCAAAAAGCAGAAATTGAAAAACTGGTCTCCGATATGCTCAAAGACGGCGTCATTCAGCCCAGTACTAGCCCATTTTCCTCGCCGGTCCTCTTGGTCAAAAAGAAAGATGGTACATGGAGATTTTGCACCGATTATCGTGCATTAAATGCAGCCACTATTAAGGATCGTTTTCCTATTCCGACGGTTGATGAATTGCTTGATGAGCTTCATGGTGCTACAGTGTTTTCTAAATTGGATCTCCTCTCGGGTTATCACCAAATCCGTGTTCGGCCCGATGATGTGCCCAAAACAGCGTTTCGCACACACGACGGACATTATGAATATTTGGTAATGCCCTTTGGTCTCACAAATGCTCCTTCTACTTTTCAATCTATTATGAATGATATTTTTCGACCCTATCTACGTCGCTTTGTGTTGGTATTTTTTGATGATATCCTCGTATATAGCTCTACATGGCTCGAGCATTTGGCACATTTGGAGACTGTACTGCAAGTTCTCCAACGAAATCAGTTTGTTGCAAAGAGGTCCAAGTGTATTTTCGGCCAAGACCAAGTTGACTACTTAGGCCATGTGGTGACGGGCTCCGGGGTGCAAATGGATCCTTTAAAGATCCAAGCTGTAATGGAGTGGCCCGTGCCTACCACGGTACGAGCTTTGAGGGGTTTTTTGGGCCTTACCGGCTATTATCGTCGCTTCATAAAGGGGTATGCTTCTATTGCCAGCCAACTCACAGTTCTCCTTCATCGCGACTCTTTCAGTTGGACTGATGGTGCAACTCAGGCCTTTGAACATTTGAAGTTGGCCCTTACTTCAACACCCATTCTAACATTGCCAAATTTCTCTAAGACATTTACATTGGAGACTGATGCTTCAGCCGTGGGTATTGGTGCGATTCTTAGTCAAGAAGGACACCCCATTGCATTTTTTAGTGCAAAATTGTCTCCTTGTAAGCAAGCATCATCGGCTTATCACAGAGAAATGTATGCAATCACCGAAGCTGTTTCCAAATGGCGCCAATACCTCCTTGGTCGCAAGTTTGTGATCAAAACATATCAACGAAGTCTCAAAGAGCTTAATCAATAGACAATTCAGACCCCCGAGCAGCAGAAATGGTTGTCAAAACTAATTGGTTATGTATTTGATATTGTGTATAGGCCAGGCAGGGATAATGGCGCCGCTGATGCCTTGTCACGGGTGCCGACGGAATATTCCTCTTTTATGGCCTTCACTACTCCGCAATTTGACTTTATAAACGAGCTCCGCCACTCTAACTCTTCTGAGCCTCAATTAGTTGCTCGTCATCAACAACTCATTTCGGATTCGGACAGTCTACCGCACTATTCTGCCAAAGATGGTCTTCTATATTACAAACAGAGACTTGTCATTCCAACATCTTCTCCACTAAAGACCCAGTTGATCAATGAATTTTATACAACTACTATAGGCGGCCACGCGGGACTGCTCCGCACATATAAACGCCTTTCTGCCAATTTCTTTTGGCCTAACATGCGCAAAGAAGTACAAGAGTTTGTCGCCGCTTGTATTGTTTGTCAGCAAATGAAGTCCTCTCAAACTTCTCCGGCTGGTTTACTGCAGCCCTTGACGATTCCGACGCAAGTGTTGGAAGACATATCACTTGACTTTATCATTGGACTCCCTTCCTCTAATGGTAAAACTGTCATTCTGGTTGTTGTTGATCGTCTTACTAAATATGGACATTTTTGTGCTCTTCCTGGCAGCTTTACTAGCTCTATGATAGCTATGGTTTTCATAAAGGAAATCGTTCGTCTTCATGGCATGCCGAGATCAATTGTTAGTGACCGTGATCCCTTATTCCTCAGTACCTTTTGGAAGGAATTATTTCGCCTCCAAGGGACCACTCTATCTATGAGCAGTGCTTATCATCCTCAAACAGATGGCCAAACCGAAGTCCTAAACAAGTGTCTTGAGATGTATCTTCGTTGTTTTGTCCATGAGCAACCAAATCAGTGGGTGAAATTCTTACCGTGGGCTGAATTTTGGTACAACACTGCTTATCATACAACTGCGGGCATGACTCCCTTCCAAGCTCTATATGGTAGACCACCACCTACCATTCAGCGCTACTTGAATGACTCTACGGACAATGACTCTTTGGCTCAAGATTTGCTCCAACGTGATGCTCTATTACATCAATTAAAAGAAAATCTATGCAAAGCTCAAGCTCGAATGAAATCACAAGCTGATAAACACCGGCGAGATCTCAGTTTTGAAGTTGGAGATTGGGTGCTTGTCAAGCTCAAACCATACCGGCAGCTGTCTGCCCGTTTACAACGGCACCATAAGCTGGGCCCTCGCTACTTTGGACCATTTCGTGTCATTCAACGAATTAGGACTGTGGCTTATAAGTTGGAGCTGCCACCATCAGCACGCATACATCCTGTATTCCACATTTCGGTGCTCAAAAAAATGTGTAGGACAACCTGCCACTCAGGTCATTCCCCTACCATTGCTTTCGACTCCAACAACTCCAATACTTCAACCTGCTGAAATACTCGCTCAGCGCCAGGTTCATCAACAAGGGCACCTCATCTCTCAAGTTCTCATTCAATGGGAAGGTCTCCCTGAAACAGATGCTACTTGGGAAGACCTGACTACAATCCAACAACAATTTTCGACTCTGAACCTTGAGGACAAGGTTCTGAAAGATGGGCGGGATAATGTTATGACCTCTACTTCTCTGCTTCAATCCAACAACAAAGCCCAAAACGCTGAAATCACAGAAGAGGCCCAGCCCAGTTTACGTAGAAGCCAGCGCGTGAGAAAACCTGCTCAAGCTCTTGCTGATTATGTGCCTTAACAGAAAGCAGTTATGTAATAGCATAGAATATATAGTCAGGTGTGAGGTGTGGGAAGCTAGGCATGTACTGAGTGTTATTCTCTAATCTTCTTCTTCTCCTAGCTCTCTCTCTCTCCCTATCTCTCTTCCTTCCTCTCACTCTTTTGCTCTCTATTCTATCTCTGTCTTTTCTTAGCTGAATTGTAATAATTTGAGCTGGGTTTCCCCTAGCCAGTGCAATAAAACATCAATTCCAGCTAGTCCATTTCACCGCCCCCCCCCCCCCCCCCCCCTCCCCCCCCCCCCCCCCCCAATTCATACACACAAATCATTGCAACACAACTATAATACCGTAACATATACCTCATACACACATATAGGCCACTCGTGCACATTCACACATACACCACGCCTATACGTAGTTGGGTAGGGATGCAACTGCGGTGGGTTCGAGGGTGGTGTTGGGCTGCGGCTGGGTGTTGTAATGCTAGGGTTGGGGTCAGTGTAGGCTGGGTGTTGTAATTGGTAATTCATATTATTTTTGTAAGGGGTAGTTAAATCTGTTAATGCATTTTTTAATTGTCAAATAATTAATGGTAGAGACTAAGTTGATAATATATGAAAACATTGTAGTCCAATTTGGCTAACTTGAAACAATGAAAAAAAATAAGTTGAGGAAAATAGAAATAGTGGGGACTATTTGTACAATTACCCCATAACTTTTATCTCATATCATGATTTAATCAGATAGTGTTACTTGATTGTCAAACTCAATGAAAGTAAATTTATTTCGTATTAATTTTCACTTGAAGTGCGAGAAATTTTAAGATCAATTTTTGTAATGTGTAACATCTTTTAAAAGTGAAAAATTATTTCAAGTTTCCTTTTAAATACAAAAAAAAAAAAAAAAAAAAAAAGCTACGGCGTGTTGAGGTCGTACTTTGAAATCTACCAAAATAACCCACTTACGCAAGCTCCAAACAATTTCAACCTCCTCAACAATGACGAGGGCATTTTACCCAAAAAAAAAAATCAACCATGAGAGTAAGACTTGAATGAGAAATGTTCTGCCAAAAAAATAAAAAGAATGAGCAAATGTTACAAGTTAAGAGAAAAAAAGAAGAAAAAAAAAAAAGAAGAAAAACACTTGATGACGAAAACCACTGTGGCATTCTCAACGCTGCCCATCACTTACATCAGCAAAAGAAAATGACATTCCTTTGATCCTTTCCTTTTCATTACCAATTATTACACTCAACACTGAAACTCAAACCAATGACCTGAAACAACACCAGAACTGCACTGTTTCTACAATTCCTTACACACTACTTGTGATGAAAAACCAATAATGGATATGGAAATGGAAATGAATCCCACATACAATAATACTAATAATCCCAACTGGCTTATCGACTATGACTTTATGGATGACTTCTCAGCCGTCTCCGCCGCCGCCGCTGCCGCTACCTTCCACCACACACCACAGCCGGCTTCGATCACCATTGACTTCTCCTGGCCTTCTCAATCAATCAACTACTCCTCTAACGTCCGGTGCGTTAATACTCTCTCGTCAACTTCGCTTACTTATTGTTTAGTCTTCTGTTTTACCATGTTGATGATTTGATCTTAATGGCCAATTTATGCACAGATACGCAATTCATTCTTTCGTTCTTATATAATTTTTTTAGTAACATGTTGGGTTCTATTGAAATTAAGTTTTTTTTTTTTTTTTGGGATAAGTAAAATTCCTTCTGTTTTTTGTTTTCGTATTTTTTCCTCCAAAATAACCAAATGTTAATTTCTATTGCATAAGATTATTGCTTTGGTTTATAAACTAAATATATTTTTTTTTTTGGCATTTTCTACTGAGTTAGGCCAACTCTAATGACACTCTCTTTTTTTTTTCTTCTTATTATAGAGAGTGAAAATTAATTTAGGGAGTTTTCTATCTCAATTTTACTCTAATTTTATTATCAAGTTTAGCTAGCGCACTTATTATTTTATTATTAGTTTATTAGTTTTTTAATTTCTATTTGTTACGTTCAAACTGTAGACTTTGAAAATTCATGTAATTTTCACCGACTATTTTCTTTTTGACAACTATATTTTCAATGTTCATATTTTTTTCACCATCTTGCTAATCCATCTTGAAAGAAAAAAATTATTAAAATACAAAATATTATAGTTTTATTCATCATCATTTATAAATATTTTTTGTATATAGACTTACTATTTATTGAAAACCTATAAAGTTAAAATACAAATAAATCTAAATAAAACCAAAAATAGTAATTTGTGGGACTTCGTTTCAATTAGGCTATCATTACCAAGGGATGCTAAAATATAAAATATACTAAATTTTGAAATTTTTAAAGACTCAGTCTCTAAAAAATATTTAAATATACATGAGACCCACCACTTTTTATAACTTTTGACGCAAAATGGGCCCTAAATGTAATTTAAAGACCTATTTTGCCTCAAAAGTTGTGAAAAGTAGTGAATTCTATATATATATATATATTTAAATCATTAATAATGTTTGGATTTTTAAAAATTTCTAAATTTAGTATGTTTTACATTTTAACACCCCTTGGTAAGGATAGCCTTAGAACACTAGAACATCAAAGCTATAATATAAATAAGATCACTAAATATATATAAATCATATGATGTGAGATAGGGAGTCATTTCTCTCTCTCCAAATGTAGGGAGTGAGACAATTGAGAATTGGGTCCTGGCCAAAATAAGAAGTGTGATATAGACCTTGTTGGAGAGCGTAAAAATATATTTCGGCTCCTTGTTTTAGTTTAGGAGTCAAAATAGGGAGCTTGTTGGATCGGAGTTTCTGTAAGAGTTTTTCCGGTATCTACTCTCTCCTTATAATCCAAATTAAACTAACTATTATAAGTCCTCGATTCCTCGATTTCTCGATTTATTAGTTCTTCGAATTGCTTTATTATAAGAAAGATAAGGAAAAAAAAAAAAGAGAAAAAGTTGCTTTATTCACTCTTACCATTCTAGTATATGAGGTCACAAGTCTCTACATGAAGCGTTAATTGGTTGATGTTGTCTATTGTTATATGCTTTTGTGTCTTTTGGATGGACTGAAAAGATATTCTTGTAAATTGACCACTACATTTAACATATAAAGAACGATTCATTTATTTTACTTATTTATTATCTTCAACTCACCCCTTATGTGCAGGCGAGATTCTTTTTCATCGAGCCTTGTGAGATTTGCACTCATCATACCATGTTAATTAATCATCTCATGTAAAAGTTTAATTTGTAAAGATTGGTTATTTATTTATTATCTTAAAAAAGTTTTATTCCCAAGAATCTATACAATTGTAAGTTAATATTAGTTAAGATATTCAAGAATAGCCTACTTCCCCTAGCAGTTGGGGAATTAGGGTTCGAATCTCATGGGGTAAAGGTAAAAAACAAAAGGTAATATTAGTTAGGTGATATTTGTTGAAGGAATAAACATGAACCAAGACCAAGCAAAGGAAAGGCCTTAATTACACATACTTTTTCTTTTTTTGGTAAAGCCACGAGATGTTCCTACACCCGAAAGTATGAAATTAATCCTCGCTCAAGGTTCAAGGAAGCTCCTAGTCACGAACGACTTCTAGTGAGTTCGAACCCCTAACCTTGCAGGTAAAGTCCATCCACTGGTAGCTCATTTATCATTTGGACCACAACTCAGTGGTTCTTAATTACACATATTTCACAAACAGAAAAAAATGATGTACTTAACAGATCAGCATGTCATCTTCATTCTGTGCCAAGAGTTATGAAAGAGCAAATGATATGCAGCTTATCTATTTCTTATAATATAATATGACATTTAGTGTTAAAAGAAAATCAGTGAGCTTCACATTTTTTTTTTTTGTGGTTTCCTTAAGAACTATGTCATGATCAGATTTAGTGTTGTTCAATACTTTAGTGTTGTGGCATCGCTTGTTTAAAAAGATTATTCAAAGGTACATTAAGTTCAACTTATACTATCATATAAGCTGGTGATAATTAATTACTTGCCTATCTAACTATTAAATGCTTCCTTTGCTCTTGCTTGCGCATGTTCTGAAGACTTTGCTATATAGTGCAGTGAGGAAATTGACTGCTCACTCGAGGATTCAGAAGGCTTTAAGGAAATTGGTTCACGCAAACGGTACATGAATTTTCTTCCACTCTTACAGTGTTTCAGGGAAGTTTTTTCTGCTGCCTTGTTATGGTGCCTTATCAGCTTCTGAGTCCAACTAATTCTTCCACTATGTTACTTGCACACCCCACACATTATCTGTCATTTGTATAGTGTGTGACATTTAAACCCGACCTGCTTTTGTTGTTTTTCTTCTTTTTCATTACTACATTGAGGTGCTCTTAAAGTGTGAGAATTGCTCAATACTATTGAAGTAATCAATTTTATAGGCTGTAGTTGATGGAACAGAAAATTTATGTTTTTGGGGCTTTTCATGAATCCATCAATTGCGGAATCGGCAGACAAGTGTCAGATAAGTTAGATGTGGCCGCAACATTTGCTTATATAAAATGAAGTGCTTAGAGTGCAACCGTCTTGAGGTCACAAGTGTGTAGACTACGAAAAAAGCTGTTACAGAGCATTTCGATAAGTGAATGAAACTCTGTTCTCTTGATACACGTATATATACCTTAATTTGGGATTTGGTCACTCTTCCTTCTAAGGAATTTTTGGGCCAATAGCTTTTGCCTTTTGTAAACTAACCGAGGAAATTCTTGGGAAGATATGCACATGTTATCTGTTGATATTCATCTGGAAATTAGTGTAGTTATATGGAACTTTGAGTATGTCAGTAAGAATTAATTATGTCCAATATGTTATACAGCCTGATAGTATCCTGCATTCAGAATTGCTGCTCGTTGGACCCTGTTCAATTGTTTTGATCATTTTATATACGTCGTACTCCATGTATTTCCAATTTTATTTGGATGTCCCTGAAGAGAATATATGTTGCATGCGTCAACAAAAGTATGTGCGAAGAATGTTATATCATTTACGATGACAGAGTTAACATCTCAACAATCTATTAGTTTTAATAGAAAGTACTCCACCTAGTCATTTGATGGAATGCACTATTTGATCCTCTCTGAAAAGCATTGCTGGTGTTCAAAGGCATTAGTAAAGCTCATAGTCTTCCCAACATGTGCTCTAAAATGACTTTTCGTTAATCTATGTAAATTCTGAAAGTCTGATTGCAACTTTTTTGCATAGACTCTGTTAATGCCATGAACTCTAGTAAGTTTGGCAGCACTAGTGCGATTGTGTCATTCACCTTCTTTCTCTGAGAATTTCATGTATGCTCTCTCTCTCGGTGTATGTGTACATGTGCGTATGCGTGTGTCTTTGCAGGTAATCTGTAATGAGTTCAAGGTCATCCTTACAGGTTAAGATCTGAGTCCTGCAATGCAAGATCCAAAGCATGTAGGGAGAAGCTGCGGAGGGATAGACTGAATGAAAGGCATGTTAATAATTCTTTTCTTCTCTCAGACTCTGGTGTTGATCACGGTTTATTTCTTACCAAATGTTTGGCATTGTTATAAGGTTCACGGAGTTGAGTTCTATTCTTGAGCCTGGAAGGCCACCAAAAATAGACAAAAGTGGTCTCCTATCTGATGCTGCTCGAAAGATAACTCATCTACGAACTGAAGTCCAGAAGCTGAAGAAATCAAACGAAGAGTTACTACAGAAGATTAAGGACTTGAAGGTGATATTTTGATCCAATTAGTACCTGAGTTCCGTTTCTTCTATTTAAACTTAGTTTTTCTCCTCTCTCCATTCTTCTTTGGGGAGGTGAGAAACTTAATTTTGTTCCTTCATTAAAGTCAGATTTATTTTTGTTATTCTTGGGGTTACATAATAATTGACTTCTGTCTCGATCTGATCAGGCTGAGAAGAACGAGCTACGTGATGAGAAGCAGAGGCTAAAGGAAGATAAGGAGAAGCTGGAGCAGCAAGTCAAAAACGTCGCTGCACAACCAGGCTTCCTTCCCCATGCTTCCGTAATGGCGGGTGCATTTGCTGCCAAAGCACAATGTGCAGGCAACAAGTTGATGCCTCTCATCGGTTACCCTGGAGTTGCAATGTGGCAGTTCATGCAGCCTGCTATTGTCGACACATCACAGGATCACGTCCTTCACCCTCCAGTTGCCTAAGCTGGTGGATTTGATGGTTGGCAAGTATTTATCAATATCCAGGCGCAGTTGTTTTCAGTCATGCTCCCTCCTATTGCTGATTACAGAATGTTGAAACGATAGTTGCATTGTTAATGTTTAGTAGATGATGTATGTGTGGCTTCAACTGGTTGCATGTGTTCTAAATAAGCGATTGGTGTCAGCTCTATGGTTTACTACTTGAATCTAGCCAGGTGAATTGCTTGTGATTTATTTTTATCAGAGACCTTTCTGAAATAAGTGATCCTTGTATAAAGCATACTTGGATGGTTAGCTCCATCAGCCTTATCTGTCACCCTAAAACTTTGCATTCTAATGTGTTTTACCCTGGATGTCATTTCTTTTCTTCGGAATGTGGCAGGAATTTTATTTTTTTAGAATTGCTATTTAATCAATCCGGACTGACATCAGTTTCACATGGGGTGTGCCTTATATACATGCAGGATCAACTTCTTTTCTTACGGACTAACATCAGTCTGAACTGATAGAAAAATTTTCGTACTTTTAGCTCTTTTAGGATTTGAAATCCACAATTTGGATAATACAAAAAGCGTCCCCTCCATTCTCCGGTTCAGATAGTTCCCTTCCAAATCAGACTAACAAGTCCTATCCAACATGGTGGGGTTGGATATATAGTAGATTGGCTGATGTTACTCATTCTTATTTAGTGTCGTTTTACTTGTTCTGTTAACTTCATACACATAGAATCTCATCTAAGTATTTCTTTAAATCCATAAGAAAATTATCTAACAACGTTTGTGCACGTTAACTACCCAACAGTACCTTCCTTTCTCTCTGGCTTAGATTGACAATACAAGGGATAGAACCTCTGGCACTAGTATAATTACAAATAGTTCCTTTCAATTTTGTGAAATTATGGGAGCCTTCTTGCCTCTCAATGAATACTCTCACAAACCTCCTTCGACATTAATTTTCGTTAATGTTCAATCCAACCACTGATAATGTCACAAAAATAGGTATATCAGCCTGAAGTTATATACCCTTGAATGGAGCTTCGTATTACTACAACATAAGAAACTCTTTAATCAGTTTGAATTGATGTCAACTTCTCACATATTAGTGAGATCAACACGTGTAAGTCCTACAAACCATATGAGAGACTGACCCATCATTTCTGAACTGATGCAAGAATTTTCCCTACAAAATTGGCCTCATGTTGGATTGTGTGATAATAGAGATTCAATCATAGACTTTACATAAATTATGAGTAGAACCACTTTTTTTGCCTTAGACTTTACGCCATCCTTAGTCATAAAAATATTCTTCCAAATTTAAGTAACTTTTTTCCGAAATTAATCTATGTGAACCTTTATCCCATAATTAGAAGGTGGTGGTGTTGGTTTTCTTGTAGTTGCGGAGGTGGAGGTGGAATGGAACGCCCCATGTGTTAAAATGAATTTGCTCATAATCCTCTACTTTCTAATGGCTATTAAGGTGCAATTTTGTTAAAAAAGAATTCATTTGAGTGAATATATAAAATGATTATTCACCTTTCAAATGCGTGCATCTTAAATACAATCAATAAAGTCATTGAACGAGGGGAGTAACGTTGAACCAGGAAGTGTGAACACTAGATGCATTCTACGAGTAATGATTTTAATTAGATGCATTCTAAAAGACGCCTTGAAATAAAAATTTTATTTATTGTCACTCTAGACTACTAGAGACAAACTCCAAAATATGAGATAAAGATACGTAAAAATCTAGATGCACTACCTAATAAGCTAAAGACTATTTCTAAGTACCCTTTAGTCTAAATATTTATGTAGCTAATTCACGTAGGACAAAATACTATTTATATTAACTAGTCTACGCTAACACTAATTCCTCAAGCGATGTGAGACAATACTAAAATCATGACATAATACATTTTTATTTATTCTTTCACTTGTACTTGACTTGATAAATCTTCTTTATAAATTTGTCCACATCATGTTTCGAATTGTTTTTGCTCTTTTTGTTAAAAAATTTGTATTTGATTAGACCATACTCTTCTTCGAGCATTTCGACACAATTCGTTGAAATTATCCTGCTTCAAACGTGCAACACTTTTACTAAACACAAGCGAATTAGACATAATACAGGGACTTTTATATACTTATCCTAAAAATGCTAAACTTGATATCAATTCAAGATTGGGTGAGGGGGAACATAGGGAGGTGATTGTATTCTCGTAGAGACAATGATTGAATTATGATTTGTATATCCGACAAAAAAAAAAAAGGGTTGTATATGAATGACGGGAATCATCAACCCAAAAAAAAAAAAAAAAAAAAAAAAAAAAAAAAATATATATATATATATATATATATATATATATATATATAATTAATTAATTAATTTGCTATAAACAAAAAAGAAAGATACAATTAATTTTCTAGTGCTCTCCTCATGTTTTACCTCGAATAGGAAGATGAACACTAGTGCAATGGAGATTCTAGTTTTTTGTTTCAGCTTTGGTTAGGGGTAGATCAAGAAATTATTCTTATTGAGTATTAAACACAGAATTTTTCAACTATATGAGTTTATTTTTTTTTCAGGTGAAGAAAATTAATTTTTTAAATTAAAAATACAAATATATTTAGTTTTCATAAAATTTTTAATGTTCTTTTGAGCCAGTGGAGATTGCATCCCTCGTTGGCCGTAATATACATCCACCCCTAGCTATGGTCGTATATCTCTTTTAATTACATTTCTTCCTGAAAATGCAAATAGTTTGAAATGAATGGTTGAAATATGAAAATACCAAATTTCATGGTCTATAATACACCCCATCTAGTAGATGAGAGATTGTAGGGAAAGTCCTGCAAAAAAATAGCTCGATGCTGGGATGATAAAAAGTTTAACATCTTTCATACTTATTACTTTTTCAATATGAAAATGAAAAAAAATAAAAAATCTAAGGGTCGTCCCAACACTTATGATTCAAGTCCCAAAAGTAAGGATTTTATATTAATATCATAATTTTGTGAATGAAATTTGATGATTGTGATTTACCTACATTATTTTATCATAAATATGTCAACAATTTATGACCCTGGATTAGGTTCATAACATCCTAACCTTATGATGACATTTATTCTCGTACTCAGATAAATTTGTTTCTGTAGGATGAGAAAGAACCACAATTGTTGGGATTTTTAGATAACTTAAATGCAAAGACCAGAATATATTAACAGGCTATTTTGGAATCTTCAATGTTTGTAAGTAGTTCATAAGAATCGCTTTAATCAACTGCATTCCATTTGTTGTTAGGAGAAAATTGAAATTGAACGGGACAATTCTCAAACGAAACGTCGCGGAGTTGATCAATACAAAGAGAATGATATGAATGAAAAGAACTCAACAGAAACAAAAAAAAACACCCCCAAGCAATCCAACTGATTTGTTTGAAGCTTAAAGGGTCAATAGCATCATGATGGCAAAAGCGAGCCCCATTATGGTTCCGGCTATCACATTAACTTTGGTAGCTGCTGATGCAGGAGCGGGTACAGGTGCAAAGATGCCGGAGGGAGAGGTCGAAGGAGCTTCAGAAGGAGCAATGGACTTGACTGGTGCTTTCGAGGGACTGTGTGCCGGTGCCTTGGATGGACTTTTAGCGTGTGCCTTGGAGGGTGCTGGTGCATGGGACGTCTTAGGAGCATAGGCTGGTGAATGCTTTGGTGAGTATGTTGGGGACCAGACGGGAGCACTGATAGGCTCAGCATGTGGTGCAGCAGCCCATGGAGTTTCTGTCACTGGAGATGGAGCGGATGCAGGTGGTGGAGTTGATGGACTAGCTGGTGGTGATGGTGGTGGTGATGAGGGTGGTGGTGGTGGTGGTGCAGCAGATGTAAATACTTCAATTTCAAGCTTCATTCCTCGGGCACAATGTCCGGTACTTCCACAAATGAAGTATTTCTTGCCTGGAGTTGTGAGTTGTATAATAGTAAGGCCTCCAGCACTTATTATTTTTGCATTATCTGGATTGCATGTGTCGTAGTCTGCCTTGGAAACTTCAAGTACGTCATGGTTTGGTGCATACACGAAAACTGCAGACAAGGAAAGAAGATGATTATCTAGCTCGTTTCACATAGAGATAAACAAGACTTATTCATCATGCCCCAAAATCCATTTAAACGAATCTTAAGAACGCAACTATCGCACGTTTGAGAAGTTATTCCTACATGAATCTCAAGAACGCGATTATGGAGTGTCTAAAAAGATCAACTTCTTAAACTTGCAAAGCTTATAAAAATTACAAAAATAATAATAGAAAAAACTAAAATATTTTTGAAATAACTACAACAAATCAGAGCGTCTAAGGGCTCATAAAAGTGAAGGCTTTAAATCTTTAAATTGAACTCTCAAAACTGAAATACTATGATTAAATTTGATGCATAATCTTAATAAAATGAAATCTAAACTTCTTTGCATCGTCAAAATCAGGGAGGCCGACTTTTTCCTTAATTCTTATTAGTATAAATCGTAAAGGAGAATGTGGAAAGAAAAATGCTAGTATAATATTATTAACTACTTACTCAAAGTATCTCCAATGAAAAATTTCTGAGACGATGCCCATGTTTGCAGATCAGTCGTCTCATCCCATCCACCATTTGGAGCTCCCACCGTGTGGTTTGTCGCGGCGGCGAATTGGAAAAGCAGGGCTGTAGCAACCACACTAATCAATGTTTTTAGCATCTTCATTCTGATGGACAATGTAGAATTGTGTTGAAGCTCCAAATGATTTAGGGGATGATGCTAATTTACTTGTCTCTGCATTTTGGTTTCAATGAAGTTTCCTATTTATATATGTATCAGGAATATGGAAATAGTCCTTCAGAATAGAGGAAACTAATTGTTTATGAAGATGTGCTAGCATCAATTCTCTTCCAGGAATCTTTTTCTTTTTCCTAACCGTGTTTTTTTTTTTTTTCTTCTAGTTTCATAATAAGTTTTTGGTTAGTTTGTAGCCAATTGCTCAATATAGTCGTTTTGTTTAGTTGACTTGGTTAGAGAAGACTCCAGTTTTCTTCCTTCAAAGGCATAGTGGTATGGTTGTCGCTTAGTTTGCGAGAGAATGAGATCGATTATTAGCAGGTGTAATATTTTTTGTATGTGATATAATATTAGTTGAGACTTTCGGTCCTTTAAATAAATTTTTTTTTTTTTTAACAAAAGTTTCAACTACATGATTGAGTTGATCATCTACGTGCTAGTTGATTCGTTTTGTAGTTTATCTAACGAACATGCTAAAATGTGGAGCACATTCTTAGGCTCTATAAGTTGAACAATTGGGAAACAAATGTTAAAATATCCCACAACAAGAAAACATGATCTTCCCACATCCTGCTATGCAGGTCTAATTGTTCAAAGCTATGTAGTTATTCACGTTGGATGCGCCAATTTAATTAAGTATATATTCTTTAATAATTTAAAAGTTTAAATTAGGTGGTCCCTTTTTATGGTGTCAGAGTTTAATTACAAAAAATGTCATGATTTCTAATTTCACCATTATCACGCATTTACCACTTACATAGCTAAAAAATTCTTTCTCTTTCACATGATGAGATGCATTAGAGATGTTAAACTAATTAAGTATACGATTTGTTAGTTTAAACTTTTATAACATGTGGTCACTTACAATACATATATGACAAAAAAAGTTAAAACATATGGATGTGTTTATACATCTTAACTGGGTGCATGATTGGCTTCAATTTAATCAATTTACAAAGTTTTACTTTCTCTCTTCCTCTGTGCTTGTTTTCTTCTTGACTTTGTATCCCTTTTCAAGCAACAAGAAGTCAGTAAGAGATATTTACCATTGTTAATCATTTAATTGGAAAGCCTTCTCCAAGGCCAAGTTTCAAGTTAAAAGTTTGGGGTAGTGATTTTCTGAACTATGTCGAGATTGTTCTTTTTAAGTTTAATAAATGCTAAAGCCATAATTCTAACTTGAAGCCTATTGAGATTGTTTTTCTAAGTACAATAAAGGCTAAAGTTATAATTTGAACTTTAAACTTTTAATTATAATAGACCACTATTTAAGAGTTACATACCATTGGTAATCAGTTACTTGGAAAGCCTTCTCCGCCAACTTTCAAGTTAAAAGTTTGGGGTAGTGATTTTCGGAACTATATTGAGATTGTTGATCTTTTAAGTACAATAAAGGCTAAAACCGTGATACAAACTTAAAACTTATTGAGATTGTCTTTTTGAATACAATAAAAACTAAAGTCATAGTTATCAATGATACTAATTGTGAATTTTGCAGACTTGGGCTTGAGAATAGGGAACATATGTTTTTTGATTGCCCATTTTCACAAAGAATCTAGAAGCAGCTTTGTCTTCTGCTTGATATGAAGAATTTGAATGCCCAATGGGATCTTATTGTGACAAGATTGAGCAGATTATGTCGTAAGAGGAGCTTAAGAATTGATCTGGCTAAGGCTACTTTCAGTTCAAGTGTTTACCAATTTTGGCAAGAGAGGAATTGCAGAATTCATGGATCGGGAGCCAATACAGAAGAGCAGATAATTGAGAAAATTCTTCTAAACGTTAGACATATGATTACTCTTCAAAGTAAATATGCGGATAACACAATGAATAGACATCTATATACAAAATGAAAGATTACTGATAGGCTTATGTAGAATCCTTGTTGCTTTGCTTTTGACTGATGTATCATGTATACTTATGTTTTTTGAAAGCTGAATGAAACGATTACTTACCGAATAAAAAAAAAGTCATAATTCGAACTTGTAACATTTAATTACAACAAAACCACTAAATTAATATTATTTGCGTGTTTACTTGATTTTGATTGGGTGATGTAAACTGCCATAGTTTAAATGTTTCCCTCCAAAACCTTAAATTCGTTAAAAAAGATGGTGTAAATAGGCCTATTATCATTTCGTATAAAAGTAATACTTGATCATCTAACTTACTGTAGTTTTTTAACCTTGCGTGTTTATTTGATTTGTTTTTTTTTTTTCTTTTCTGAAAAAGAATATGTATATGTCACAACGATTTGAATATATATATATATATATAAATATATATATAAATATAATTATATATATAAATATATTTTGGTGGGGACAACAATTTCAATATATTAGTGAGCAAATTTTTATACTAGGATGGTGCAGGAACGTGCATCCCGTTAACAAGAAAATGTCATCTCCATCAATTATGGTCAACGTACTGGGAATGTTCCGAGAAAAAGTCATCTCCCTCTCGTGGTTGCCACGAAGTAGCACACAAACCTGATTTTTTTTTTTCTTTTCTTTTCCTGATTTAAGAAGGCATAAATTATTTTATATTATTTAAGATCGATGTTATACATGAAACTTGATTTTGAGATCTCTCGTATTTAAAATGAGAATCATGCTACTATACCAACTGGTTGGTGATACAAGCCTGAATTTTTAATTTACATGTATACATATATATATGTGTTTATATGCATTTAAGTCTCCTATATATGTGTATGATATTTCATATCAATAATACCACTAAGAGTCCCTTAGCTCGTTACTTATAATGATATTCTTGGTCTCAGTTGTTTCATTCTGTATATTTTGGTCTTCTATGTTTTAAATAAAAGGAACTTTCTTAGTTTCACCAATATTTTTAACCAAATAATGACGGTAAGAGAGACATGATTTGCATGTATCTTTTGGTCTTGGATGTTTCATTTCATATCTTTTGTTCCTCTATCTTTTGCTCTCATCCATCATCTTTAGGGCATCCTCAATGGAGTCTCTAAAGAGTCTTTAAACAGTAATGATTGCTGTTTTAGAGACTCTATTGATCAAAATTCATCACCAATTGGGGTCTCTAAAACACTATTTGATAATTTTTGGCAAAATTATGACATCACTCAAGCTTTGAGTCTCCAAAATAGCACCTAGTCTCCATTTTTTTCAACAAATTTGTTGAAGAAAATGGAGACTATACAAAAAGACAAAAACGAGTCTCTAAAACAACAAGATCATATCTGACGATGTCAGATTTTTCTGACATCGTCAGATTTAAAAAAAAAAAAAGCACAAAAAAACGAGTTGAAACAGCAACAAAAAAATTTAACAAACATAAAAAAAAATTACAATACAATTATTTTTAACAAATAACAAAAAAAAAATGTAAACACAGATCTGAAAAAAAAAAACAAAAAAAAAATAAAGTTTGTGTTGGTGGTTGGGTGGCAGTGGAGAAGATGGTGGGGTGGGGGGGGGGGGGGGTGGGATGCAACGGAGGAGATGAGAGGGAGGGAGGGAGGGAGGGGGGGGGGGGACGCGTTGATGCGTTGCAAGGAAAAAAGGGGAAGACGAAGGGAAGGGAAGGGAAGGGAAGGGAAGGGGGGGGGGGGGGGGGGCGCTGATGTTGCAAGGAAAAAAGGGGAAGAAGAAGAAAGAGGGGGAGAGGGGGGGGGGGGGGGGGTGCTGCGTAGATTTGTGTGTGTGTGTGTATTTGTATGTGTTTGTGTGTGTGCAGAGAAAGAAAAGGACAAGAGAGGCGCAGGGAAAAAAGAAAAAGAAGGAAATGTGGGTTGGTGGGTAGGTGAGGATTTTTTAATATTTTTATTTTGAGTTTTGTATTTATTTATTAATGTTATTTTAATTTAAGTTATTTTTTTAATTAAGTTTTTTAATATATTTAATTAGGATTTTATTTTTTATTTTTTAATGTTATTTTAATTTAAGTTATTTTTTAATATATTTAATTAGGATTTTATTTTTTATTTTTTAATGTTATTTTAGTTTAGGTTATTTTTTTATGTTTTTTTTAGTTTAGGTTAAACGTAATTTTAATTTTTTTAACATTATGATCGTCGCAATTTATTTATTTTTTGCTTGAAATATTCGTTAAAAGAGTTGAAATAATTTAAATAATATTATTATATAAAATTAAAATTAACACAATATATTGTTGCGATTTTATTTTTTTATTTTAATTTAAATAATATTAGTTTAGGTTAAGCTTTTGCTGCTTTGCGTTTTTTTTGTTTTTTTTAATTAGACTTTTTTTTTTAAATTATGGTTTTGTGTTTTATTTTATTTTTTTTATTTTTTAATTTAGTTTTTTTTTTTTGGTAAACTTTTTTAGTTTTTGTAATTTTTTTTTTTTTCGTTTTTTTTGTTTTGGTAAAATTAATTAATTTTAAATTTGTGATTAAATTAATAAAATTAATTAATTTACAAATTAAATAAAATGAAGAACAAAAAAACAAATATAAACGCAACACACGAGAAAATTTTAATTTAATGGGTAAATTACTGAGGATTTTTAAATAATATTTTTTTTACGTAGGGTTTTTTTTTAATTAGAGATTTTTAATGCATTTTTTTGAAAATACAATTATGTAATTAAACGTAATTCTAATTTTTTAAACGTTATGTTTGACGCAAATTATATATTTTTTTGCTTGAAATATTTGGGAAAACAATTGAGATAATCTAAATAACAATTAATTAAAAAAAAAGTAACACACGATAAAAAATTACACATAATCAAATTATTATGTAAAATTAAAATTAACACGATATAGGGATTCAATTTTATAGAGACCGTCATTGTAGATTTTTTTTTATCTTGGTCTTTAAATGAGTCTCTAAAATAATTTTTTTGCCTTAGTCTCTAAGTGGGTCTCTAAAACACTATTTGGTCTCTATATGAGTCTCTATAAATGATTTATAGAGACCCATATAGAGACTCCATTGAGGATAGCCTTAGGTGGTTAAATTTAGAAGAAAAATCATGAAATTACTTTTCTATTCTCGTGAAATTATCTTTTTTATTTTGAAGTTGGTCTTGAAGTTACTTAGATTTTCCTAGTACTTATTTCAAATTTTAAGTTAGTCCTCAAAATGTCACATGCTTGACGACATGATCACCATTTTTCTGTCGCATTTTAACAGAAAGATATATAACGATAAGAGCTATTTTAAACTCTTGTAGTATTCGGCCAAAAAAAAAAAAAAAAACTCTTGTAGTAAAATTGAACAACTGATAATATGACTTTTGAAACATTAATGACTGTTAAAGATAGTAAACATCGAAAACTAGTACTGGAATTTTGCTATACAATCAATACCACGCAATAATGTTTTAAGATTCTTTGACTAAATCACAGAAGAAAAGAATATTATTGGATAAATAATTATTAATCTCATATAGTATTTGATTATTACATGAGTATGACAAGGGCCATTAAATGCACGCTCTGACAAGAATTTTCCACTCAGAAGAGACAATAATCTGTGAAAAAACATTACGAAAACAAATGACGGACATCAGCCTCTCACATAGCGTGATCGACAAACTATCACTTCTGTTTTGGGTTATAAGAAATGACAGCAAATAGAGTTTGTGTAACTGTGAGAATAAAGAGAAGAACACTATTTAGCACATCCCATCTGGCCTCATAATAATTCTGTATCACATATGCTCGTTGAGGACGAAAACCCGATTGACAATATGCATTTACTTGGCGAAGTAGGTGCTCAAAGTGAAACTCTCTGTGTGTCAAATTTGCTGCAAGGTTGTTAAACAGAGACACTAATCTTCCCACATCGTTAATGTGAGTTTTGAGAACTCCTGATCGAAGCAGTAGCTCAACATCCTTCTCATTGTTGACGAGGCTATCCATGAAAACAACATACGATGTGAAGAGTCGATGTTGAGAGGAGCACATATCGAAGATCAAGAAATTCCAGAACTCAGATAAAGTTGATTCTTGAATTTCCAGGCATGGAATTTCAAGCACCCCATGATTGAATTTTATGTCTGCTAAGTTTGTACTGTTCCGTGGCTTGAATTTTACTCCGTATACTTCCAGCTCTGATGCACTTTTGGCTTTTATCACTGATTGTTGACCTACTTTAATTTCTGAAACTGCGGCCGTCTCCAGGCGAGGGAATAACGCGAACATGACCAGCTCAAGCAGATGCCTCGGGCGCTCGGGCGTGATCGCTTCTGGTTTGCGGATTCTGAAGAAAGTTAGAGCGGATTCAATCAAAATCCGGTCACTATCGACATTGGGTGCTGCAGCAAGATCTGATAGAGCATGGAGGATAAAGAAAGGGAGTTGATTTTCAAGTTTCAACATGTCTTGTTGTAAAGTATAAAGTGGTAATTTTTCTTCTTTTCCCAAAACATTCTGTGTATAAACCTCTTCCCAATTGTGCCTCAACAGCAACTCCACAATGAAGCAAGAATCAAGTAACATAATCTCCAAGAAATCATACGGCGTTAGCGTATCTGGAAGATCTCTATAGCATTCTCGGCATTTTAGTTCCAGGCTAGTCATTAGTCCAATAAGTTTATCCTTACCTTTTCCAGGTTGTTGCAAGCGTGAAATGAATGCTTTCAAGTACCACTTCTTGAGTTCTTTAGAGGGACTCAGATCATGTAAAGGGCCTATAGAGATTGTTTTTGGCTCAAAGAAAGCTCCATTACCATTGCGAAGTTCATCTGGAACTTTGTAGATTGAAGCAGAAGCCTTTGGTGGATGAAGAGTTTCCACTTCTGATTTAATGAAATCAAGCAATCTTTGCCCCATCTGGTCTCCATGGTTGGCCATTTTGCTGCCTTTTGAATTACTTCAGGAAATTAAACTGCTTTCGATGAGGACAAAGGCCAAAATTGTGGTGAATCCGGGGATAATGGAGGTCAAAAACATCTGCAGAGAACCATGGAACTAGTTTGCATTAGAAGTTTAATTTGGCCCATGAGCATATAAGTTATTAACCAAATGAGAAAAAGGGTTTGTTCCCTTATCTTTGACCTTATTGACACTTTGGTCATTTATCTTCAAATGCGAGACATTTCAGTCCTTTCTCTTTTAAAGTTGGGACACCGTTAGTCCTCGTTGCTGATTCCGTTAAAAAAGACGAAAAAAATACATGATTGACCAAAATACCCCTACCACCACCACCGCTACCACCACCAAATTGCAGAAGTATTTTGCTCAATCACAAGTTTTTTCTATTTTTTTTAACGGAATCAGTGACAAGGACTAACGGTATCCCACCTTAAAAGATAAGAGACTGAAATGTTTCACTTTTGAAGATAAGAGATCAAAGTGTCAATGAGGTCAAATATAAATAACCAAAAGTGGTATTAACCCTGAGAAAAATTAATAATCTATCCATTGGATGTAAAAATTTTCACTTTGACCTTTCCTAAGCTTGTTAAAGTTATACTTCTAATGAGAAAATGGACATCAATTTACTCATGAACAAAGAGCAATATTTTGTATTACCTGTTCACCTTTAGTTTGTGTAGTAAGAATCATATACCGAATGGAAGATATATAATAATGCTCTTCAACAAATATAATAATGAAGATGCATTTTTGCATATAGCATGTATGTATATAAGCCACTACTTTAGCTCCTTTGCGACATTACAATTGGAAAATGCAAAAAGTTGTTGCTAGGTGTCTTATTTCAATAATTTTTTAATTGTGGTATATTTTATGCAATGGTTTTATTTAATCACAACAGTTAAATTTTTTTACCATTTTTTATTAATAATTACTTATGAGATTACTTTTTTGTAATGGTTTTCAATATAAACCATTGCTCACTCTTTACCAAAAAAAAAACTATTTCAATGGTTTTTAAACTGTTATATCAAGTCATTTGCAACAATATGTAGTCTTTTTTTCTTGTAACAGTTTTAAGTATTGCAGCAGATTAAAAATGTCGTAATACAGAGTATCAAAATATAAATCCATATAAATATTTATCAATATATTCAGTATATCTTTGTCAAGGTGCATTAATGCACGAAACCTTACCAAATAATACTTTTGGAAGCTGGAGAAGAACAGTGAGCGAACTGAATCTTGAAATGAAAATGGAGCAACGGCCACATATTTCTAAACGACAATTGAAAATGTAGAGGATGTATATTGAAATAAAGTATAAATTGTATCTCTGGAGAAAACGATATTGCATTTGATATCATTATATACAACTACGTTAAAGTGGAATATAATAAAGGATGCACCACAATGAAAGAAAGGAAAAAATACGAAGTTAATGTATCAAAAAGAGAATACTGAGAGCGTAGCATCCGATTACTAAAGTGGTGCTCAAGCAAACTAATACGAGCTCATCATAGCAAGCATGCACGTTGGGGTTATAGTTATGAGTCAGATTCAACAATTATGAACTTATCAATTTTGATAGTTTATAATTATTAAATTTTGATTATAATTTAATAACGTTATTAGTGAATATTTACTCCGCACATTGGAGGGTTGTCTTCTGAGCCAGAAGGTCTGACTCTATGTGGCCCATTACTTCAGTTGGTAAGCTTACAAAACCAGTGTGTTTGAGGTCGAACTGAAACATCACGTGGTCCACTCATTTTCTTTTTCCGTCTTTTGAAGAGCATTTCATATCTCTCCTTATCTTTTTAAAAGAAAAATCTATTTTATGTTATACTAAAATAGATGCATGTGTGATACACGAGGTACGATGATCATTATCAGTAAGAGATAGAGTAAACAATTTAATACCTTTAATATATTTTATTAAAAGTGTATAATATTTTTCAAATATTTTAAAACGTAGTTGATTATTTTTCTGTGTTTTATAAAATAGTTGAATACTCCCCTTATATTTTAAAAAGATAGCTGAATTCTCTCATACTTTTCAAAACGTAGCTGAATATCCCCTTTTAAAATAAATGATTTTTCTTGTATTCAACTACATTTTGAAAAATGCATAGTGGTATTCAGCTACATTTTTAAAATATAGAGGGGGTAATCAGTTACGTTTTAAAATACAAGAGGTATTCAGCTACTGTTATAAAATATATAGGGTCATCAGTTACGTTTTAAAACACAAAGAGGGTATTGTACACTTTTGGCAAAAACACAGGGGGTATTATAATGAGTAAACGACTTAACACCCCCTTATGTTTTGTCAAAAGTATACAATACACTCCCTGTATTTTAAAACGAAGCTGATTAGCCCATTGTGTTTTATAAAAATAGTTGAATATCTCATGTGTTTTTAACACCACCTGCTTCCGTTAGAAAAAAATATTTATTTTAACAGGGGATATTCAGTTACGTTTTTAAAAATACAGATGGATAATCAATTACTTTTATAAAACACATGGGGGTAATCAGTTACGTTTTAAAATACAGGGGGTATTCAACTACTTTTATAAAATATAAGGAGATAATCGTCAACTACGTTTTAAAACACATGGGGTATTGTACATTTTTAATAAAATACAAAGGATATTAAGTCGTTTACTCTAATTATAATAGCCAAATACAGTGCAGAAAATCTAAAAGTGATTGCCGACATCAAATATATTAAAATTGTATTGTCAAGATGCGAGAAAATATATTATACGAGTAAAATTAATGAAACTTTTTGCTAAATTTGGTCATTATTAAGAGTAAGGATCTTTTTTTATTTAGAACTCCTACTCTCTCTATTAAATGGCATTGGACATAACTCTTGTCCAAGAATTCAATTGTTTTTTTTATGAATAAATTAAAACTTTCAAAATTAGTATATCAAAACTTGTGCTACTTCATCTATTCTCTTTTATGTCATATGAAAATATATAGAAGCTTTTTGGCGACTCTTCGTATTAAGTCCATAGTGGATCGGAAGGGGTGGAAATTACTTGCTTAGATGAACTTCAATTTCAGTTGGGTTCTTGATCTTATTATTATTTGCATGTGATATTTTCAATTGGAGCCAAATTTATTTGTTGGTGGATATTGAGCAATAATAAATTAAAACATATCACTACAAGAAAAACTGTAAAAAGTAACGGTCCGTCTTTTTTTTATCACCAAAAAAGTGACGAAAAGGAGACAAAATTTTCGTTACATAAATAGTGACCATTTTGAGACGATTTGGAGATAACTTTGGTATATCGTCTCCAAACTGTCTCCCAATGGAGACGAAACATGAATGTCGTCTTCAAGAAGACGAAAAATAATTAATAATTAATTATTAAATTTTGTTTAACAATTTACTATAAACTTGTAATTAAATAATAAATAAATTAATAATAATAAATTAATAATAATAAATTACTAGTTATCTTTATTAATTTAATTCTTCTATAAATTTTTTTAAAGTAGTTCAATACTTCCTTTTTCAAAAAAATCCTCATAAATTAAATACTTTATTTTAATCTAAAATTTAAGTTAAATTATTTAAAGTATTAAATAATTAGTAATTAAAAAATGAAGATGAACCCAATGGGTCCATCTCTTTTTAGGAGACGGACCAATTGGGTCCATCTCCATTTTTTGGAGATGGATCCATTGGTTTGTCTCCATAAAATGTGGTTCAAGTGGCTAACGTTTTATGAATTGGTTCAAGTGGCTGTTAGCCACTTGAACCAATTCAAAAATCCCCCCAAAATATTTTTGGGGGGAAATTTAAAATAAAAAAAAGGTACATACAAGTCCTTTTAAAAGGACTTGTACCGGTTCAAGTGGCTGGAAAAATCCAGCCACTTGAACTATTTTTTCATTTTTCTCCAATGAATTTTGGGGAAAAATTCAAAAAAAAAATAAAAAATTGAGCATAACCCCCCTTTCCCCTTTCTCTTAACTAATACTTTCAAGTGTGTATTCACTATTAGTTTAACTCATTTTAAGGTAATTCATTTATTTACTTTTATTTAAATTTTTGAATTTGTTTTGGTTTAGTTTATTATATATGTTTGTATATAATGCCAAATATAAGTATATAGTGTTCTTTTATTATGATTTTAGATTTTATTTTTATACTACCTCGTTTGTTTGAATTATATATGTATTATGTATATATGTATGTATAACTAATAGATTTACGTAAATATATATAGTTTTGGTAGGTTTTTTCATGATTTTAAGGTTTTTTTAAAAAAATTCAGCTTTATTTAGTTTTTTTTTTTCCTTTCATATATATGTGTGTGTGTGTGTGTGTGTATAAGTGACAGATTTAGATAAATATATGATTTTTTTGTAGTTTTATCATGAGTTTAGGGTTTTTTTTTTAAAAAATCAGATTTATTTTTGTTTTTCTTTCATATTTGTATATATAAGTGTATAAGTGATAGATTTAGATAAATATATATATATATAATTAGTATAATTTTTGGTAAAAAATTTCATATTTTTATAGTAATTTTGACATTATCCGAATTTATAACTTTTTTTTAAAAAAATTATTTTTTTAAAAAAAATTTAAAAAATGTGACGGAAAGAAGACAAAAAGTGAGGGAGACGGAACAAAGATGAAATGTGAACAGAGACGGAAATTAGACGAAATTATAGGGAAACGGAAATGAGACGAAATGTAAGGGAGACGAAATGGAGACGAAATGTGAGGTAGACGGAAAGGTGACGAAATGTGAGAGAGACGGAAATGTGACGAAATGTGAGTGAGACGGAAATGTGACAAAATATATTTTCATTTCCATTTGAGACGAAACGGAGACGAAATTCAAAAAAGGACATGGGTCGAAAGGTGACGTCCAATTTTCGTCTCCGTTCCGTCTCCTTTTTCAGATTTGACACGGAACGGAGACAGAAATGTGCCGTCTCCGAATGTGAAATTTATTGTAGTGTATATAATTAAAATATTATTACTTTTTGTAGGAGGCAATTTAATCAAATTAAGGATCGGGAATTTCCTATTTTTTAAAAACATTATCTGGCCACCTGCGGTAGAAAGTGCTAGTGTACATATCAGTTGAATATGTGCAATTATGTTTTTGAAATTAACAAATATAAGAGAAGAAGAAAGAATAAAAACAGAAAAGAAACAGTTTAAAGTTAATGGCTCAAAAAAGACTTAGATGTTGTTGAGATTAAGTTTTATTGAAATAAACTACAATTTGTAGGCATATTCAAATTGGAAAATTTTGAAGACCTAACTTAGTGCATGGCAAGTGGAAGCTAAACAATATGGACCTCATTTAATTTTGAAGACTTGAATCCCTCCCCCTGATGATAACTAGAGTAAAATAAGGATCGAGATAGCGTTTTGAGTAATAATTTAACAAACACATTCAATGTTATAAGGGTGTTCAATTGTTTAGATACAAAAGCAAGATCCAAGCCTGATTAACAATACAAGAGCTAGGTTAGATTGTACAATCTTTTCCATAGAAAAAAATTATAAATTCAAAGAACATCATCATAGAGTTTGGCCTACTCACCTAGCTAACACCAATAAATTTTAGGATAAAACCTCATAATTTTTAACATAGTGTTAAAGATAGGCCTTACTCCACGTGTGACCCATCTCTTTTCTTTATCTCACTATCTCATTTGCTTAAATGTCAGTTCAAGATTCTTGATCTCACTATCTCATTTGCTTAAATGTCAGTTCAAGATTTCAGTTCTCGTATTCAAACTCGACCACATGTAAGGGGTGTTAGATTATATAATCACTCTCACATAAAATAATTATAACCTCAAAGACCACATAATAAGACTGTCTTGACACATGTAATCCATCTCTCTTCTCAATCTCTTTGTGTTGTCGACCTCAATGTTAGTTCTGGATTCTTGATTCTCGTATTAAAATCGGATCACACGTAAGGAAAAATGTTAGAATTACATTGCCTCTCAAAAAGAATAATCATAAATTCAAAAACTATCATATAACATCAGAATCTATTCCATCTATCACCAATCAGTTGCGGTAAATAAGATTCATCACAATTTAGATATAAAAACAAATTGGCCCAAATGAGACACAATACATTAAGGTACAAATTTTATTGTAGTTATGAACTCCACAGATTCACTTCGTAATTCTACTTCTAAGTGGTTGGATGTAAAGAAGCAAAATCAAGGATCTCTTGTTCACTCT
Organism: Ehretia macrophylla; assembly: GCA_037974665.1. NCBI lineage: Eukaryota > Viridiplantae > Streptophyta > Magnoliopsida > Boraginales > Ehretiaceae > Ehretia > Ehretia macrophylla. The sequence goes on along the minus strand of CM075772.1, from coordinate 52,314,160 downwards.
CGAATCTGGACATGACTTGTTCGTCTAAAGACAGTATTGCTTCCACACCATCCCCATTCTGATCGTCTATCAAAATAAACGAATTCTTGGTTGGCATAGACCCTAAAGTCACCCTTATAGGCCTTCCCCATCCAAAGTCGATATTGTACAATGGATAGTTGCACAAGCTGGTCATTCTGTAAGTATCGAACTCTTCCTTCCCTGAAAGCTCTTCATTCTCTTCAAGAACTGCTGAGACGAGCTCATTCTGTTTCATTCCTTTATATTTCTCAAAGAGCTCTACTTTTGCTTGCCTTAGCTTGCTAACAAATCTTGACAACTTCATCTCCCCCTCATCAACAATTGATATAGGAAGTAAAGAAACGATATTTCCAACTGAACTTGGTGGAAGTGGTGGCATTAGTAGAGGGCGCAAGTTTACAGGAAAAACCAAAACAAATGGCTTAAATGAATCCAGATTTATTCTTGATGCAGCCAGGTGGGCACATTTAGTAAGAAGTGCAATCACAACCTCAACCCTCGTGGGGTTGTGCACTCCTGATTCAGCAGCGACTACAGCCTTGAGATGATTTAAGTTTGAGGCACTAAAGGCAACTCTTGTGGCAATATGTTGTTGTTGCTCCAACACAAAAAATGGTTTAGTAAGTGGATCATCAATAGGTGGATATAAAGATGTTCCATTGAAGTGAGGGCATGGTGTTTCCACAGATTGACGTGCCATGGCAGCCCAGTCACTAAGAAAGTTGATTAATGTAGCGCCATCTCCAAGCTTGTGTGACAAGCACAGGCTGAGTGCTTTGCCTCCACAGTCGAAATGGGTTAGTTGAGCAACTACTAGACTACCCTCCTCGTACGAATCGCCCCAAGGTAAGCCACTAGGAAAGAGGGTATTTTCGACACTAGCATGAGGCTCTTTTAGAATTTCAGACATTGTACACTTAACTCTTGCTTCAATAAATGTTGCTCCCATGTCATTGCAATCGATGGCGATGTTGTCTACTAGCCTTCCGGCGAAGGGAGGGTATGAGGCCAAAAGCTTTGATAAGGATTTCTCAAGAAGGAAAGTTGTTGGAGTGGTGGTATGATCAGGATAGAATAAGGCAATGGGAATGTATTTACCATTCGCTAATTGATCCATCAATGAAAGCTTGTAATGTTGAAGCAGATGTGGTGTAGGAGAAGAGGGTTTAACCAACTTTTTGGAAAGCAATTCAACCCTTGATGTGACCATTGTAAACCTTGATCAAATCGTATAAGAATGCAATAAATTTCTCAGAAACGTCCTAATAACAATCAAATAGAAAGATAACACTATTTTTTATAACAATTTAAGATAATTGTCTTACCGTACACTCTCAAGATTAGAGTTTCAATGACTTCTACACTTACAAAAAGAATACAAGAAAGAAAACTAACTTTGAGTTTATGTTTGAAGATGTGTTGTGAATATTTTGATGAACTAATATTACATACTTATTTATAGAATTCAGTTAGCACACTATAAAAGACTTTATACCAACAAATTTTCATGTTGGTTGGCTTTACCGACTGTAGTAGGCTAAACTGTTCAATTAAGATGTTAGAGAATGAGCTGGTGTGCTCAGGATATGGCATAAATAAACCACGCTTATTTGAGTTCTTCAATTAAGTATATATGTTTGCCACATTTTTTTATCTTTTTTATATAGCATGTGCCACATTAGGTTGTCCTTCCAATGTTTTTTCAGCTTCCCAAAAGTAGCATGTGCTGGGCGAATCTAGCCATATGGTGCCACATTTTTTTTTTAAATCTTTTTATGTAGAGAAACTTAATTTATGGAAAATTGCATTCGAAATTAGTTTATCCTAGTGCAGTGGGAGTCCTTGATGCACGTTCCAAATTATTTAAAAGATATACAATATGTGATATTTTATTCTATATTAGTTTTGTATGAGATAAATATATTCAGATTATAATGATTTGAAGTTACTATTATTTTCAACACAAGTTTAAACAATTTTAGCCAATAGATTAGGTTTACCTTTTTATCACTTCCTATGTCGAATTATACGTTACATGCCAACTATACTATTTTTATTTTTTTTTATTCTTTTTAATTTTTTTCTCTCTCTTCAATTCATTTTTCTCTCTCTTAATTAATATTTACTCAAAATATTTTTCTTTCCTTATTTAATCATATTAGACAACTTGACAAAAAAAAAAAATCAGACCGAAATACGTATTGGGAAAACAACGATAAATCAATCGGCCAAAAGAAGAGAACTAGTCTTAAGCAATTTTTCTTTGTTGTTGTGTGTCGTTCTCACTAAGAATTAATACTAATTTTTTTCGTTAATAGGTCGTCGATTTCCAAATTGTTGATTTTAATAAGAGAATTCATGATATATATATATATATATATATATATATATATATATATATATATATATATATATCTTTTTTTTCTCTATTTAAGGGAAGTATAAGCAATAATATATATAAAAAAATATTACCCACAAAAATAATTTTGTAATTTTTCACACTCATAGCGCATAGCGAGAAACATACTACTAGACCAAAGCTTGTTGGTAAAAGAAATATATCCTTTTGGATCAATTGTAATCTTTAGGCTTGTCATCAAATATATCAAAACTTGTGCTAGCTGGAGAATGGAGATATCCAGCGGTTTATCTCTTTAATGATCACTTTTTTTTTCTTAACGAGTAACTCATTTTAGGTAAGACCAAATTGAATATACACGAAAACTATAAATTTTATGATGTAGCGATGTGTCTTAACGCATACGTATAATTCACATCTTAGTATACAATTTTTCAAACAATATCTTCATTAATTAATTGCGATTTAAGGGAGAAATACTACAAAAAGTATTCCTTAACATTGAAGACATGTGTAAGTTATACTACAAAAAGTACTCCTTAACACTGAAGACATGTGTAAGTACTTAATTATATGACTCTAAAAGAATATATGATTTAATTGAGATGAGAAGTGAACAAAAGTGGGAAAAGAGCATTAAGCGAAAAACATACTCTTTGATCTATTTTTTGGAGAACATATCGCAATAATTGTTATTTTCCCAATAGCAGGGTTTGATATTATTATTATTATTATTATTTTGGTCAAGGTGTCTGGTATAGTTAAACAAAGAAAGAAAAATATTTTGAGTAAATATTAATTATAAGCGAAAAAAGGGATGAATTGAAGAGAGAAAAAAATAATTAAAAAGAAGAAAAAAAATAAAAATAATCTAGCTGGCAAGACACGTATAATTTTATGTAAAAGATGATAAAAGAATGATAAAAAATTAAATAATACATAACATTACTCTTATTTAATACACAAAACACACGCCACTTGCATTTAAAGAGGTGTATTAAAAACAATTATACTGTTCAATTAAGATGTTAGCGAATGTGCTGGTGTGCTTAGGATATGGCATAAATAAACTCCGCTTTTTTTCTTTTTTTTTTGTCAAATAAACCCCAATTAACATAGTGTTTGAAAGCAATTCATGTGTAAAATTTATTTTATTTATAAATGAGTTACAAATTAATTCTATTATTTAGAAATATAAAACAATATTAAGTCAATTTTATTATTTATAAATCCAAATTGTGTTTGAAATATAAGTTAAAATTGGAATTAATAATTGTATTTTACTTAAATACCCTTCTTTTATTTATTAAAATTAGATTATCATATAAGTGTTATCTTCTCTATCCATTATTTTTGTTTGAAAAAAGCTGTTGTTTATTAATCAAGTCCATAATATATTAAATATAAACAAGTAATTAATCAGGAATCATGTATAATCATGACTCTACACACAGACACAGACTTGGTTTCATTTTATTTTTGGCTACTTTCTATATGATTATTTTTTATTTCAGGGCCTAGTTTGGAATAAGATTCTACATACAAGTTAATCAGGTAGGATCCATATTACCCAAAATAAAAATTGAGAATAAATTTACAGGAAAAATAAAAAAAATACCTGAAAGGAGAGTGAATAGAATATGTTGGTTTTCTTATTTTTTTGTCGTCAAAGAGAGAAGAGTGGAGAAGACCTTTTTTTTTTTTTTTTTTTTTGAGTTTTTGACTATTCCTAGCAAAGTTAATCACTTATACTTGAGGGTAGTTTTGTCCTCAAATAATTAGTAGTTAGAATTAGAAAATATTGATTTGCAAATTTCACCTCTTGGACTCGAATTTGAATAAGGCTTGTAAAAATTTAAGAATTATAAATCTTGAATTTGAATTTTTTTTTTAAAGTACAACTAAATAAAAAAATTAAATTTACAAATTAAATTTACAAAATTTTGTAGAATTCATTATCTTTACAGTCGGTGGCATATTGGAATTAGTTAAATGCAAAATGGGCGAATGTACCCATCTGTTGCCACATTTTTTTTTTTTATCTTTTTATGTAGCATGTGCCACATTAGGCAGTCCTTCCATTGTTTTTTCAGCTTCCCAAAAGTACCAAGTGCTGGGCGAATCTAGCCATATATTGCCACATTTTTTTATCTTTTTATGTAGAGGAACTTATTTTATGTAAGATTGCATTTAATTCACCTCAAATTCTCTAGTGCAGTGGGTGTCTTTCCAACTCATTTAAAAGACGAACAATATGTGATACCCCATCCACATTAATTTGTATGATATAAATATGTTCAAATTATAATGGCTCAAATTCACTACTATTTTTAACACAATCTTAAACAATTTTAGCCAATAAATTAGTTAGGTTTAATGTGTTGATAGGCTAGTAGTTGGCCTTGAGTAATGATATTAGAGCCGGCCACAAACGAAAATTTGTGCTCACCCCACTACCTGTCTTGGAGGGTCCTTACACAACATTTATGACAGAATAACATAAGTTCAAATTTAAAATCTTTGTTTACAATAAGTCATTACCTAACTCCTCTATAGTGGCATGATGGCGCATTTATATTATATGTTTTCATATCTATATTGAGATATAAATTATTTACCACAATAGATCACGCTAAGATAATCTGCCATTGTTGTATTAACCGAGGTTAGATCGTGCTTTCATATATAAACAATTGAATACACAAGATGCTACCTCGATCCTTGGGACCAATGTGTCTTTGAGTTATCAATGGGTTGAATTCTGATCTGGCCATCCTCAATATAAGCTCTAAAATATAATGATTACAATTTTTTTTATAAATATAGAGTCTTTTGAAGCAAAAAAACAACACCAATGTTTATTATAGAGCCCTAATTTGTTACAAATTGTTACTTTTGTGTCAAATTTAACAAATTTCACCAAAAATAGAGCACGGGCTCCATTTTGTTCAACAAATTTGTTGAACAAAATGGAGCCCTAACAAAAAGACAAAAAAATTTACAGCCCATACTATGTCAAATCTGACTTCAAAAAAAAAAAATCTGACAAAAAAAAAAGTACAAACAGATGAAAAAAAAAACAACCGTTGCAATTTCAACTTTTACGTTCAAAAAAAATATAGCCGTTGGGTGTTAAATTTTTCTATATATTCAAGCAAAAAAATCCAACACCCAACTTCAACAATTAATCATTTCAAGCAAATATACCCAAACAGAAAAAAAAAAAAACAAAAAAAGGTTGAAGCTCAAGATCTGCCCCTTTTTTAAAATTTATTCTTGAATCACCTGCAAAAAAAAAAAATATATATATATATATATATATATATATATATATATATATATATATATATATATATATATATACACATATATATATACACACAGAAAACATATTCAATATTTATCAAAAAAAAAAAAAAAGCTACGTCAACAGGGAAAGGGGGGAAGAGAGGGGAGGTGGGGTGGGGTGGGTGCGTGAGGCAGTGAAGGGGGGGGAGGGGGGATAGAGGGGAGGTGGGGGGGGGGGTGCCTTCGTCGGCGGCAGGTGAGAGGAAGGGGGGGGAGAGAGGGGAGGGGGGAGGGGGGAGGGAGGGGGGGGGGGGGTGGGGTGCCTTTGTCGGCAGCGTGTGAGAGGGGACCGAGGGGGGGGGAGAGAGGGGAGGTGGGGTGCCTTCGTCGGCGGGGAAGGGGGGGGGGGGGGGGAGAGAGAGGGGAGGTGGGGTGGGGTGGGGTGGGGTGTAAAGAGAAGAAGTGCGGGAGGGGGGGCGCGGCGGCGGGTGAAGGGGAAAATGGGGAGGGTAGTGGGTTTTTATGTGTAGGGTTTTATTTTATTTTAATGTTTGGGATTAATTGTTTTTTTTAAAATATCTTTTGTTTTTTAAGTGGTTGGGATTAATTTTTTTTTTAATTATTTGTTTTTAATTTTTTTTTAATCCTTTTTTTTTAATTTTTTTTTAAATGGTTGAAATTAATTTTTTTTTAAATCGTTTGTTTTTAATTTTTTTTAATCCTTTGTTTTTTATTTTTTTTAAATAGTTGGCATTAATTTTTTTTTAATCGTTTGTTTTTAAATTTTTTTAATCCTTTGTTTTTAAAATGGTTGAGATTAATTTTTTTTTAAATCCTTTGTTTTTACATTTTTTTTAAATCCTTTGTTTTTAATTTTTTTTAAAAATTTCATAATATGGGTCAAATTTAATAAAATTAATTTGGATTCAACTTGTACACTTTGTAAATTTAAGTTTTAGTGGTAATTTATTGTTTAAATAATTTATTTATTTTTCTTACTTTTGGTAACAATCGTATTTTCTTTTTTGAAAGGTATGAAATATACCGATGGTACTTCGAGGGGTCGCAATTTCACTGTTCAAGAAGATATTGCTGTATGTCGGGCTTTCATCGCAATTAGTAAAGATCCTATTATCGGGCGAGACCAAACAATAACAACAATGTGGAACATGATTCTTGAAAAATTTGAAGAGTTCCACCCCCCAAACTATCAAACTGAAAAGAGGACATCAAAAAGTCTGAAATGTCGATGGTCGCCCATAAACCAAAATTGCACACGATTTGCGGAGTGTATTGCTCAAGTACATTTGAGATCGAGGAGCGGAGCAAATGCTATTGACAACGTGAGTTTTTCAGATATTATTAAATTTATATTGTAGATGTTATATAATATATTAGACTTTGCAAAATTAATTTCTAAATATTTGTTGAATTGTTTTTTAGTTGAATGACACTCGACACGTATACTCTGCTGCCGGTGGAAAAATTTTTACCATGGAACATTGTTGGGAAATTTTACAAGATGGTCAAAAATGGAGAAAAATTATCGATGTTCAATCCACACTAAATGTCAATGATCCGCATGCGTCGGTGACTCAACCTGAAACTCCAATCGAAAATCTAAATTCTCTCGATAATGATTATCCCAATGAGTCGGTGGCGGAAACCCAAAGCAATCTTACATCGTCAAGGCCGATGGAGAACAAGAAGGCTAAAAAATTAAAAGGTAAGGGCAGTGTCGATGATATCGTTGAAGAAGCAAGAAATATGGGAAAAATTATAAAGAAGTACACAGATAGGTATGAAGAATTTGCAGATACGAAGACTGTGAGTATAAAGACTTCGACAATCGAAACTCCGGAAAGAAGAGCGTTTTTGATTGAGCAACAAAGGGCCATTATTGCAAGAAAGACCTCCCGTTCGATAGACTTTGACGATGATGTATACCATCCCAGTTTGCCTTAAATTATGGATTATTTGTATTGGCTAGTTTATTCAAATTAGTTTGTAAAATTAAATTTAACACAATATAGAGCCCCAATTTTATAGAGCCCCTCATTGGGGATGAATTTTTTTTAGAGCCCCTAAAAAATACTTGGGGCTCTATATGGGGCTCTAAATTGCTAAGGGGCTCTAAATTAAATTTTAGAGCCCCTCAATTTAGAGCCCCCATTTAGGATGGCCTAATCCGACAGTAAACATATATCAATAGGATCTAAAATTTGAATGTAAAACGTAGTTGATCCAATTATAGATCTATTCCAATAATAGTTTCACTTATTGTTGATTTAGTATAAATTTTGACAAAATATGTAATCTTATATCTGTAAGTCATATAGTATGTTTAGATGACAAATAATTTATGTCCATGACTTCTGATTCTAAAAAGTTTTAAATAATTGTACCATTCTTATTTCAAGTTGATGCCATAGTCTCTTAAACTAATTCAATTATTTTTGAAAAATAATAAGAATTAAATTGGTTAATTTTGAATGATAATGATGAATTTAAATTTTTTTGAGAAATACTATGAACTAAATTGACTAATTTTGAATAATAGAGACGAATTTAAAGTTTTAGAAAAACAATTAGGACCATTTGTTCAAATTTTCCTTCTCCCAAAATTACTTTTTCAATTTTTTAATTGTTTCTTAGTTTTTTTTTCCCTTCTTCTTCTTCTTCTTCTTCTTCTTTTTCTTGTTCTTCTTCTTTCATCTACTCTTCTTCCTTTTCTTGTTCTTCTTCTTTCATCTACTCTTCTTCCCCTACTCGATTTTATCGTTTGAGGGATTTGTTCTATGCTTCAATGTCAATGTTTGCATTTGACATTTTTTTTTTGTCTGAGCATTTGACATATCAAGTTCTACTTTCTATTTGCCTGAGCACATCTTTGACTAAAGGTATTGTTGATATCATTCAACAAGAATCATCTTCATCTCGTCTTTTCTTAACTATAAATGAGGTCAACTATTGACTTTTGAGAGTTTTCAACTTAATACTTATGGACAATAACATAATTAAGGCTAACAACAACGTAACTAAACTAGATGGTTACACGCAAATTTAAATGAACCCAAAAAAAAAAAAAAGTAATGCTAAACATCACTCTTTTTTTTAACACCTAATTATCACCTCCTAGTTCGCATGTCTAGTTGTCATGCCAAATAGATAATTTTTTTTTTTATCTCTCTTCATTTAATTTCTCTCTCTTCTTTAATTAATTTTTCTCTCCTTAATTAAGGTTTCTTATATTCTCTCTCTTTCTCTTTTATTTAACCCTACAATACGTCAGTAGTTTTTTTCTCTTAAAATCACACAATTGGCTATATCACTCCAAAATTATGAGGGAATTTTGTCATCTCATTTCTTTCTCTTTTTAATGTAGTGACCACAAATATTAATTACGCAAATACCATATTTAGATCTTTTACTTCATGTTTGACGGTGTCACTTAAATTGATGTGCCAATAATTTTTTTCTTGAAATAATATGTTGTATCCCCTCTTAAAACCCGAGCTTGAACTTATATTTTCTTAACAAATATTAGCTTCTCTCCAAGCTTCCGTCCTTACACTTAATTAACTAATTTTCCCCAATCTCAGTCATATTTTTCATATTTTCATTTTATGTAATTCTCACTAGGATTAAAAGCAGATTAACCATATTAACTTGACTATATTTTGGTTTATTACTTTTTATGTGCAACGTAGAATTATTCTTTTTTTTTTTGTGCTAGTCTATGATCATGATAAGGCAAGTGAAAAAATTGTATAGTATCAGAAGTCAAAGCTAAAAAAGGAGAAACCTTTAATTAAGGAGGAAAAAAAAAGGAAAAAACAAAGAGAGAGAAAAATCAAAAAAATAAGAGAGAGAAATGAAATAAAGATAATAAATAAAAAGAGATAAACCGAATAAATTTATCTAGTTGACATGCCAACTAAAAGGTGATAATTGAGTTATAAAAAATAAAGTGACGTCTAACATTATTCAAAAAATAAAGCAAGGATTGAATCGAATCACATAGTTGTCTTGAACTCTAGTTATATCATATATAGCCCAACGAGTTCTTTTGCTTTAGGTGTTAATAGCCGAGTAAAGTATAGTAGTGTTGGTTATATTATAGGTGGCAATGACAAAATGTAGAGATAAATGACAACTTAATTTCACATATAGAGTTTCTATTGGATCGACGTTGCTTGAGGCTATACTCTATCTATTGGTTATTTTTAATGATTTTTACTTTTTTTTTTTTTTTTTCTCTTCTTCCTCTTCTTTTTCTTCTTCTTTCTCTTCTTTCTTTTCTTTTTCTTCTTCTTTGATCTATTCTTCTTCCCCTACTACGACTTTATTAATTTTGAACTACAATGTCTTCAGCTGACCAAAAAAAAGAAAAGAAAAAAACTTACATTTGTCTGAGGGATTGTGTTCTATGCTTTAACATAAGAAGATTCCCAGACTCAATGTCAATGCATGCATTCGACATGTCAAGTTCTAGTTTCTATTTGCCTGAGCACATCTTTGGCTAAAAGTATTTTAGATATCACTAAAAAAGCGTACCCATCTTCATGTTGGGTTTTGGCTCAAGTTCAAGTCTAAGTAGAAGTTGAGACAAGTAGAAGTCCAGTCTAATGAAAGTAGAAGTAGGTGTCTTAATCTTCATAGAGTTAGGTTTTGATTCTTATCAATAGTACTTTTTAACTTGTAATTCTTTGTCATAAGAACCACACCCATGGGGGTGTGGGAGGGTGAGCCAAGACGAGTGGGGAGGGTTAGTGTGTTTTTATAGTTTCTTGCACATTTTAAAAAAGAAGGCCGATTTTGGGAAGATTTAGACTTTAGTCATACATAAAGTCTTGTCAGGGGAAGTTTAGGCACTTCCGTGCATAAAGCCACATGTGAACGTGAGAGAGGGTTTGGATCTTTTTCCGTCCAAGATCTATTGCATTGTATCCATTATTATTGAATAGCGGATTTTCCAATTTCTTGACTGTTGATTAGGCAGAGAATCGAACCACATTAAAAATATTGTGTGTTAATTTTTCTCTTATTCTATACATGTGTATGCACGATCCAATTCTCAACACTTCATCAGATCCTTTCTCTTAACTATGTATGAGGTGAACTACTAAATTTTGAGAGTTCGGAAATTAATACTTATGGGCAACAACATAATCAAGGCTCACAACAGCTAAACTAGATGGTTACATGTAGATTTAGATGACGGCAGAAAAAAATATTACAAAAGGTTCCTTCTAGATGATTTCAAGAGTCCATGAGCATGACGAGCATAGAACTCTTAACTGCATGATATTTGCTATACTTTGAGTCAGGGACGGAGTCATAAATTTAGTATTGGGGGCCGAAATTTTTTTGTACAGTATTTTTTATATAATGTCAATGGTGAAGTTGTCAAGAATTAATTCACTGCCAAACACTAAATTTCTATATATTCACGAGATTCGAACTATAATTTCCATTTTAGAAACTGAAAACTTAAAATATCTAACCCTAATGCCTTCACGAACTAGTTTTGTTACTTTATACACATACGTGTAATTGACAAAAAAAATCTAAAATTGACTAAAAAAATAAAACATCAACTGATAACTTAAAAAATATATATAAATGAGTAGAAAAATGTTAAATAAACCATGGCTCACTAAAATAATATATTTATGACATAAAATTGAGTATTAAAATATAATGAGCAAAACAAATACACTAAAAATTATTAAGAAAATGTTTCTATCAAATTAATTACCTTGATTGATGTCTTGCCTCAAGAGTAAAGATACTTGCACACTAAAAAAAAAATAATAATAAAATATGTTATTATAAAATGATATAATTAAGTAAAATAAATGACTAAAACTATTTTAAGGATATATTACCTTAGCTTCATTTGTCTCATTTAAAGCATATTTATTTTGTACAAATTAAAATTTTTTGAAGATGAATTTAGGTGTAGATTGAGATTTTGAGAAGAAATTGAAATGAAGAAGAAGAAGAAGAATTGCAAAGGGTTCGGGAAGGAGGGGGAATGGAAAGAAGAAGAATTCTTTCTAAATATAAAAACAATGCAATTATTAAAGTAAGAAAAGTAAAATAAAGTTGGATGATTATGTCTAATGAAGAAAATGAAGATTGAAGAAGAATGAACGAGAAAGAAGATAGAAATTTTTCAAAAAAAAAAAATTGTAATGATTAAAGAAATTGAAGTATTATTGTGTTTTGTCTTTTTCTTATTCAGATGGGGACTATCAATTTGACTTAATTAAACAAAGCAAACACGAGGGGTCTGGCACTTTGATTAGATATACTTTTATCTAAAAAACTATTTTGGGTGGGCCGAACTTTTATTTAAAAAATATTTATATATAATTTTTTTTTTTTTTTTAAATGTTTGCTGGGTCCTGGCTTCCGTCCTTGCTTTGAGTTTGACTATCTGTTATGACAAAAAAAAAAAGAGTTTGACTATCTGTTGTCATGAACTCACATTTCTAACAACCAGAAAGAATAGTGGTGCCCATAAAAAGCATATGGATCCATTACATACGAGTAATGATGACACGTGTTATGCTAACTTGGTGATTGCCCATTTGTAATAAATTTGCCGAAAAATGTTGATGGAGATGCATTTAGGATTCCTATGGCCGAGATTGCACAAATTTGAATCTTTGTCTAGCCGAGTATTCTGTTCAAGCACACAAGGATGACAAGGCAGCTAATGGTGCTAGATGAGAAGAATAGTAAAATAAACTGCTGCACTATAGCATATGAATTTTGTCCATGACTAAACTACATAAGGAAAAGGAAAAATTACTTTCCAGGTACATTGTCAACTTAGGACTTGCAAAAATCATGCAGCGGAGGCTATGACTCTGCATGAGGACCTGAGAAGAACTAATTAGATGGGGGTAACGCATCTACAAATTAAGACTGATTCCTAATCCATGGCTATCTTCATTTTTGGAGCTGTGAATAGTACTTTCCTCACCCCTTTGAATAAGAAATGCAAGCTGTTAGGGGTGAAAACTTCAACAATTGAGGTGGTCCGTTCGATCCTGTCCATCCAGTGCTTCCAGGTCAGGAACGGGACCTGCACAAGCAAAGAGAAGGAAAAGGCGAGGTGATGACTCGTATTTTCTCCTCGGGTGTAAGAAAAATTAGTTTGCTCGAGCTGTATTTGGTGGTTGGGCATCTTTAATGTACAAGTTACCTTCATAAATGAGGGTATGAGCTCTCTGGTCCGAGCAGTAATTAATGTTGAATGCTACTCGACACGCCACCAGCTACCCACGCCGTATATCAGCTGGACAGAGTCATTATCCAATGGGCAAAGGAATTGTTTGTTGGTCCGAGCTGTGTGCCTTGTTTCACGTCCCATCGGATTGGATGGCGTAGTCACTAGGGCTTACTTGGGTCTAATTTGGGTCGGGTCGGATCTTTCAAGTAGACGCGTGACCCGACAGTGTTACCCTTAGCTCGGGATCTTCCTTGTCAGTTCCCCTCCCACCCCAGGTCTAGAGATCTGTAAGGGGTCTAGGTAGGTTGCATACATTCCTGAGCTAGGTGTGACCGACCAGGGGCAGATGCCACGTCACGTGATTACCGTTCCTGAGAGTTCAACACGTCATGCCTTAATTCTGACAGGACGCGACGTTTGAAATTCTCGAGACGGTTACACTTGGTGCCTATAAACTCCCTTCGTTCAGAATTCATTTTGCCTTTTGCATCCAAGTTTTCAAGACATTCGCAGGCATTTCAGCTCAGAAAGCTTTTAACTCGGAAGGTCGGAAGGTTGGAAGGTCAGAGATCTGTGAGCTCGGAGGATTGACAGCTCGGTTCCATTAGCCTAGTGTATCCTAACTAGACATTGACTAGGTACGTCCTGACTCCCTTTTGATATCTCAGCATATTTTGTTTCATATACTTACACACAATATGGGGAGGTTGGAGTCCGAGGATTCCCAAGAGATGGAAGTTAGGTCATACAGGGGTGGTGAGGAGGACCCCCTAGTTCTGAGTCGTCCTCAGAGCAGGGCCCAGATGATGGTGAGTCGAGCATCTCCCAAGAAGAGGAGTCAAAACACCAACATGCTTAGGTAAGGGACGGTGACGAGTGCCAAATCGTGGAAGTTAGGAAGGTTCAGGAGGAGGCCGAAGAGGATCCTTTGTCTGATCTGAATGAACTTGGCGAGGCTAGAGATGGCTCGCCCCTAAATCAGTTGGAGGGTCTCGAGTTGCCTCAGAAGTACATAGCCAAGGCTTTTAGAGCGAGAGTTGTAGACGCCAAGCCTGCGGAGGTGGCTCTACGCCATCGATCTCATACTGCCAGCGGCTTTTTAGGTCGGGGCAAGAAAATTCAGCAACTTTTTGTCTGCTGTAAGTGCGAATGTCACACCACTAAGTCTCTGCTAAACAGTAGGTTAAGGAATTAGTTAGTTGACTGGATGTTCAGGTTGAAGGTTCCAGGTCAGTTTGACCACGCCTGTAATCCATCCACGGGCCACTTCACGATTTATGACCTGGCTTTTGACTTGATTCAACTATCCCTTCTACGCTTCATCACCACCTTGCTGGACTACTTTGAGCTCAACCCGGGTTAGGTGGCTCCTAATGGCTGGGCCATGATTGTGGCCTTTTATGTGTACTGCTGGGAGGTGGGCGTGGAACCGACCCTTACCTTGTTCAGATACTTCTACACCTACAAAGCCAACTCTAAGCAGCTTGGCTGGTTCTATTTTGCGGCTAGGAAGGATCTGGCCCTTTTTACCAAGTGGAAGTCTTCTAACAAAGGTTGGCACAACAAGTATTACTGGGTAGAGTGTTTGGTCAACACGGGGTGTAGGAGAGAGTGAACCTTATCTTTGAAGAAGAAACTCAATGATCAGCCTCCTTTGTCCGACTCGGAAGCCAACGACGTGGAAGAACTTAAGCCGGGTCTGAATCCGTTGATAGATATCATGAGTGTCCTTAACTGGGACAAGATTTGAAAGTCCAAGTTGTTCGGTCGGATGCTCAACTTGTCCAAGGAGCACCTGGGTTTACTTGTTGAGATGGATGATGAAGAGGAAGATGAGCGAGCAGAGGGTCAATCCTGGGATCAAATCCGACCCCCCTTAGTTTTTCAATCTGATTTCATTTTGATTTCTTTCTAACTTCTTTCTTCTTCTTCTTTTCTTCTTCAAAAATGCCGACCGTTGGGGAAAGAGCTTTCCTTAAGAGAAAGGAGGCTGCGTTGAATAGTGAGGGCTTTCATGCCCTAGAATCCTAGAAAAGGCCTGGGGAAACCGAGAATGAAGTTTCCTTAAAGAAGAGTAAGGCTGGGTTTCCCCCTAAGAAGAAGGGGTCGGGCATCATAATTGCCGAGCATCCACCAGCCAAGACAGAGTCAAAGAAGAGACCCCGACCAAAGGAGACGGGCAAAGGGAAAAAGGTGGAGGTGATTCGGTCTAAGAAGGATCGAGTTGTTGATACCTCCACCCCCATCGAGCTTGATCCCCTATTAGCTAAGGTCTCAGTGGACCAGCTCGTTCTTGACCTAAGAACTGACGTAGCAACGGTAAGCCTCCTCTCCCCGTCCGATTCGTAAAACTTTCCTTCCGTTGCGTTTTGCCTAATTGTTTATCTTTACAGGTGGAGTCTCATGTCCTCTCCGTTCCTAGCCTTATTCATAAGGTTCAGGCTTGTTGTACCGAGCTTGAGCATAGGTACAACGAGGCCCAGGCCGAGCTGAAGGAACAAATAGAGGAGGCCTTAAAGAGATATCAGGAGGACGACAACGAAATCGACCGGCTCAAGAAAAAGTTGAAGACCGCGGAGGACGAACTTGAGCGAGAGAAGTCCCAGAGTTCTCAAGTTAGCAACGATGTAGCAACGCTCAAGAAGGAGAAGCGTCAAGCGGAGGCCAATTTTCAAGAGTTTAAAGAGAAGGTCGGGCTCCACGGAGAGAAGGCAGTAGAATCTTTTAAGGATAGTGACATGGGCGTGAGCTGGCTGATGAAGAAGGGCGAGGCGATGGTCAAGTTCGCCGAGCTGGAATATTATTTCTGAGGCCAACTCGTCGCTCAAGAATGGGCGAAGACTTTCCTGAATCCCTCCAAGACTGAGTACTTAGAGATTATGGAGGCTCCACCGCCAGAGTTCTTTAATATACCCGGTTTTCCCGCCGACTTAAGGTTCCAAGTCCACAAAGTCATGAACTTCGTCAAGAGAGAGATGAAGCTGATCGAGGATAAATCCCCTGAGGTCAGGGATAAGGCGGGCGGTGGAGCCGTCTCTGTTACTTCGGCGCCTGAGTTTCATGCTATTTTTTTTTTCTTACTCTTCTTTGTTGAAGGAACGATATCCGGGATTGCACATATAGAATAAAAATTTTGCAGCGGAAGATAGCATAAAATACAATTTTTCATAGCATATATAACATTCATATGTGTAGTCACTCCCAATACTTGATATTTATGCAACATACATCTTAAAACAAAAGGTAAAACAAGAAGAGAAGAATACCACTTGAAGACCAAAGGTTGGAATCACTTGGTGAAGCTTTGAGAACTCTTTGAACCTTCCACAAGTGTAGAAGTCCTAGATTGTCCTCCTAGCAATTTGAAGAAGCCTTTTCTCCTCCTTGAGTTGTAGTGCTAGCAAACTCCTTGGAAGATTCATGAATAAGAATACTTTTCTCTTTTGAAAGACTACTTAAAACTACTCTTAGTTTAGTTATCTCCCATAGTCTCAATTTAATCCAAGATGACAAAGCAAGTGAAGAACTAATTCTCATGTTCTTGCAACTCATCTATATTGTATGTATATATGGCTGATTTTTCATAAAAGAAGAAGGCTTCAAAAGCTTTTTCTACTTCACAATTTTGGTCGTGTATTAGCATGAGAAAAATACAAGTGTCCTTTTTCCTTTGCTTTGACCAAGAAGACACAAGACCAAGAGACAAGACATTTTCTTGTTTTTCTCTTTTTCTTGATTCATGCAAAACACAAGACTTTGAAGATATAAATTTGTCTTCTTTTCTTTGCTTTGTTTTGGCTGACTAAGACTAATAGAAAACAACAAACAAAATGCTTTTGTCTTCTTTCTCATGGCATACCCGAGAAAGACTACACATACAAATGCATTTGTCTTGCAAGTTGTCTTCACAAGACAAGTTGCTATTATTTAACTCTTAAATAAAGCCTACAATTGTTGACCAATTTCAACCCTTTGATTAATAGATGGATGGCTAGGATTTTAATCTTGGTGCTTTGTGTTTATTGGCTAATACTTTGGCACATCAACATGTTGGCAACCAATAGGAAGAAATCATATTTTACCTATTTACACTAAGCACCCAAAACTTTGTCAAGCTTACAAATTTGCTCCATTAACTTTTAATGGTTGAGACTACAATTATTAACTCCTTAATAATTTATTAGAGAAGATAATTCGAGTCCAAGCAAGACTTAATCTCCTTGCTAATATGGTGTGACTTTCTATGTTCATAGTCAAATAGCACTAAGGAAACATTAAACATCTTTAATGTCAATCAAGTTCTTGATTTGCTTCAAGAATTTCTCCTTTAATTCTTGAAACACCCTTAAGGTCTTGAGTGACATCTAGCAACATATCAAGACAATTTATAAGGCAATGAAGTAATCACGTAATGAATCTATTTATAGTCGCCGATTACCGTGCAATCCAATCCTTCCATTAATTGTCCCGTCGAGCAAGAACCATGATTCGATTAAGTTCATAAACTCGATACTATGCATAGATCCAAATGGCGGAATGAGAGATGACACATGGAAAAACCTTTTTCCATCATTCATGTCTTGGCGAAGGACTTCCTCATTAAACAGAGACACTAATCTTCCCACATCGTTAATGTGAGTTTTGAGAACTCCTAATCGAATCAGTAGCTCAACATCCTTCCCACATCGTTAATGTGAGTTTTGAGAACTCCTGATCGAAGCAGTAGCTCAACATCCTTCTCATTGTTGACGAGGCTATCCATGAATACAATGTACGATGTGAAGAGTCGATGTTGAGAGGAGCACATATCGAAGATCAAGAAATTCCAGAACTGAGATAAAGTTGATTCTTGAATTTCCAGGCATGGAATTTCAAGCACCCCATGATTGAATTTTATGTCTGTCAAGTTTGTACTGTTCTGTGGCTTGAATTTTACTCCGTATACTTCCAGCACTGATGCACTTTTGGCTTTTATCACTGATTCTTGACCTACTTTAATTTCTGAAACTGCGGCCGTCTCCAGGCGAGGGAATAACGCGAACATGACTAGCTCAAGCAGATGCCTCGGGCGCTCGGGCGTGATCGCTTCTGGTTTGCGGATTCTGTAGAAATTTATAGCAGATTCAATCAAAATCCGGTCACTATCAACATTGGGTGCTGCAGCAAGATCTGATAGAGAATGGAGGATAAAGAAAGGGAATTGATTTTCAAGTTTCAACAGGTCTTGTTGTAAAGTATAAAGTGGTAATTTTTCTTCTGTTTGCAAAACATTTTGTGTATGAACCTCTTCCCAATTGTGCCTCAACAGCAACTCCACAATGAAGCAAGAATCAAGTAACATAATCTCCAAGAAATCGTACGGCGTTAGTGTATCTGGAAGATCACTGTAGCATTCTCGGTATTTTAGTTCCAGGCTAGTCATTAGTCCAATAAGTTTATCCTTACCTTTTCCACGTTGTTGCAAGCGTGAAATGAATGCTTTCAAGTACCACTTCTTGAGTTCTTTAGAGGGACTCAGATCATGTAAAGGGCCTATAGAGATTGTTTTTGGCTCAAAGAAAGCTCCATTACCATTGTGAAGTTCATCTGGGACTTTGTGTTGGAATATGGAAGAGACTATTTTATCGTAGAGAGAAATAATATGGAGACTCTAAACAAAACCTTTATTGCTCTAATATTTGGTATGTATTTGGTATGACTACAATTGAAAGGACTGACCCCTATTTATAGATTCACAAAAAACCTATGTCAATTAGGATATGGTTCTAGGAAACCATTACCCACTAGGAAATACTATCTAGTCAAAAACAATTTAAATCTAACTAGAACTTATTTAATAGAGTCCTAATCCAAATCAAGTTTATCTTCTAACATCCCCCCTTAAACTTGATTTGACTCTCGTAACTCCGAGCAAAGCTCTAAGCTTCATAAACACGTCACTCTTGAGTGGCTTTGTAAGAATGTCTGCAACTTGATCTTGAGACTTCATATACTCTATCTTTACTTCCTTCCTTGTGATGCATTCTCTGATGAAATGGTAACGTGTGTCAATGTGCTTGCTTCTTTCATGAAAGACTGGATTCTTGGCTAAGGCAATTGCAGACTTGTTATCAACATAGATCTCTACTGGCTCATCTTGAGGCATCTTAAGTTCTTTCATCAAATTCCTTAACCATAGAGCATGACAAACACATGAAGTAGCAGCTACATATTCAGCTTCACATGTAGAAAGTGTGACAATGGGTTGCTTCTTGGAACTCCAAGTGAATGTTGTATCTCCCATGAAGAAAAGATATCCACTAGTACTCTTTCGATCATCAAAATCACCAGCCCAATCGCTGTCACTATACCCCACAAGTTTGAAATCCTCTGAGTGGGAGTATAAAAGTCCATAATCAACAGTTCCTTTGATGTAGCGAAGTATTCTTTTGGCAGTCTTCAGATGTGTATTAGTAGGGGACTCCATAAAGCGACTCACAAGTCCTACACCAAAAAGAATATATGGTCTTGTACAGGTCAAGTATCTCAAGTTTCCAACCAGGCTCTTGAAAAATGTTGGATTTACACGTTCTTCTTCATCAACCTTTGACAATTGTACTCCACATTCAATAGGGGTGTTAATAGGTTGACAATTTTCCATCTTGAATTTCTTGAGAATTTCCCTTGCATAGCCTTCTTGAGAAACAAATATTCCTTCATCTGTTTGCTTCACTTGAATTCCAAGATAATAAGACATGAGTCCAATATCAGTCATCTCAAATTCTCTTGCCATTGTCCTCTTGAAATCTTCAAATAAATTTGGATTGTTGCCAGTAAAAATTAAGTCATCCACATACAAGCAAACAATCAACACATCGCCATTCTCATGTTTGGTATAGAGAGTATGCTCGTGCGAACACTTGGAGAAATTATTACGATGGAAATATTCATCAATTCTACTATACCAAGCTCTTGGAGCTTGTTTTAGGCCATAGAGAGCTTTCTTCAACTTTAAAATTTTATTTTCACACCCTTTCTCCACATAGCCTAATGGTTGTTGAATATATACCTCTTCATCAAGAAAACCATTCAGGAATGCAGATTTAACATCCAATTGATAAATCTTCCATCTGTGTTGGGCTGCTAGAGATATGATAAATCTTATAGTTTCCAAGCGTGCAACAGGAGCAAATACCTCATCATAGTCAATGTCAGCTCGTTGACTATAGCCTTTTGCAACTAGTCTTGCCTTGTACCTTTCAACTTCACCTTTAGCATTCTTCTTTATCTTGTAAACCCACTTTACTCCAATGGCTTTGTGGCCTTTGGGTAAAGTTGCAAGCTCCCAAGTGTTATTCTTCTTTATTGCCTTGATTTCTTCATCCATGGCTTATCTCTATCTTTCATTCTCATTAGCTTCCTCAAAGCTTATTGGTTCACAATCAGCAAGTAGACAAAAGAGAGTCAGTTCATCATTTAAATTTCGAGTTACCTCATAAATTTCATCCAAGCTTCTGAAACGGGGGGTCTTTTCATGAGAACTTGAACTTGTTGAAGTTATGTCTCCTTGAGATGAAGTTGGAGCTTGATATGGAGATGGAGTTTGAGTTGGAGATGGATTTGGAGATATAGAGTCTTCACTGACTTCTACTTCTTGCTCTTGTATGGGTAAGAATTTGTATTCTTTTTGCTCTTTGACATTCCAATCCCATTCAGCTTCTTCATCAAATAGAACATCTCTACTCACAATAATTCTCCCATTAGTAGGATTGTAGAGCTTGTATGCTTTGGAACTCTTTTCATACCCAATGAAAACTAGCTTTTGGCTTTTGTCATCAAGCTTGATTCGATTTTGATCAGGAACATGAGCATAAGCAATGCTTCCAAAAACCCTTAAGTGCTTGATTGTTGGTTTTCTTCCACTTCATGCTTCTAATGGTGTCTTGTTAGAGAGACTCTTTGTGACACAACGATTCAACAGATAAACTGCACAATCAACTACTTCAGCCCAAAATTCTTTAGGCATACTTCTAGACTTTAACATGCTTCGAACCATCTCAAGAACAACTCTATTTTTCCTCTCAGCAACTCCATTCTGTTGAAGTGATCGAGGAGCTGTCAAAGGGCGTCGAATGCCATTCTCTTCACAAAAATTGTTGAATTCTCTTGATGTGAATTCTCCACCTCTATCAGATCTCAAGGCTTTGATCTCCCAACCACTTTCTTTTTCAGCAAGAGCTTTAAATTTCTTGAACTTGTAAAAACCTTCAGATTTTTCTTTTAAAAAATAAATCCAAGTCCTACGACTATAATCATCAATAAAAAGGATAAAATATTTATTTTTACCATAGGAGCAAGGATTAATTGGCCCGCAAATATCAGTATGGACAAGTTCTAGTGGTCTCGTTGCTCTTGATGTAGCCTCGTTTGGAAAACTTTTTCTAGCTTGTTTTCCAAAAAGACATCCCTCACAAATCTGTTTCGGATGATTGATGAAAGGCAATCCATGTACCATATTTTTTCTTGACATTAAAGAAAGATTTTCAAAATTTATGTGCCCAAATCTCAAGTGCCATAACCAAGAAACTTCTTTTACACAAGCTTTAAGACATTTTGCAACATCGTTTTGAATATTTAATAAAAACAATCTATTTCTTGTCATGGGCACTTTTGTTATCAAAAAATTATTTTCATCTTTTATTACACAATGTTTATCTTCCAATAAAATTGTGTAATTTTTCTCAAGAAGTTGTCCAAGACTCAAAATATTAGTTTTTAATTTTGGCACATAATAAACTTCATAAATAAAACGATGCCTTCCTTCTTTCAAACGGATTAAAATTTTACATTTTCCTTCCACTGAGACCATAGAGGCATCTCCAAATTTAACATTGCCCTTGATAGTTTCATCGAGTTCTGCGAATATGCTCCTTTGTCCAGTCATATGATTACTTGCACCTGTATCAAGATTCCATGAAGTATCTCCTCTATCTTGTTCGCCATGATGAGTCATCAACAAGGTAATCTCTTATTCCCCTTCTTGTCTTTCAGCAAAATTTGCTTTTTCGTCCATAACTTTAGGATTACTCCTACATTCATTAGCATAATGACCATATTTTTGACAATTGTAACATTGAACTTGCGATTTGTTATACCTTTGTCCTGAATAATTGCCTCTTCCATGCCCAGGTTTATGCGAATTTTGATTTTTCTCTTCTTGATTAAATCCTCCTCTTCCACCACGCCCTCGTCCTCGTCCTTGGTTTTGGCCTCGGCCTCTACCACATCCATATCCACGACCACGTCCTTTTTGGCTTCCATCGTTGTCAAAATTTTCTTCTTTTTTCAAAGCGAGATTACTTTGAAGAACTTTTTCCAAGACTTCTTGGTTATTCTTTTTGTGTCTTTCTTCATGAGCTTGTAACGAGCCCATGAGTTCATCAACGGACATGTCATCTAAATCTTTTGATTCCTCAATCGCTACAACAATATATTCATATTTTGGATGCAAAGAACGAAGGATCTTTTCTACAATACGAATATCTTTTAAATCTTCTCCATATTTTTTTAGTTGGTTAGAAACTACCAAAACTCTCGAAATATAATCTGAAATAGATTCACCATCATTCATATGGAGAGATTCAAACTCACCTCTTAAAGTTTGTAGACGAACCTTTTTCACCTTGTCTACCCCTTTTTGTGATTTTTGGAGAGTTTCCCATGCTTGTTTGGCAGTAGTCGCGCATGAGATTTTCTTGAACATAGTTTCATCCAAACATAGATGGATGATAGAGAGAGCTTGTTGATCCTTCTTGCGATTTTTCACCAATGCGTCTTTTTTATTTTGACTCAAAACTTCATCTTCAATAGGTTCTACATAGCCTTTCTCTACAATCTCCCAAGCATCTTGTGAGCCAATGAGAGTCTTCACACGAATAGACCAATTATCATAATTGTCCTTAGTGAGGCGAGGAAATTGAAAAGGAAACATACTATTCCCTATCATCTTTACCTAGCTCTGGATACCACTTTGTTGGAATATGGAAGAGGCTATTTTATCGTAGAGAGAAATAATATGGAGACTCTAAACAAAATCTTTATTGCTCTAATATTTGGTATGTATTTGGTATGACTACAATTGAAAGGACTGACCCCTATTTATAGATTCACAAAAAACCTATGTCAATTAGGATATGGTTCTAGGAAACCATTACCTACTACGAAATACTATCTAGTCAAAAACAATTTAAATCTAACTAGAACTTATTTAATAGAGTCCTAATCCAAATCAAGTTTATCTTCTAACACTTTGTAGATTGAAGCTGAGGCCTGTGGTGGATGAAGAGTATCTACTTCTGATTTAATGAAATCAAGCAATCTTTGCCCCATCTCGTCTCCATGGTTGGCCATTTTGCTGCCTTCTGAATTACTTCAGGAACTTAAACTGCTTTCGATGAGGACAAAGGCCAAAATTGTGATGAATCCGGGATAATGGAGGTCAAAAACATCTGCAGAGAGCCATGAAACTAGTTTGCATGAAGGATTTGGCCCATGAGCATATAAGTTATTAATCAAATGAGAAAATAATCTATCCTTCCTAGATATAAAAAATTCAGTTTGATCTTTCCTGAGCTTGTCAAATTTATACTTCTAATGAGGAAATGGACATCAATTTACTCATGAAAAAATACCGATGTTTTGTGTCACCCGTTCACCTCTAGTTTGTGTAGTAAGAATTCATATACTGAAGTGAAGATGTATAGTAATGGTCTTCAACAAATATAATAATAAAGAAGCATTTGTGCACATAGTATGTATGCATATAAGTCACTACTATATTTTAGCTCCTTTGCGACACTACAATTGGAAAATGCAAAAAGTTGTTGCTAGGTGTCTTATTTCAATAATTTTTTAATTGTGGTATATTTTATGCAATGGTTTTATTTAATCACAACAGTTAAATTTTTTTACCATTTTTTATTAATAATTACTTATGAGATTACTTTTTTGTAATGGTTTTCAATATAAACCATTGCTCACTCTTTACCAAAAAAAAAACTATTTCAATGGTTTTTAAACCGTTGTATAAAGTCATTTGCAACAATATGTAGTCTTTTTTTTGTAACAATTTTAAGTATTACAACAGATTAAAAATGTGGTAATACAGAGTATCAGAATATGAATCCTCCATATATATATATAAATATTTATCAATATATTCAACATATCTTTGTCAAGGTGCATTTATGCACGAAACCTTACCACATAATACTTTTGGAAGCTGGAGAAGAACAGTGGGCGAACTGAGTCTTGAAATGAAAATGGAGCAACGGCCACATATTTCTAAACGACAATTGAAAATGTAGAGGATGTATATTGAAATAAAGTATAAATTGTATCTCTGGAGAAAACGATATTGCATTTGACATCATTATATACAACTACGTTAAAGTGGAATATAATAAAGGATGCACCACAATGAAAGAAAGGAACAAATACGAAGTTAATGTATCAAAAAGAGAATCCTGACAGCGGGTAGCATCCGATTACTAAAGTGGTGCTCAAGCAAACTAATAGGAGCTCATCATAGCAAGCATGCACGTTGGGGTTAAAGTATAGTTATGAGTCAAATTCAACAATTATGAACTGATCATAGTTTATAATTATTAAATTTTGATTATAATTTAATAACGTTATTAGTGAATATTTACTTCGCACATTGGAGGGTTGTCTTCTGAGCCGGAAGGTCTGACTTTATGTGGCCCATTACTTCAGTTGGTAAGCTTACAAAACCAGTGTGTTTGAGGTCGAACTGAAACATCATGTGGTCCACTCATTTTCTTTTTTCCCTCTTTTGAAGAGCATTTCATATCTCTCCTTAACTTTTTAAAAGAAAAATCTATTTTATGTGATACTAAAATAGATGCATGTGTGATACACAAGGTACAATGATCATTATCAGTAAGAGATAGAATAAAACGACTTAACATTTTTAATACTTTGTTAAAAGTGTATAATATTTTTTTAATATTTTAAAATGTAGTTAATTACTTATCTATATTTTATAAAAATAGCTGAATACTCTTCTTATATTTTAAAAAGATAGCTGAATTCTCTCATGCTTTTCAAAACGTAGTTGAATACCCCCTTTTAAAATGAATGATTTTTCTTGTATTCAACTTCGTTTTGAAAAATACATAGGAGTATTCAGTTACATTTTTAAAATATAGGGGAGTAATCCGCTACGTTTTAAAATACAGGGGGTATTCAGCTACTGTTATAAAATATATGGGATGATCAACTACGTTTTAAAACACAAGGTGTATTGTACACTTTTGATAAAATACAAGGGGTATTAAGTCATTTACTCGTAATAGATAATATAAAAAATAGAGGATATGCAGTAAGAATTTTTCTATAATTATAATGAGTAAACGACTTAATACCCCCTTTTGTCAAAAGTGCACAATACACCCCCTCTATTTTAAAACGTAACTGATTATCCCACTATGTTTTATAAAAATAGTAGAATACCTCATGTGTTTTTAACACCTCCTGCTTCCGTTAGAAAAATTATTTATTTTAACAGGGGGTATTCAGCTACGCTTTTAAAAATACAGATGGGTAATCAATTACTTTTATAAAACACATAGGGGTAATCAGTTGCGTTTTAAAATACATAAGGTATTCAACTACTTTTATAAAATATAAAGGGGTAATCAGATACGTTTTAAAATACATGGGGTATTGTACATTTTTGACAAAATATAGAGAGTATTAAGTCATTTACTCTAATTATAATAGCCAAATATAGTGCAGAAAATCTAAAAGTGATTGCCGACATCAAATATATTAAAATTGTACTGTCAAGATGTGAGAAAATACATTATACGAGTAAAATTAATGTAACTTTTTGTTAAATTTGGTCATTATTAAGAGTAAGGATCTTTTTTTATTTAGAACTCCTACTCTCTCTATTAAATGGCATTGGACATAACTCTTGTCCGAGAATTCAATTGTTTTTTTATGAATAAATCAAAACTTTCAAAATCAGTATTATCAAATCTTGTGCTACTTCATCTATTCTCTTTTATGTCATATGAAAATATATAGAAGCTTTTTGGCGACTCTTCGTATTAAGTCCATAGTGGATCGGAAGGGGTGGAAATTACTTGCTTAGATGAACTTCAATTTCAGTTGGGTTCTTGATCTTATTATATGCATGTGATATTTTCAATTGGAGCCAAATTTATTTGTTGGTGGATATTGAGAAATAATAAATTAAAACTTATAGAATTAAAATATTATTACTTTTCGTTGGAGGCAATTTAATCAAATTAAGGATCGGGAATTTCCTATTTTTTAAGAACATTATCTGGCCAACTGCGGTAGAAAGTGCAAGTGTATCAGTTGAATATGTGCAATTATGTTTTTGAAATTAACAAATATAAGAGAAGAAGAAAGAATAAAAACAAAAAAGAAACAGTTTAAAGTTAAAGGCTCAAAAAAGACTTAGATGTTGTTGAGCTAAAGTTTTATTGAAATAAACTACAATTTGTAGGCATATTCAAATTGAAAAATTTTGAAGACCTAATTTAGCATCGCAAGTGGAAGCTAACCAATGTGGACCTCACTTAATTTTGAAGACTTGAATCCCTCCCCTTGATGATTACTACAGTAAAATAAGGATCGAGATAGCGTTTTGAGTACTAATTTAACAAACACATTCCATGTTATAAGGGTGTTCAATTGTTTAGATACAAAAGCAAGATCCAAGCCTGATTAACATTACAAGAGCTAGGTTAGATTGTACAATCTTTTCCATAGAAAAAATTATAAATTCAAAGACCATTATCGTATAAGAGTTTGGCCTATTCACCTAGCTAACACCAATGAATTTTAGAATAAAATCTCATAATTTTTAACATAGTTTTAAAGAAGCCTTACTCCACGTGTGACCCATCTCTTTTCTTGATCTCACTATCTCATTTACTTAAATGTCAATTCAAGATTTCAGTTCTGGTATTCAAACTCAGCCACATGTAAGGGGTGTTAGATTATATAATTACTCTCACATAGAATACTTATAAACTCAAAGACCACATAATAAGACTTTCTTGACACATGTAATCCATCTCTCTTCCCAATCTCTTTGTCTTGTCCACCTCAATGTTCTCGTATTAAAATCGAATCACAGATGAAGGAAAGTGTTTGCATTACATTGTCTCTCACGTAGAATAATCATAAATTTAAAAACTACCATAAGATCAGAATCTATTCTATCTATCACCAATCAGTTGGGGTAAATAAGATTGATCACAATTTAGATATAAAAACACATTTACCCAAATGAGACACAATACATTAAGGTACAAATTTTATTGTAGTTATGAACTCCAGAGATTCACTTCGTAATTCTACTTCTAAGTGGTTGGATGTAAAGAAGGAAAATCAAGGATCTCTTGTTCACTCTCGAATCTGGACATGACTTGTTCATCTAAAGACAGTATTGCTTCCACACCATCCCCATTCTGATCATCTATCAAAATAAACGAATTCTTGGTTGGCATAGATCCTAAAGTCACCCTTATAGGCCTTCCCCATCCAAAGTCGAGATTGTACAATGGATAGTTGCACAAGCTGGTCATTCTGTAAGTATCGAACTCATCCTTCCCTGCAAGAAGCTCTTCTTTCTCTGCAAGAACTGCTGAGACGAGCTCATTCTGTTTCATTCCTTTATATTTCTCAAAGAGCTCTACTTTTGCTTGCCTTAGCTTGCCAACAAATCTTGACAACTTCATCTCCCCCTCATCAACAAATGATATAGGAAGTAAAGAAAAGATATTTCCAACTGAAGTTGGTGGAAGTGGTGGCATTAGTAGCGGGCGCAAGTTTACAGGAGTAAGCAAAGCAAATGGCATAAATGAACCTAGATTTATTCTGGATGCAGCCAAGGCACATTTAGTAAGAAGTGCAGTCACAACCTCAACCCTCGTGGGGTTGTGCACTCCTGATTCAGCAGCGACTACAGCCTTGAGATGATTTAAGTTAGAGGCACTAAACGCAACTCTTGTGGCAATATGATGTTGTTGCTCCAACACATAAATTGCTTGAGTAAGTGAATCATCAATAGGTGGATATAAAGATGTTCCAATGAAGTGAGGGCATGGTGTTTCCACAGATTGACGTGCCATGGCAGCCCAGTCACTAAGAAAGTTGATTAATGTAGCGTCATCTCCAAGCTTGTGTGACAAGCACAGGCTGAGTGCTTTGCCTCCACAGTCGAAATGGCTTACTTGAGCAACTGCTAGACTACCCTCCTCGTACGAATCGCCCCAAGGTAAGCCACTAGGAAAGAGGGTATTTTCGACACTAGCATGAGGCTCTTTTAGAATTTCAGACATTGTACACTTAACTCTTGCTTCAATAAATGTTGCTCCCATGTCATTGCAATCGATGGAGACGATGTTGTCTACTAGCCTTCCGGCGAAGGGAGGGTATGAGGCCAAAAGCTTTGATAAGGATTTCTCAAGAAGGAAAGATGTTGGAGTGGTATCAGGAGAGCGATTATGGAACTGGTTGGGATAGAGTAAGGCAATGGGCATGTATTTACCATTCGCTAATTGATCCATCAATGAAAGCTTGTAATGTTGAAGTAGATGTGGTGTAGGAGAAGAGGGTTTAACCAACTTTTTGGAAAGCAATTGAAGCCTTGATGTGGCCATTGTTAACCTTGATCAAATCGTATAAGAATGTAAAAAATTTTTCAGAAACGTCTTAACAACTATCAAGTAGAAAGATAACACTACTCTTTATAACAATTTAAAATAACACTTTCAAGATAATTGTTCCACTGCTCTCAATATTAGAGCTTCAATGACTTCTAAACTTACAAAAAGAATACAAGAGAGAAAACTAATTTTGAATTTATGTTTGAAGGTGTGTTGTGAATATTCTGATAAATTAATACATGCCTATTTATAAAATTTAATTAGCCTGCTATAGAAGACTTCTTACCCAAAAAAATTTCATCCTGGTTGTCTTTCAAATAAGATATTAGAGAATGAGCTTGGTGTGCTCAAGATATGTTGCCACCTTTTTTTTAAATCTTTTTTTGTAGCATGTGCCACATTAGGTTGTGCTTCCAATGTTTTTTTCAGCTTCCCAAAAGTAGCATGTGCTGGGCGAATCTAGCCATATGGTAACACATTTTTTTTTTTTTAATCTTTTTATGTAGAGAAACTTATTTTATGGAAAATTGCATTCGACTCATCTCAAATTTTCTAGTGCAGCGGGTGTTTTTAATGCACGTTCCAAATTATTTAAAAGATATACAATAAGTGATATTTTATCTTATATTAGTTTTGTATGAGATAAATATGTTTAGATTATAATGACTTGGAGTTACTATTATTTTCAACACAGGTTTAAGTAATTTTAGCCAATAGATTAGGTTTACCTTCCTATCACCTCCTACGTCGAATTCTACGTTACATGCCAACTAGACTATTTTTATTATTTTTCTTCTTTTTAATTTTTTTTTCTTTCTCTTAATTAATATTTACTCAAGATATTTTTCTTTCCTTGTTTAATCATATTAGACGCCTTGACAAAATATATATATATATATATATATATATATATATATATATATATATATATATATATATATATATATCAAACCCAAATACGTATTGCAAAAACAAAGATAAATCAATCGACCAAAAAAAAAGAGAAATAGTCTTAAATAATTTTTGTTTGTTGTTGTTCTCACTATGAATTAATACTAATTTTTTTCTTAAATAGGTCATCGATTTCCAAAATTGTCGATTTTAATAAGGGAATTCATGTGTGTATATATATATATATATATATTTATATATTTATATCTATATATCTTTTTTTTCTCTATTCAAAGGAGATATAAGCCATATAATATGTATAAAAAAATATTACTCACAAAAATAATTTCGCAATTTCTCGCATTTATAGTGAGGAACATACCACAAGACCAAAGCTTGTTGGTAAAAGAAATATATCCTTTTGGATCAATTGTAATCTTTAGGCTTGTCCTCAAATACCTCAAATATATCAAAACTTGTGCTAGCTGGAGAATGGAGATATCCAGCCGTTTATCTCTTTAATAATCTTTTTTTTTCTTAACGAGTATATAATAGACTTTGGATATTAGGGAGAAAAATAAGGAAAATGTGAAGAAGATTTAGCTAAAACTGAGCTAAACATAGCTTTTGATTGACTGAAAACTCTGCAGCAGTAAAGGAAATTACAGAATCTTTTAGACTGAAAATAAAGGAAGAAGATAACAGATTTGATATTGCCTACTTTGAGCTCATGACTCACTGCCTCTTATCCCCCCGAACCCCCCCACCAGCACATAGAATATTCCAGCTTCTAACTAACTCTCCACGTAGTCATTTAGATGCTTGGGCCGGGTTCTAATTCTCACACCCTTCCTCTGCTTTGGTTGATCTTGGGCCATGTCAATGTTAGTTGGGCCAACCATATGTGGTGTCATAACACGAGTAACTCATTTTACGTCAAACCAAATTGAATCTACATGAAAACTTTAAATTTTATAGTGCAGCGACGTGTCCTAACACATATGTATAATTTACATCTTAGTATACAATTTTTCAAACAATATCTTCATTAATTGCGATTTAAGGAAGAAATACTACAAAAAGTATTCCTTAACATTGAAGACATGTGTAAGTTATATATACTACAAAAAGTACTAACATTGAAGACATGTGTAAGTACTTAATTATATGACTCTAAAAGAATATATGATTCAATTGAGATGAGAAGTGAACAAAAGTGGGAAAAGAGCAGTAAGCGAAAAACATACTCTTTGATCTATTTTAACATACTCTTTGATCTATTTTTTGGAGAACCTATCGCAATAATTGTTATTTCCCCAATAGGGTTTGATATTATTATTTTTTTTTTGGGTCAAGGTGTCTGGTATAATTAAATAAAGAAAAAAATGTATTTTGAATAAATATTAATTAGGAACGAGAAAAGAGAATTGAAGAGAGAGAAAAATAATTAAAAAGAAAAAAAAATAGTCTAGTTGGCATGACACACACAATTCTATGTAGGAGATGATAAAAGGATGATGAAAAATAAGTAATACATAACATTACCCTTATTTAATACGCAAAACGCACGCCACTTGCATTTAAAGCGGTGTATTAAAAACAATTACACCGTTCAATTAAACCTTGTTTTTTTTTTTGTTAAATAAACCCCGCTTATTTGAGTTCTTCAATTAACATAGAGTTTGGAAGCAATTCATGTGTGAAATTCATTTCATTTATAAATGAATTCCATGAGAAATTCATTTACAAATGAATTCTCTTATTTAGAAATGCAAAACAATATTAAGTCAATTTTGTTATTTATAAATTCAAATTGTGTTTGGAACACATGTTAAAATTGGAATTAATAGTTGTATTTTATTTAAATACCCTTCTTTTATTTAATTGAAATTAGGCTATCATATAAGTGTTATCTTCTCTATCCATTATTCTTGTTCAAAAAAAGCTGTTGTTTATTAATCAACTCCATAATATATTAAATATAAACAAGTAATTAATCAGGAATCATGTATAGTCATGATTCTACATACAGACTTGGTTGCATTTTATTTTTGGCTACTTTCCATATGATTATTTTTTATTTCAGGGCCTAGTTTAGAACAAGATTTTACATACAAGTCAATCAAGTAGCATCCATATTGCCCAAAAGAAAAATCGCGAATAAATTTACAAGAAAACTCAAACAAATACTTGAAAGAAGAGTGAATGGAAGATGTTGGTTTTCTTCTTCATCCAGTGCAAGACAGCTTGAAATCTTGCACTTCCAGTGACAGCCATGGCAGGCAAGAAGGGTACCAAGGGTACTGTTGGCTCCAAGGCGTTGGTGAGCGTAGATGTTGGTGGTGGTGAGACATGGCAGCAGAATGCTGCTGTGGTGTTTTCTTTGATATGGTCTGGCGACAAAGGTCTTGTTGACGTTGTTGTGGTAGCAGATGCAAACTTTGTTGCTGGAGCGAAAAATGCTGTAGCGAAACAGTTGGTTCAAGCATGTGAACGTGGTGTGGTCTTGGAAGTAGATGGGCCATCGGATGTGGTTGTTTTTTCTAGAGTTACCGTAGGAGAGGACAAAGCTCAGCCAGGTGAGTATCCAAATAAAACTACTATTTTGAGTGGTAATACTTCTGATGGTTTATTGATCGAAGGTGATGTTGGAGGTGATGGTGGTGTCTTGGAGGATGGTGTGGTTATAGAAGGACCAGGTTGTGGTGGAAAACAAAGGGATGCTTTTGATGAGCCAATGGTTTGTGGAACTGAGAATGTAGATGGCCCGGTGGTGTGTGGGTTAGTGAGCATAGAAGTGTCGTTGGTGAATGAGCCTGAGTTAATTGGAGGTAAGGATGTTGTCGATTCTGATAGGCCAGAATGGAGAAGTCTTTTTGGGGGACAATGAGCAGGTTCTAAATTGAAATATTTCCCCCCTGCTATGGTAGATGGTAAGGTGGTGGTTTCACCACCAAAGGAAGTGGTAGACTCAGGTAGTGAATTGTGGAAAAATTGTTTGGTAGGACAATTCTTTGATCAGGACCCATCATTTTACCAAATCAGTGCAATGGTAGACAACCAATGGCGTAAGTATGGGAAAGTGAAAGTGATATCCAATGAAAACGGGATGTGGATTTTCAAGCTTGGGAGTGACAAGGATTGTGAGGAAATTCTCGGTCAGTTTTGGCATGTTAGTGGAAGGCCATTGTTCTTAAGGAAGTGGAAACCAAATCCAACCTCTTCATTTTAAGTTGGATAAGGTACCATTGTGGGTCAATTTCCACAATGTGCCGACAGAGTACTGGACCCCAAACAGTATGAGCTATGTTGCGAGCGGTGTTGGTATCCCTTTGATGCTTGATAAATACACGAAAAATAGAACGAAGCTTAAATATGCTAGGGTATGTATTGAGGTTGATATGCGGAATGAGTTGAGAGATGAGATTTCTCTTAATATGGGTGATGGAGAGGTTACCATCATTAAGGTTGAGTACCCTTGGTGACCTCGGGTGTGTGGTGAATGTAAGAAGATGGGCCATGCTGTGGCTAATTGTCAAGGGCGAAAAGCAGTGTGGAGAGCTAAGGAGACTCAACCTGAGAATGCACCGGTCCAATTGATTTCTAAAATCCAAGGAGAAGTGTATGAGATGAGAGGTAACAAAAAAACTGGTGATGATTGGAACACGGTTACTAGGAGGAAGACCTCGTTTAGAGAGAGGTTTGACCATAGGAGGTTCAAAGTGGGGGAGTCTCAAGGATATAGAGCACTAATAAGTTTGGGGCTATTTCTAATACTGAGGATTCTGAGAACTTGAGTGGGGTAATTAGGGATTTTGTGGCGAAAGTCAAGGCCAAGCCTAAGGGTGATGGGACGTCCGCCAAGGATCCTATTTCTCAATGAAGTACGCAATATGGAATATTCGAGGGCTTAATAAAGCCTTCAAACAAGTTGAGGTTATAAATTTTGTAAATAAGAATCAACTTGATTTTATTTGCTTGTTAGAAACCAAAGTGAAACAGAATAGTGCTCCTAATATTATCAGGAGAAGATTCAGGGACTGGGGTTTTGTCAATAACTATGGGAAATCCAATCAGGGCCGAATATGGGTTCTGTGGAGGAAGGAAAGGGTTAGAATTGACTTGATTGATTCTACTGATCAGGCGATTCATTGTTGGGATGAGGAGGAGAGGTGTAAAGGTTTTGTTACCTTTGTGTATGCAACTAATGAATACAGGGACAAAGAGGTCCTTTGGGAGAAAATTAGTGACTGGAAGGCCCTTGTTGGGGTTAAACCATGGGGGGTGATTGGTGATTTTAATGAAAATTTGAAGGTTGAAGATAGACTACGGTCCAATGTGTTCTCACAGGGATCTAGCGACTTTGGTAACTGTGTGGATTTGGCTGAGTTGGTGGAGGTGGAGAGCTCTGGCGGAGAGTTCACTTGGAACAACAAGAGTTCTGGGGCTGCCCTTAGAGCCAGCAAATTGGACAAATTGTTTGTGAATGAGGAATGGGCTGGAATGTACCCATTTACTGATCTCTTTTTTGATCTCCTTAGAGTTTCAGATCATTGTCCTTTGGTGGTGACTGTTGGGCTAAGGAATCTTGCTAAACCAAAGCCTTTCAAATTCTTTAATGTGTGGACGGAGCATGAAGAATTTCTTCCAATTGTCCAGAAAGCTTGGAATGTTAACTTTGAGGGTAGCCCTATGTTCAATCTTTATTAAAAATAGAAAAATTTGAAGAAGGAGCTTCGGGGTTTCAATGATAGATTCTATAGAAATCTTTCTTCAAATATTGGTATTCTGAGAGACAAGATTAAGGATGTACAATCTCGTATTCAAACATGTGTTGATGATGATCTTGTTGTTGAGGAAAAGAGGTTATTAATCTCGCTTGAGAAGGCAGTTAAAGACGAGGAAACTATTCTCCACCAGAAAGCGATGATTAGTTGGCTTGATAAGGGTGATGCGAACTCGAAATTTTTTCACAAATGCATTAAGGGCAGAATGATTAGAAACAAGATATCTAGGTTGGTGTTGAAGGATGGTTTGAGCACTATGGATGAAGGGATTATTAGGGATGAGATTGTGGGGGCCTTTTAGAGTATTCTGGGTTCCGTAAATAGCCATCAGTATAAGTTCTCCTCTGATGATATCAAATTGTTTTTGGGGATGTCTAACTCTGAGGACGACAAGGTAAACCTGTTGACACCTGTTGAGGAGAATGGGATAAAGAGTACCGTGTTTGCCATGGATGCTGATAAGAGTCCGGGTCTGGATGGGTACACAGCGCACTTCTATAAGGAGGCTTGGAGCATTGTGGGTGGTGATGTTGTTAGAGCAGTTAAGTCCTTCTTTCAGTCGGGGCAGATGTTGGGGGCGTGTAATTCTACAATTATTACTCTTGTTCTGAAAACGAGAAGTCCATCTTGTGTTGATGACTTTCGCCCTATTTCCTATTGTAATGTAGTGTATAAATGCATATCTAAGATTATTGCTAATAGGATTAAGCCTCTGTTGGATGATTTGGTTTCGGTGAACCAGTCAGCCTTCGTGCCTGGTCGATCTATTACTGATAACATTTTGATGGCGCATGAGTTGATTAGAGGGTATGGGAGGAAACAGTTATCACCGAGATGTGCCTTGAAGGTTGATCTCCGTAAAGTTTATGACTCGGTGGATTGGGGTTTTATGATTAAAGTCCTTGAGGCTTTGGGTTTCCTGGGAGAGTTGTCAAGTTGATTAGAGCTTGTATATCTACCACTCGCAACTCGGTGGCTATTAATGGGAGTCTAGAGGGGTACTTCAGAGGTGCTAAGGCCTGAGGCAGGGTGACCCATTGTCGCCATACTTGTTTGTGCTGGCAATGGAGGTTTTCTCTTGTATCATGGGGAGAGTTGCTGCTAAGAAGGGGTTTCACTATCATCCAAAATGTGCTAAGTTGAGAATTACTCACTTATGTTTTGTTGACGATGTTCTTATTTTTACTAAGGCCAATAGGAGATCTATTGAGGCAGTTAAATGTGGCATGGATTTGTTTAATAAGCTCTCGGGTCTCTCAGTTAACAATTCTAAGAGCAGTGTCTTCTTTGGGGGCTTCTTGAATAGTGTCAAAGATGAGATTAAGGAGGTTCTTGGGTTTGAGGAAGGGGTGTTACCTTTCAATTATCTGGGGTTCCTTTATCGCCTAAGTGTATCTCAAGAATGCTTGCGATGGGCTTATTGATAAGTTGACAGCGAGGATTAACCACTGGGCTAACCGTGATATGTCTTATGCTGGTCGTATTGTCCTTATCAAGTCAATTCCTTTTGGTATCCATGATTATTGGACTGGGGTGTTGATTATCCCCAAAGGTGTGGCAAATGAGCTGGAAAGGAAAATGGATGCCTTTCTTTGGAAGGGTACTAGTGAGTCAGCTAGAGGAGCTAGGGTGAATTGGGAGCTTGTTTGTAGGCCCAAAAAGGAATGTGGTTTGGGATTTCGACGTGTTGGTGATGTTAATATGGCTGGAGCATTTAAACACTTTTGGAAAATCTTTATTGGCGCTGAGTCTCTTTGGTCCAAACGGGTTAATGGGTATTACATCAAAAGTGATTGCATTTGGGATTGTAAAATTGGTGATAATTGTTCTTGGCAGTGGCGGAAGCTAATGAAGCTGAGGGATAAAGTTAAGAAGTTGGTTGAAGTCCGAATTGGGAGTGGTAGTAGTACCTTTTTTTGGCGAGATCCCTGGCATCCTTGGGGTGCCCTGGCGGATTGTGTTCCTTGGCAACAAATTGTGGGAACTGAGATTGGGTGGCATGATAGAGTGGATTCTGTGATTGAAGCTGAGGGTTGGAATTGGCCGGATCATCTTTTGTTTCACAACATAAGTCATCAAATTCATGGTAATCCGAATGTCCAACTGACGGATAGGTACAGATGGAAAAGAAATACTAATGGCTTGTTTTCTGTCTCTTCGGCTTGGAATTGTGTTCGTTCGCGAGGGGAGGAGGTGCAATGGTATGAGCTGATTTGGGCGAAAGGTTTTATTCCTAAATGTAGCATGATTACCTGGATGACTATTCTTGATAGGCTCCCGACAAAGGAGCAACTGTATAGTTGGGGTGTTATTGATGACAATATTTGTGTTATGTGTGGCTTGACAGTGGAGGATAGACATCACTTATTCCTTCAATGTGGGTTGAGCAAAAGGATTTTGGAGAATGGGCTTAACAAGCTCAACATTTTGCGGTCTATCCAAAATTGGGAGGATATTGACGAATGGTCTAAAAGGTTCTGCTTGGGTAAGGGGTTACAGGCTTCCTTACTTAGTTTTTTCTTCTGCTCTGTGGTGTATTCAATTTGGAGGGAAAGGAACCTCCGCATCCATCAGCAGAAGTTTAGCACGGAAGAGGATATTAGTAGGAGAGTTGAGGAGATGGTCCTTATTAAGATTGGGTGTGGTAACAAGTTCAGTCGGAGCACTCTTAACATGCAAATTTGTATAAACTGGAAAATTGAGAATATCCCTACGTAGTTTGCATGTTTGGTTCACTTTGGTTTTTTTAGTTGGTTTGTTTTTGTTTTGGTGTGATCATTGTACATGTCTAATGGTTGATATATATTAATGATACTTTGCTTGATTAGCAAAAAAAAAGAAAGAGAGAAGAGTAGAGAAGACGTTTATTTTTTTTTATTTTTTTATTTTTTGACTATTCCTAGCAAAGTCGATTATTTAAACCTGATGGTAGTTTTGTCCTCAAACGATTAGCAGTTAGACTTAGAAAACGTTAATTTACAAATTTCACCTCATGGGTTCGAATTTGAATAAGATTTATGAAAATTCAAAAATTATAAATCTTAAATTTAAATTTTTTTTTTAAAGTACAACCAAACAAAAAATAATAATTTTACAAGTGAATTCCGCATTCATTATCTTTACGGTCGGTAGCATATTGGAATTAGTTAAATGCAAAATGGGCGAATGTACCCATCTGTCGCCACATTTTTTTTTATCTTTTTATGTAGCATGTGCCACATTAGGTTGTCCTTCCATTGTTTTTTCAGCTTCCCAAGTAGCAAGTGCTGGGCCAATCTAGCCATATATTGCCACATTTTTTTTATCTTTTTATGTAGAGGAACTTATTTTATGTACGATTGCATTTAATTTACCTTAAATTCTCTAGTGCAGTGGGTGTCTTTCCAAGTCAGTTAAAAGACATACAATATGTGATACCTCATCCACATTAATTTGTATGATATAAGTATGTTCAAATTATAATGGTTCAAATTCACTACTATTTTTAACACAATATTAAGCAATTTTAGCCAATAGATTAAATTTAA
Source organism: Ehretia macrophylla (assembly GCA_037974665.1). Lineage (NCBI taxonomy): Eukaryota > Viridiplantae > Streptophyta > Magnoliopsida > Boraginales > Ehretiaceae > Ehretia > Ehretia macrophylla. The sequence goes on along the minus strand of CM075772.1, from coordinate 52,276,331 downwards.
TGTGTTGATAGGCTAGTAGTTGGTCTTAAGTAATGATATTAGAGCAGGCCACAAGCGAAAACTTGTGCTCACCCCACTACCTGTCCTAGAGGGTCCTTACACAACATTTATGACAGAAAAATATAAGTGCAAACATGAAATCTTTAATTACAATAAATCACTATTCGACTCCTCTATGGTGGCATGATAGCGCATTTATATTATATGTTTACATATCTATATTGAGATTTACCACAATAGATCACGCTAAGATAATCTGCCATTGTTGTATTAACCGAGGTTAGATCTTGATTTCATATATAAACAATTGAATACACAAGATGCTACCTCGATCCTTGGGACCAATGTGTCTTTGAGTTATCAATGGGTTGGATTCTGATCTGGCTCAACTCGTAATCCGACAGTAAACATATATCAATAGGATCTAAAATTTAAATGTAAAACGTAGTTGATCCAATTATATATCTTTTCCAATAATAGTTTCACTTATTGTTGATTTAGTATAAATTTTGACAAAATATGTAATCTTATATCTATAAGTCATATAGTATGTTTAGATGACAAATAATTTATGTCCATGACTTCTGATTCTAAAAAGTTTAAAATAACTGTATCATTCTTATTTCAAAATGATAGCATAGTCTCTTAAACTAATTCAACTTTTTTGAAAAATAATATGAACTAAATTGGTTAATTTTAAGCAATATGAACGAATTTGAAATTTTTTGAGAAATACTATGAGCTAAATTGACTAATTTTAAACAATAATGACCATTTGCGCAAAATTTTCTTCTACCAAAATTACTTTTTCAATTTTTTAATTGTTTCTTAGTTTTTTTCTCCTATTCTACTTATTCTTCTTCTTCTTCTTTCTTCCTTTTTCTCTTCTTCCTTTTCTTCTTTGTTACTTTTTCTCTTCTTCATTTCTTGTTCTTCTTCTTTCATCTACTCTTCTTCCCCTACTCGATTTTATTAATTTGAATTGAACTACATTGTCTTCAAAAAAAAAAAAAAACTACATCATCTGAGGGATTTGTTCTATGCTTCAATGTCAATGTTTGCATTTGACATATCAAGTTCTACTTTCTATTTGCCTGAGCACATCTTTGACGAAAGGTATTGTTGATATATATCATACAGCAAGAATCATCTTCATCTTGTCTTTTCTTTAACTATAAATGAGATCAACTATTGACTTTTGAGAGTTTTCAACTTAATACTTATGGACAACAACATAATTAAGGCTAACAAACAACATAACCAAACTAGATGGTTACAAGTAAATTTAAATGAAGCCCAAAAAAAAAAAGCAAGGATCGAATCGAATCACATAGTTGTCTTGAACTCTAGTTATATCATATATAGCCCAACGAGTTCTTTTGCTTTAGGTGTTAATAGCCGAGTAAAGTATAGTAGTGTTGGTTATATCATAGATGGCAATGACAAAATGTAGAGATAAATGACAACTTTCACTCGTATAGTTTTCTATTGGATCCACGTTGCCTGCGACTATACTCTATCTATTGGTTATTTTTAATTATTTTTATTTTTTTTTTTCTCTTATTTTTCTTTTTCTTCCTCTTTCTCTGCTTTCTTTTCTTTTTCTTCTTCTTTGATCTATTCTTCTTCACCTACTGCGACTTTATTAATTTTGAACTACAATGTCTTCAGCTGACCAATGTCAATGCTTGCATTCGACATGTAAAGCTAAAAAAAACTTACATTTGTCTGAGGGATTGTGTTCTATGCTTTAACATAAGAAGATTTCCAGACTCAATGTCAATGCTTGCATTCGACATGTAAAGCTCTAGTTTCTATTTGCCTGAGTAAAAGTATTTTAGATATCTCTAAAAAAGTGTACCCATCTTCATGTTGGGTTTTGGCTCAAGTTCAAGTCTAAGTAAAAGTTGAGACAAGTAGAAGTCCAGTCTAATGAGAGTAGACGTAGGTGTCTTAATTTTCATAGAGTTAGGTTTTGATTCCTATAAATAGTACTTTCTAACTTGTAATACTTTGTCACAAGAATCACACCTTGGGGTGTGAAAGGGTGAGCCGAGACGAGTGGTGAGGGTTAGCGTGTTTTTATAGTTTCTCGCGCATTTTCTAAAGAAAGCCAATTTTGGAAAGATTTAGACTTTAACCATATATAAAGTCTTGTCAGGGAAAGTTTAGGTTTTTCCGTGCATAAAGCCACATGTGAACGTGAGAGAGGGTTTGGATCTTTTTCTGTCCAAGATCTATTGCATTGTATCCATTATTGTTGAATAGCGGATTTTCCAATTACTTGGCCGTTAATTAGATAGAAAACCAAACCACGTTAAATATTATGTGTTAATTTTTCTCTTATTCTATGCATGTGTATGCACTATCCGATTCCCAACACTTCATCAGATCCTTTCTCTTAACTATGTATGAGGTGAACTACCAAATTTTGAGAGTTCGTAAATTAATACTTATGGACAACAACATAATCAAGGCCCACAACAGCTAAACTAGATAGTTACATGTTGATTTAGATGAAGGCAGAAAAAAATATTACAAAAGGAGCCTTCTAGCTGATTTCAAGAGTCCATAAGCATGACGAGCAGAGAACTCTTAACTGCATGGGATTTGCTATACTTTGAGTTTGACTATCTGTTGTCATGAACTCACATTTCTAACAACCAGAAAGACTAGTGGTGTCCATAAAAAGTATATGGACCCCACTACATACTAGTAATGGTGACACGTGTCAACATTACATGATAACTATCCGTTTGTAATAAATTTGCCGAAAAATGTTGATGGAGATGCATTTAGGATTCCTATGGCTGAGATTGCAGAAATTTGAATCTTTTTCTAGCCGAGTATTCTGTTCAAGCACACAAGGATGACAAGGCAGCTAATCGTGCTATATGAGAAGAATCTATAGGTCATACTGTTCTGGTCAAAGCCACCTTTCTAGTAAAATAAACTGATGCACTATGCATATGAATTTTGTCCATGACTAAACTACACAAGGAAAAGGAAAAATTTATGGAAGGCTGCACTAATCTATAGCACAACATGGGCATGAAATTCATGATCTTTCAAAAGTGGATAGATAATAGACAAAAGCCGCTATAACAAGGCCAATTCCCAGAAAGGAATTTGAATATTCTGTTGCTACTGTAATTTGGGTATTTTCTGCAGTTTTTCTTATCCAAATTAAGCAAGAGAATCGACATGTGATTAGAGTTACACCTGAATCTTCATGTGGCAGGTATGATACATATATTTTGGCGCTGGGCGCATGACAAATGGGTAAAGCCTCGGAGAGGCTGGAAACGGAACGTTGATGGGTGCTCAAAGGACAAACCGATTTTGTCTGCAGCAAGGGGATTGTTTCGAAATGAACAAGGGAACTTACTTTCCAGGTACATTGTCAACTTATGACTTGCAAAAAATCATGCAGCGGAGGCTATGGCTCTGCATGAGGACATGAGAAGAACTAATTAGATGGGGGTAACGCATCTACAAATTGAGATTGATTCCCAATCCATGGCTATCTTCATTCTTGGAGCTGTGAATACTATACTCTCCTCACCCTTTGATTAAGAAATGCAAGCAAATCCTTTAAAGCAAACCATAAGTCAAGTTGATCCACATTTATAGAGAGGTGGACTAATGTACCAACTGGCTTGCCAATTTTGGCGTTGATCAACCTATATGTAGTCATCTTTCGGGACATCCTCCAGGTCCATTATGTACACTATTAGAGAGGGGCAAAAGGGGTACAACATCTCCTAGAATGGTTGTTTAGTTGTAATTTTTGACTTTGCCTCAATGTAAATGAAAAAAAGACACTCACTCATTATTCTATCACCAGAGCACACAGTTCTGCAGAGCAAACCCTAGACATAAAATAGGTTCATCCTCAATGTAATCCAATGACAGGGATATCTTTGTGATTGATTTACGTAGGACTAAATTTATGTTGTATTCGTAATTAGTTTAGGCCTAGGCAGATTGTACATTATATATGTACTCTTTCACAAGAAATATAATCGTGCTTGAGTGCATAATTTTCTACAATATATCTCTGTGTAAGTACTTCCAAACAACCATCTCCAGTGTAGCTGGAACGCGTTTTAGACCATATATTCTGTTCGCTTGTTATCTGTATTAATCTTTTCTGCAGCGTTGCTGGAACGCATCAACCGCCATTTTGGCCTCAACTTAGAAACACACTTGCTAATACTAAGGTGCTCCCATCTACGAACATCAACAATCTCTGCCATGATCCAGTGATTAAATATCCAACTTTGTGAGAATTAGGCTTAGTATTGGCATGACTTATGACTTCTCCATGATCTCCGATGATAGTTAGATGTTTGTTTCTGTTGTCATCAATAAAGCACACAGATTCAGAGTATTCCCAAATTGATTGAAGTTGCTTTATGAGATCACAGAGTTGCAGAAGTATATTACATCCCTGGTGGTTTTCTATGGATGAATGCGTATTAACTCCTCTTCTTCACATTCTCTAATTCGAATTTCCATCACTCTACCAGACGGAGAAGGCAACACATCGCAGCAATGCCTCCTTGGCGCGTTTAACTGGATGATACGAGGAACAGAACAACACAATTAAGCAAAGTGTATCAAAACTGCATAGAATCTTTAAGTTGAAAACAAAACTAGGTAAATATTAGTACTCACTGAAGCTTGAAAGAACCGCGCATACCTGCTTGATGTCGAGGTCTAGCTTCTGTGAGAACACTTTGATTTCTTCAAGTTTTCTAGGCGAAGCATTATCAAAAGTGCAATTCTCAGAGGTCATTATCTTGTACACACTCTTTATCCCATTTTTGTCAGAAGAGACACTATCCATGAAGAAAACAACAGGCCTTCGACACGGATCAGGGTGATTTTCCCTGGTGTCAAGATTGTAATAGACTTTTTCAGGTCCCTTCTTCCATGGTATGTAAGTCTCTTGTATACGAAGAGCATCGGGCAAAAACACATGATTTCCGAAAACTTGAACGGCATAGCCCCAAGACACCGAAATTGTCCAAGAAAACCATCGATCATAGCAAACTGTTTGCTGCAAAATCCTAAGGGGATCAATGCTGGCAGCCTCAAGTAAGTGTTCCATAGCCTTCAATGTTGTTTTGTTTGGAAATATTGGATCATATGCCTCCATGTGATGTAGAGATACCAAGGGTCTAATACGATGTGCAGCCAACAAACCAAATACATTCCCTTTAACGTCCATCTACTCAAGTTCAGGTTTCAAACATAGAACAAAAAACACTAAGTTACAATTCCATGACATAGGCTCTAGAGTTAAAAATGTGTGTGTATTATATTTATTTATTGTCTTCAACAACTCGTATGTGTAGACGGATTTTTTTTTTAGCATTGCACATGGACAATTTTAATTTTATTAAATTAATGGAAGCGAGACTTGAATTCAACACCATTTAATAACTTGTGCTTTGATACTATGTTAACGGACACCGCCTCGTCTTAAACTTTTTGATGAGATGGTAGCTTAACATAGCATCAGTGCCCAAGTTACCGAACGGTATTGGATCAAGTCTCGCTACTACTCATTTAAAAAATAAAATAAAATAATTCAAGTGCAAGACTCAAAAACAAATTCCATCTAAATGTGCAGGTTGTGTTGAAGATCAATAAATATATATAATAAACTTCGCTCTAACGACTTAAGTTTTTAAATGAGGTGGTAAGTTATCAAAATTAGTGGAAGAATAATTTGTACCTGATGGAAACCAGGCTCATGTGTCAGCCCCACACCAAGCTCTGCAAGACAGGCTTGAATCCTACCATCACTTCCATAGATGTGTGGGTATCTCTCCAGACATGAATCAAAAACTTTAGCCAAAACTTTTGCAAGGGGATAACTTATTGCAAAACCACCTCCTCCAAAGGCCATATCAAAAGAGAAGTCTTTATTCTGCCAGTAACTTTCAGAATTTGCCCCAACGTAATACCAGAGGTTATGATCATATTTCGAAAGTGTCTTCTCCAAATTTTCAGGGAAGAAGAATGTATCATCATCCCCGAAGACGAACCACTTGACATTGGAATGATTTAGAGCAACCGTTTCGGACACTACACGCGCAACACGTATAGCTGACCGAAGGCCATTACGGTAAGTATAACGGAAACGAGAAGTGTCCTCAGACATGCAAAGAGGGGGCAGAGAAGCAGTATCATTTTGGAAAGTTGTATTCGGTGGCATACTTTCCAGGAAAACACATCCCCTCATTTGATGAGGTCTCCACCAGAGCCTTACATAATCTTTCCTGTGCAACCATGACTTCTCATTCGATGCAATTCCAAATACAATGTGTTCGAGAGTGGTCACAGACGATAAGTCCTGTAACGAAACCAAATCATGAAACAGCTTGGTTTTGGGGAGGAGAAGAGCAAGTGATACAAAAGTGTAGATTATGAACACAGAACAAGATGCTGTAAGCAAAACTGTAACGCGTTGCGATGCTTTGGTTTTGGATGATCCCTGAAGAATCTGCATCATGTTGAGGGTAGTGAAGAAGAGGGAGGATGAAGAGGTTTAAAGGGAACTACTGAGATGGATGCAGCAGTGTCCTCGCCAGGGGTTGGCAGGTTTTGAAGTTTCATAGCCACCTTTTAGACCCGCAATATATAGTTGGTCAAAGCAAGTCGACTTTGTTGACACGTTTGGCAAAAATTAGATGAAGATCCACATGCAAAGAAGGAAGTAAGCATGTAGGATGTTACGGGAAAGTTTTCCATCTAGCAATCGACCGGTCCAAATAGAAGCAAATTTATAAGAGGGGGTCTTTTGTTCTTAGATTTTCTTCAATCCCGATCATTTGACTGTATTAAATTAGTATTTTATCTAAAAATTTAAACTGTTAAAAATGAATTTATTATATTATTTTTTATTTTTAACATACTGCAAAAATATTAAAGTTACGGAGACTATTCTAAATGTCAAGGCAAGATGTCTGGCTCGAGCCCAAGGTTTGGAATAGCTTTCATTAATTTACTTGGGATGAAAAGTGGTCCTTCGCCAACTTAATTAGATTTGTCCAAGTTGTGCGCAGTTAAAGTATCTAAGTCAACCACATTAAGGAAAGTTTACTCAAATCGAGTTATTTTTTTTTGTTTTGGTCAAATTAAATCGAGTTATTGAAAGAGATTGCTTTCTTTTTAGAAAGACAACGTTAATGTTTAGACTTGAAGAAACATGTTGTGCTTTAATAAGGCCGCAACACTGCCTAAAATCTTACGTGAAGAGGAGCAGATGCCGAGAGGCCTTAATTCTCTCCATGTGCGAAGGTCTTAGGTTCCCCCAATTTGTGTAAAAACGTAATAAATACGTAAATACTACGTTAACTATAAACGAAAGCAATTGACTTTCGGCCACGCTCTTTTTTTATTTTTTTATTTTAAATTATAATGGAGTTCAAAATTGTGATTTCAACCTATCATATGCTCATAAAGTAATTAATATTCTAAGTAGTAGTATAAGTTGTCTTGCTTTCGTAGAAGCTATATCTGTTTCTATTTTGTTTTGTGTATAGCTTCACGAGAAATTCTTTAATCAGTTTAAATTGATATCAATTTTTTATATATTAGTAGAACCCATACATTTAGGTCTTACTAAATATGTGAGAGATTGATTCATTAATCTTGACTTATAAAAGTATTTTTCGCATTGCACCTTAACTAGTTGTTTGACTCGACCAAAAAAAAAAAAACTAGTTGTTTGACCAAAAAAAAACCTTAACTAGTTGGAGGGTTACATCATAGCAATAGGAAATGGATGTAGAAGACTTCACGTGAAAGCGTTTCCTATTTCCTCTTGTCCGTGGCAACAAAAAAAAAAACAAGGAAAATCCCACTTGTCAGCTTTCCATGAATTCACCAGAGAATTAATGGAGCTGCTTTTTCTTTTTTCTATTTGGGTAACAAATTCATAAGCTTATATTATAAACGGGAGGGTAAATTTCATATTTAGTCTTTATTATTTATATATATTTTTTTAATGTAATTTTTAATATTTAAAAAAATTCATAATAGTTTATAATGTTTAAAAAAGTTATTCAAAATAGTCTTTACTGTATTTTAAAAAACTCAATTTAGTTTATATTTTTCTCTAAAAATATTTAATTCAATCCTCACACGTGACCTTTATTTAGAGATTAAATTAAATTTTATAGGAGGGAGACCATAAAAGTAGAATAGACCCGATTAATGAGCTCTATTGGAGGACTCCTAGTTAGCTAGTTGGGCACTCATTTTGTATTTTCACAGATAATTGATATAAAACCCCGAGTCAAAGACAACACAAATCACTAAGAAAAAGAAATACTAATCAAAGTCCTATCTAAATTAAGTTTCGTCTGCTATTTTTCTAGGCTTAGGGAGTTTATTTGACCCATTCGCTAGTTTCTGGCATTGATCAAGTAAGTGTACGAGTTTGTAAGAGGATCTCCTCCTCTTTTGCCTATTTTCCTTTCATATGTTTCTTAAAACAAAGGAGGAAGGGTGGGCACCAAGTACCTCTAAAAGCAAGTGTAGTTCATCTGTTCCACTGAATACTTCTATCAACCCTTCAAAGAGGCTCAATAGTCAAGCTAGTTTAATATCACAGGCTGACTAATTTCTAAGACCCGAGCACTTAGTTGGGTAGCCTCTAATTACACAAGACACACTTATACTACTTATTTACTAACATATGATATCCATAATACAGATTCATCTTTGTTACTAACTTTCGTGAACTTGTTATATTTGACTTAATCATGCTTGTCAACTCAGTATGACTTGGCTACCCCTGTCCTTAGCTTAGGACCGTGTGACAAATGGTGTCACAACTTTGTGCTTTGTTTGTTGCACCTAGCCCCAATTGTCATTTACATTAGGCTTCGCCTCATGAAGAAGAGTCACAGGTAAATGATTTAAAGGTGAACTGGTGCACGATGGCAACAAGTGGATCCACCATGAGGGTGTTGGTGGATTGGGTGGTCGCAGGCTAATAGATCCCCAAGACTCGAGTGCCTAATTGGGCGGCCTCTAGCCACATGATGCACTTAAATTTTTTGTTTATTAATATGTTATATTTATGATACAAGTAAATCTCTGTTCACTTTTCAGAATTTGTTATAGTTGATTTATTCATGCTTATCAACATGGTGTGACTTGCTGATTGACCCCACCCTTGGTCTCGAGGGACTAGGTGTCACACAGGTTGATTTGCGCTCAGCTTGTAAATTAGGCTTACTTTTACAACTAGTTCAACGGTCAAATTAAAGATTGTCATCACATTGCTTCAAATCTTTATTTTAGACCTACACCTACACAAGAGTTAGGTCAGAGGGTTCAATATTTACAGAACAATTTTGTAACTAAAAAAGAAATTACAGAACAATTTTAATAACTACTCTTATATCTCTTCCTGAATAGTTGTTCTCGCTTATTAATTTGCTGAACATTTTGGAGCCCGGAGCACTATTTTGACATCTTTTAACCCAAAAGTAGTAGACCCCACATTCTTTTTTTATGAATAGTGCTACTTTTTAGGGTATGAGACTCTAAAAAAGTATAAAAATGTCCAAAAATAAAAAAGTTTACATTTTAGAACCCCCCATTGAGCTTGCCTTAGACACTCTTATATCTCTTCTTGAAGAGTTGTTCTCGCTTATGATAAGCTGAGAAACAAAATACTTTAAACATTCTCTATTTTTTTTTGTGACGTATCACTAGATCGATATAGATTGAAATATGTAAAAAAATAAATAAAAAGTTTTGAATAGTAGAATGAAAGATACTGGTGAATTTTATAGCAACTTGGATCATTCAAATTGCATCCAATTACCAAATAGAAAATAAATTTCTTTGCAAAGTGAAGGTATATTTCAATAAAATCAGCGCTTGAAACATTAAACCCATAATCCCTTTAATTGTCTTCTTTTTCCTTTCTCTTTTCCTTTTTCCGTGTTTCTTTTCTTTTTCTGTTTTTATTCTTCTTCCTTTCCCCTTGTCTGCTTCTCATTTCTACCTCCAACCTACATAATTTTCAAAAATGCTACTTGTGCTAGCTTCAACAGTTTGTGAGGAATGCAAAAATCAAATAAAGAAAATCTCATATTCAAAATATAATAGGAGTAGTCACGATAAATCTAACGTGACAAATTCTTATCTAGACTGAGACTATAGCCCTTCATCATCTCAGTCAATCAAATTTTGCTATGTCATATACTAATATTAAGTAATTACAAAACTGACTCTAGTTTTAACAAATTATGAAAAAGATTCTCTCCTTCCTTATCCTCATCATCTTCCCTCCAAACCTCTCCCAAAACCTAACCCTCTTAATCATAACAATAATACTTCAATTATGCCGCCACTACAGTCTCCAACGCTATCGCCACGGCCTTGGATAAGGGCGGTGAGTTTGTTGGGAAAATAAGGGGGAAAAGCATAATTTGTTTGATTTAAGAGGAACTTTTGTAATTATCAAAAGTTTGAGATAATGTGTAGTTCCATGGTCTAAATCTAGGCACAAATTTACCCTCAATTGGTCAAAGAAATAGAGAGACGAAGTTGGGGGTGGTACTTCTCGAAACAACGGTGGGGACTCTAAGCACTCCATGCAATTTTTTGAATTTTCGAATGGTATTCGAAATCCTGTATTTTTTATGATCAAATTAATGATTGTAGACTACTTTTTCATTCATTTTAAAAATAAAAACGTCCATAATACCCTTTTGAACCAAAACGGAATCTTTCGATTCATTGGCTCGTATACTCAAAACAAATTCTCATATCTTCTTCTACTTCTGAAAACTAAACTAGCTTTAAGCGCGGGTTTTACAACTATTAAAGTTTATTTGAGAATCTTGAAAAATTTCAAGCAACTTATCTAATCCTTTACATTCGTCATCCATGTGCTTAACTAATCTGAACTATCTTGTAGCCAACAAAACGAACACCTCAAAGTAAACCGTCATGATTAGGCCTTTATGAGAGAAGCCAGGAAGGGAGTATTTGACAACTTGTAATGTCCTGAACAGTAAAGGAAATTCAAGATCTTTCAACATTGGAATATAAAGGAAGGGGTGCAGGGTGGGGGTGGGGGTAAGGAAATATCCAAAACTGAACGAGAGTAATTCAAAAGCTTTTCTACTTTATCATGTTATTCAACAATTACACGCTAAATGGAAAATAGAAAACATACCAGTACATTCTGTACACCATCAGATTGTCGTGCAATGTTTGAACTTTAATTTAGTATAATTGCATGACTCGGCCAAGGCCTAGCGACTTCTTTACATACTCATTGCCTCACACTCGTCAAATAACACCTCTTCAAACCACTGAACTATAAATTGAAAATAGTCTAACTCTACACAATACACCAGCATGGGAAGGTTATTCCTTCAAGATTTCATTTCTCCAGCTTCAGCAAACTATACCGAGAGCACATTTTGCCAAAATTGTCTTCCTGCACTTGGAGGATCATTGCTTAGAAGAGCTTAGATCTTGAAGCTGAGAAAAATAACAAAAGCCTAAAGTGAAAATTATAGAAGCATGCACAAATAGGAAAATAACATCGCCACTGGCTCCAGTTCCTACAAGCCTAAGCAATGACGATTATAATTGTTGGTGGTGGAGCAAAAGAGTATTACAACACTTCAATGTGCACATTGCAAGAGACTAAATGACATTCAACTTTGTGGTAATAAACAAATAATGCTACTGCATACACATACAGAAAAGGTTTGTCTGTTCTCAGTAGCGGTAATAACGAACCTAGACTTTTTTGATGAATTTATCTACTGAATGTGTAATGTAGTATATGCATACATATATAGAAACAAAGATGACAGGCAGATAAAATATGATAGATCTGAATTAAACTCCACATTAGCATGTTCTTTCAAGTGCCTTTGTTACTTCACAAAGTCTTGTGATAGAAAATTCCCATTCTACCTTTCTTTTGAGGCCCGTGATTTAACTTCATTATTCACTTTATTAGCCTTTACTTTTCCACCTTCCTTTAGCAATCCTCTGCTTTATTGCTGTATTTCATTTGCTGAAACTATAAAGTTAACTACTGGCACGTCAACTCATTCCTAGCATTGTTCGTCTTTGTGTTGTAGTCAATTATTTTGACTTCAGATAGCTTCATTAATCAAAATAGGGAGGCACTGGAGCTCTATGTAATTTAGAGATACCATGATCTTCGAACTAGCAAATTTGTGCAAACAGACAGCCTCCAATTTTATGCATATATAGGATTGATCCTCTCAATTGATTCCATAGTAACTTCTATGACGGCATTGAGATCAATTCTTCAATCCCACACTGTCTGATATGAATCGCAACTGCTTCATCCATACGAGATCTAATGTAACAACATTGACGACGAGGTGCCTTCAACTGAAACAGTAGATGAAGAGTAATCAGAGCTCCAAATAACAAACATTTATGAGCAATACGCTACATTTTACTCAAAATCTTTGATAACCATTGTACTACCTGATCGGAATCAATTTCTAGCTTTTTCGAGAAAACTCTAATGTTTTTCAATTTCTGCACTGTTTCATTTCTGACACATTTCCCAAAATCATTCTTAGCGTAATCAGTCCAGACAACATTTTGATTAGACGTGACACTCTTCAAGAAGAAGACAGCAGGTCTTTTACACGAATCCATGGAAAATTCTCTGGTGCTGAACATATAGTGGCTTCGATAAGGATTCTGACTCTTCCTCCATGGTCTAAAACTTCTCTGCACTGAAAGGAGCTCTGGAAGAAGCTGATCGCCTTCATAAACCTGAATGGCATAACCCCATGCAATAGCAACTGTCAATGAATTGGAGCGGTCATAGCAAACAGACTGCTGCAAGATCCTAACAGAATCAGCTTGCACAGCTCTGAAAAGAAGTTCCAATGCCTCTATCTTGCTCATGGCAGGGAATATTGGCTCTGCAGCATCCAAGTGATGAAGTGATAGCAGAGGCGACAATGGATGTGCAGTAAGCATGCCAAACAAATTTCCTCGAACATCAACCTAATGAATAAAGACAACAATCTTAAGGAGCACATGTTGAAACTACATTGCGTAATCAATCTTTCTGCTACTAATCTCTCTTAAATACTGTATCATTTGTTAATGCAAGTCTGGTCACTTTTGGAACTACAAAATTCCTATTTTAATACACAATAAATAAAAGATACAATACATTCTTTCTGCTGCTTAGTTCAAATATACACACTATCAATGCATTCTACCAACTAGCTTCAGTCCTCGATTTTTCACTTATATAATATAGCCAACAACCATTTACATGACCTTAGGGCTTTACTTCCCCCCTTCCATCTCCTAGCTTCCAACATAATAGGAACACGTGGAGCGAGGACTACCTACATCTCAGAGAAACACTAAGTGCAGTCACAAAAGCATTACTGATGTGAGTATGCCAAAATCCCACTTTCATCATCCTATTCCAGCAGTAAACATTTGTAATGATGGGATTCGAGGTTCCACTTACATTCAAAAGCCAAAACTATATCTGAAGCATGTTATAAATGACATCCACCCCAAGAACAAGCAAAACAAAATCAAATCAAATCTTCCATTCTATATCGAGAACTCAATCAACATCAACCACAATTACATCAGCTCCAAAATTCAAATAACTATTATTAAACACCTATCCACAAGCTAGTATACATATATATCAACAATTTAGCTAAGGAAACATACATTTTAATAATGATAAGATTGAAATCACTCAACACATTAAATCATCATAACAAAAATTCCATTAAATAAAACCAAGTAAGCAAAATCCAACGCCCTCACCTGATGAAACCCTGGTTCACGGGTCAACCCGACACCCAACTCAACCAAGCAAGAAAAAATCCGATCATCACTCCCATACAAATGCGGGTACCTAACAAGACAAGAATCCAAAACCCTAGCTAAAACCCTAGCCAGAGGCGCACTAATCGCGAACCCTGCACCCCCAAATGCCATATCAAACGAATGCTTCACATTCTGCTCATACCCCTCCGAACCACACCCAACATAGTACCACATCCTATCATCGTACTTGGACAAAACCTTGACCAAATTCTCAGTAAAAAAGACAGTATCATCGTCCCCGAAAACAAACCATCTAAAAGCAGAACTACGGTCATTAAGAGTTGTTAACGTTTCATTGACTATGCGGGCGATTCGGGTGGCGGAAGGTTTGCCTTTAGGGTGAGTGTAAGCGAAATTAGAGGAATCAGAGGAGATTACAATAGGGGGGAGAGAAGAGGGGGTGGGATCGGATGTGGGGCGGTCCATGAAAAGGAGGGCATTGGTGGAATTGGGAGAAAACCAGAGGTTTATATAGGGCACGCGGAAAGGGAGAGAGGAGGAAGAGGAGGCGATGGAGAAGTGGAGGTGGGAGAGGGAGAGGGGGGGAGGGGGGGTAGGTTGGAGGGTAAGCGTAGGATGGGTAGGGGGGTAGTTGAGAGAGTGGAGTTGGTAAAGGAGGTAGAACATGAACGTTGTGGAGAAGAGTAAGAGGAGGTCTTTGAGAATGGTGTAGGATGTGAAAATACTTCTTGGCATTTTCTTTGCACTTCTCTTCGCTTTCTTGGAGTGGCGAAAAACTACATGATCGGTGTGATTTAGTATGTCGGAGCGGGAGGGGAAGCTGAAGGGAGATCGCATGATTCTTGTGTTTAAGTACTGGGTTACGATATCGATTCTCGGAGTTTGTAACATGTGGCGATAATAATATAAAATTGACTTAACTCTCCCTCTAAATAAACAAAAAAGAATTAGAGACCGTGAAAAGTTAAATGAAAAATAGGAGTGTTAATAGAAAATAGAAATGGTTAATGACATAAATGGTCATTTATCTTTGTTTTGAGTATCAACTGATTTTTTTATTTTTTATTTTTGACGAATTGATCTTTGATTTTGAATTACAGTGATAACGTTAGTCTTTGAATACAAAATATGTTAAAAATTTGATGAAAGTAGAACGCTAACCACACATGCTCACACATTGTGTTATTTTGCAAGGGCAAAATGGTCCAACAACTTATGGCATGCCTTTTTATAAAGATCAGGTGTTAAAAAAATCGTGTATTTTGCATCTTCTTGTCTCCATTTTGCCCTTGCATCATAACACAATGTGTAAGCACGTGCAGTAAGCATACCACTTTCGTCTTATTTTTTGATGGATTTCATATTTAAGAATTAACGTTGTCACTGTAGTTCGAGATCAGAGATCAATTATTCACAAATGAAAGATAAAAGAATCAATTGACACTCAAAACAAAGATAAAGGACAATCTGTGTCATTAACCCAAATGGATATTATAATTATTAGAAGATAACATTATTTTGGAGGAGAATTATTAAATGATTTAATCTAATCATATGTGGAAATGTTTATGATTGTAATTAGTAAAAAGAAATAAGTAGCAATGATTTAATCTATAAAACTCAAGCCAAACTCGCAACTAGTTATTATTAGCTAGAAACGCAACGAATAGTTCAGTTTCATGTTATTTTCTTCCAAAAAAAAAAGAGAACTTAATGCTTTATTTGAGATTAAGTTATTTCAGGTTAGAATTGTGGGTCAAGAATGGTTTAGCTAAACTTAGTTGTATTGTTGTAATTATCATTTTAGAAAACGTGGTAGGTATCCTAACAAATGTAGTTAAGATATTCCCATAGAACTCTACCTATATTATGTTGAAGTTGACAATAGATTATAAATATATTATAGACAAATTTTATAACATAAAATTTCCTAGTAATATGTTGATCAATTTTGATTGAGATTGCATTTAAATATTTGTTACATTGTTAGAACAGTTTTATGATGCAACTTGTCATTTTCGGTTGTTTAATGTTTTTGATTGTACAACTAATCTTCATTATTTAGTTAATATTTGTAATAGTATGTATTCACATAAAGAGGATCAGATTGTTGGTCTTGCAAAAGTTTCAAAGGAAATAAAGTTTTCGAAATATTTTGCTTACATTCTACCTTTGTATTATATTGCATCAAACTTGAATGCCCCTTGGGGCTCCATAAAGGTCTTATTTGAGGCATTTTGAAAAAAGAAAAAGAAACTGCATGCAATTTTTGTTTCTAATTTTAATGAACTTAATTTTTATTTGCAATTTTTCATTAAATTAATGATGGTGTGGATTTTCATTAGGGACGGCAATTGGTAGAGTTTAAACCTAAATCAGATTGGTATCCAACCCAATTATTAAATTATTTACTAAATCAATGGGGTATCTATTAGTGTTCGATTTTTATAAGTGATTACCGACAGATAATCTGATAGAATTTGATAATAACAATTAAAACAAACCCAAAACTCGAAAACTTGATTATTAATTTAGTAACATAAATATTTATATACATACACATATAGTATAACATTATTTCATACTGTTTGATGAAAGTATGATAATTTTCAGTAGAAAGATTTTGTTGAATGCTTCTATCATATTTAGATTGACTTTAAGCTTGTCTGTGGACAAAACAATTAATTTATTTTTAGTTTTATTGAAATTGGTCATTAATTTACTGACGTATATCGCATTGTGTTGTCTGTTTTCGATTTTATTATTTTTTCATTTTATTTGGTGATTCTTCATAACATATAAATTTTATTTTTTATTTTAAAATTTAAACGTGTATTTATTTTAATTTCTATTAAAAACATTTTTAGGCTATTTTTTTAATAAATAATTTTTTTTATTCATTAACGAGTTAGGTCGAGTACCCGTAAATTTTTAAATGCTTATCGGGTTCGAATTTGGTAAGTAATATTTAAATCCGCCGGGTTTCGCTCTGAGTTTAAAAAATAATAATTTAAACAGGTTGGAGTTCCAGTTTACAAATTTTAACGGGTATTAGACCCGTTACCATTCCTAATTTTGATGTTTTAGCATGAGGATGATCACCCAAACGTCAATACCTCATGCTTATAAGTATAGCTCGTGTACTAAAATTATTTCCCAGGATTATCCTGGAGTAATATCCTGAGAATAGCTTTAATTCTCGTGATCCAGATTATTGTACAACTACAGAATAGAGTTGAAGACATGAGAGATATATGATAGGATTTGAGTTCTATTAATAAATATTCTAGCAAAAAACGCCAGCGAAAAACATGATCAAGTAATCAATTTTTGCTAATTGTGTTGTAGATATTACTTGCAGATCTTCATACTTGTAATCTATGCTATTCTTCAACAACTGTAGATCAATTAACTATGAGATCAGTTACAAGCCAATTGACACAAACAAAAGCAAAAAGAGAAAAAGTATTAGGATAACCTAACCTCTATAAATGATTACACTGTATTGGAGTCTTTTAATGAATTTATCGATAGAAGAATAATCATAAATTAAAAGACTTGCAAATTTAAGCTCTAAATTTCACACAAAAAATATAAATTTATTATATTCACTACTTGCCAACGTTTGACATTGGCTTTTCCAATTTTGGCTGCGGTGAAAATTAGGAAAAAGAAAATATGGAACTTTTTTTTAATTATATTAACTAATGAGCTAATAATTAATATAAATATACTCTTCTAGACCCTTTCAGATGGTTTACCATATGTTTCACAAATAGTTGAGTTACTAATGCATCAAATGAACGTCTTAATAATTTTTAGTTTACATGCATGAAACCTCACAGACTATGCAAATTACAAGAACTAAGATTTTTACAGGATGACAGTATTATACTAATATTCTTTTTCGACATGGGCTAATTTATTTTTTAATACATATATTTCAACAAAATTTGTAGGTAAAAACACATTTAAAAAAAGAGAGGAGGAGGAGGAGGAGGAGGAGGGGGGGGGGGGGGGGGGGGAGGGGTGAAATTGGGGTTGCACACTAGACCCGTATGCCCTACAGAATAATGTCTTCTTGCACTCTTGCGGCTTCCAGAATACTTTGATGCAATTTCACTGTTAACGGGCTTTTGGTTTACAGAATGATTTTTCATTCCCGAAAATCACATACCTACTGTTTGGTATATTAAAAGTATTCTTAAGAATATTGTATTATTATATTTGGTTTAGATATTATATTATTAGGAATCTTGAGCAATTCTCCAACAATGTTCTTTGTTAGCCGCTTAGATTCAGCCCAAGATTAGAGGCAATTTTCCTTATTTTAATTGTCTTTATTTTTGGTAACACATGATTTTATTTGGAAAAGATTGTGCAGGATTTATCTTATATGAAAAAAAGATTCTAATTGAGCAAATCTTTGGAGATTGACTTGGGTAAAGAATCCTACAAATGTCAATAATATCTACGGTTGCTTGGAGCCCAAAAATTGCAGCACTCTCACCTATATATATGCTGATGATCTCGCAAGAATAATAGAGGGACAGACGAAGAGCAAAGTCTATAAGGGCTGTAATGTGTTTATTGAGTTTGTCTGGGGAAACACTGTGGTGAGTGTTTAGTTTGTTTAGAAACTGTAATGCGCTGAGCAGGTTTTGTTTGTAAACACTCTGATTATTTATCTTATGAAAACATCATTCGGGAAAAGGAGGTGAGTATTCGAGAGAATACGCTAAGTCGAGGGGATCTAGCTAGGTTGTAAACCCTTAGGTGGGTTAGATGGTCTAGGCGGTGAGGGTTACAAGGGAGTTGTCAATCACATAAGTCCATTGACTATTGTAACTGTGAAAACATCTAGTGGATTGCCTATTTTGACAAGGGATTGGTCACGTGGTTTTTTTTTTCCAGTTGGGCTTTTCACGTTAAAATACTGTGTGTACTTTACTTACTGTCTTTCCATCTGTTTCATTGTCTGAATTAGGTGTATCACTGTGGTGGATTCACTTATCACTATGGTTAATCTGCAAACATGTTTAACTGTATAAACGCACAGTCGGACACGAAGTTAGAAACCGGGTGTTTCGAGTGGTATCAAGAGCTAGAAACTGAATCATTAACTCAGTTTAGATCCAGGAGGTTTCTTGCTGTTTTGCAGGTATAGATAACATGCGTGATGGAGGATCAATCAATAGGCCGTCACTTCTTGATGGCTCCAACTACAGTTATTGGAAAGCTAGGATGCGTGCGTATATCAAAGCGATTGATGAAAGTGCATGGAGATCCGTGGTTAATGGGTGGACTGCGCCCACTGTTGAGACTGCACTACCATAAATTGGAGGTACTAGCACACAAGGAGCATCACCTGAAGAATTTGGTAATACTTCCACTACTGTGGTTAGGACCATTACAGTTCCCAAGCCTGAGGATCAGTGGACTAATGCTGAAAAATGGTTGGTGAATTGCAACTCAAAAGCATTAAATGCGATATTTAATGCGGTTGACATCAATCGGCTCAAACTTATTTCGAACTGTGAAACGGAAAAGGAAGCATGGGATGTGTTTCAAACGGTGTTTGAATGTACAGAAGCTGTGAAAATATTCAAATTACAATATCTCACCACGAAGTTTGAAGATCTAAAAATGCATGAGGATGAGACAGTGTCAGAATTTTATGCACGACTATGTGACATAACCAATTAAGCCTTTACTCTCGGAGAACGGTACTCTGAAGCAAAATTGGTGAGAAAGATCCTTCGGTCCCCATCAACAAGATTTGCGTCAAAAGTAGATGCGATTGAAGAATCAAAGGATCTTGACACTATGCAGGTTGATGCGCTTATCAGTTCATTAAAAATTTATGAACTGAAATTTAAACAGCAAAAGAAGGAGAAAACACTTGCTCTTCAGGCTAAACTTTCTGATGACCTGGATGGAGGTGATGATGGCTTGGAAGCGTCGGCACTGTTGACAAAAAATTTTGCTAGAGCAATTGAAAAATGGCAAAAACATAAGAAGTTCTCTATGCAAGGGAATAACAGTAGACAGAATTTCAGCAAGCCCAACAGTGACAACACTGGTAGAAAGAGTAATGGTGAAACACCCAAAGAGACTGATAACAGGCCAAACACGGATACCTCTGGAGAAAAGAAAAAAGAAATGTATACAGTGCAGAGAATGTGAGGGCTTTGGGCACATTCAAGCAGAATGTGCAAACACACTAAAAAGAAATAAGAAGGCATTTAATGCCACATGGAGTGATGATGACCCAAAAGAAGAAGATACGCCTAGAGGTGATGGTACAAGAGACTATATTGCACTCACTGCAAGTCAGAATGGTCATACTGTGTCCACACCATCAGTCACTGTGACTGATGGGGAAGACACTGACTGTTACGGCTCAAAGGCAGAAGAATCCATGAGTAATGAACAACTCCTGAAAACTTATGAACTAATGTTTGAAAAATGGGTTGTGGTTTGTAAAAAGAATGAAGAATTGGTGAATTATAATCTTGAACATAGTACAAAAATTGATGATCTTGAGAAGTAAAATGAAACCTTCTTCCAACAGTTAAAAGAAAAAACTCAAAAACTTTCAGATCTACAGGGTGAATTACAATAGTTACAGCGATGTGTTCGCATGATGAATTTAGGAAAGCAAAAACTTGATCATGCACTTTCTATCCAGAAACCAAGTGGCGATCGCACTAGTCTTGGGTATCAAGGATCAAGTTCCGGTTATACTACAGTGTTTGTCAAAGCCTCAGAAGAATCAGAACTGCCACAGTCAGCACGCCCACAGACACTCACAGTGACATCCAAGAAGAAAATCAAAAGCAGGTTTGTACCAATCTGCCACTACTGTGGCAAGGCTGGTCATATTCGACCCCACTGTTTTTGTCTCATACGAAAAACAGGTATGTCTACTTATCCGTGTTCATATCAGTACAGTACCTCAAAAAGGGCACAACAAAGGGTGAGAAAAATATGGGTACCTAAGAGCAATCAAAAATGTCTTTTTATTTACACTTCCTTAAAAGCTAGTACTACTAACTTGTAGTATTTGGACAGTGGCTACTCGAGACACATGACAGGTGATCGCAATATCTTTACAGGCTACCATGAATACCATGGATGACAGGTTACTTTTGGGGATGGTATTTCTGGAAAGGTAATCGGTCATGGTACAATGACTGTTGAAGGATTTCCTAAACTGCAGGATGTACTCCACGTCGACGGTCTTAGGGCAAACCTAATAAGCATAAGCCAACTTTGTGACCAAAACTTGTTTGTACACTTTACTCAAGAAGGATGCAGAGTGATTGATAGTAATAATAACTGTGTTCTTGCAGGGAAACGTTCATTTGATAACTGTTACACTCTACCAGTTCCGTCCAATTGGGCTATGATGTGCTTTAACAATACACTGCAAACCACTGATTTGTGGCATCAGAAATTGGGTCATCTTAATTTTGAAATACTAACTAAGATTGCAAGTACATGAATTGTTAAAGGAATACCTAGTTTATCAGGGAAGAAAGAAGGAGTTTGTGGTCCATGCCAATTGGGAAAACAGATTCAAGCACCACACAAGAAAACACAGCAGCTGGCCACAAACAAAGTTTTAGAGTTGCTGCACATGGATCTCATGGGTCCAGTCCAAACAGAGAGCTTAGGAGGTAAGAAATATATCTTTGTGTGTATTAATGACTTTTCTAGGTTTGCCTGAGTGGATTTTCTACTGGAGAAGCTGGCTAAGGGGAAGAATGAAAAAGCTATTGATCCAACACTGTATCGCAACATAATTGACAGTCTCTTGTATTTGACTGCTAGTCGTCTAGATATCTACTTCAGTGTTAGTGTGTGTACATGATACCAGGTAAATCCAAGGGAATCTCATCTTAAAGCAGTAAAACTCATTGTTAAATATGTATTTGGTACTGCTAGTTTAGGGATTTGGTATACTGTGGATACTAATACTAATTTGGCTGGATACAGTGATTTTGACTGGGCAGGGAATGTCAATGATCAGAACAACACTACTGGATGTTGTTTTTACATTGACAACAATCTCGTACCATAGTATAGTAAGAAACAGGCTTCCATCTCCTTAAGCACAGCTAAGGCAGAGTACATTGCAGCTGGAAGTTGTTGTGCGCAACTACTATGGATGAAGCAAATGCTTGCAAACTATGGTATTGGTAATCAATCACTTACTGTTTACTGTGATAATATGAGTGCAATCAATATTTCAAAGAACCCTGTTCAACACTCCCGTACCAAACATATTGATATTAGGAACCATTTCATAGGAGAATTAGTGGAAACAAAATAGGTTGTAGTTGAACATATTGTGACTGAGAATCAACTGACAGACATTTTTACCAAGGCACTCGATACAATGAGATTTGAAACAATGCGCAAAGCCTTAGGAATTTGCACACTCTGACTGTGACTGCCACAGGGAAACACAGTGGGACTGCATTGATATAATGTTACTTACACTGTGTTCTAACTGTATGGTATAGGAACCTCTTCTGTACCACTGTGAGCAAGCTTGTTGCTACTTTTCATACAACAAAGTCCGAGTATTGATCAGTTGTATTAAGTTTGTGACTTTGGATTATCTCCATTCCAGGACACTAATCAGTATAAAAATTTTGTGTAAAAAAAAAAGGGAAAAAAGGGACCTTGTACTTAGATCTGAACTGTTTCAGACAACTACTGTGTTGTGCAAATTTCAGGGTCAACAATACTGTGCCAACCTGGAAAAAGCTACCTTGGGCTACATAGAAATGCACAATAGTGAAAACTACTAGGACAAACAAGGTATACAATAAGCTGATTAGTCGAGCGGGTAGTTTGAACAACTATTACAACTGATCTGTCACTTGATTTCGCTATCCACTGTGCAGTAAAGCCCAATCACACTTCACACACACACCTGTTCATAGGTGTTAAAGCTCATGTGTAATGAATGTTATGTCCTTGTATCAGATCTTCTTGTGAGGCCCTATGGGTTGCTCACACTTTATGTGCAAAAACTTCGGCATGACGTTTGTCTCACGATTGAGTACTGTGACCGATCTATTCAGTCTTTGGCCTTGATTTGTGGTAAAAAGGGGGAGAACTTTAGGATTTCGACTGATGTTGTTAGGCAGTTCAGTTTTTATTTTCTGTGAATTGTGTTTGAGGGGGAGCTCAGTGTTTAACTTTGTCACTTGTTTGATATTATTGTTCCTAAGTTGTCTACTGTGATTTGTTGGTATCACTGTTACAATTTCATGCTTACAGTTGCAGGTACTTAACATGGTTTTTTCCAAAAATAAAGCCAAAGGGGGAGCTTGTTAGCTGCTTAGATTCAGCCAAGATTAGGGGCAATTTTCCTTATTTTAATTATCTTTATTTTTGGCAACACAAGATTTTATTTGGAAAAGATTGTGCAGGATTTATCTTATATGGAAAGCTATAAACTGTAATCATAAGGCGATTATGATGAGATGCAAGATTTATCTTATATGGAAAGAAGATTCTGATTGAGCAAATCTTTGGAGATTGACTTGGGTAAAGAATCCTACAAAGGTAAATAATATCTATGGTTGCTTGGAGCCCAAGAATTGCAACACTCTCACCTATATATATGCTGATGATCTCACAAGAATAAAAGAGAGACAGACGAAGAGCAAAGTCTATAATAGTTGTAATGTGTTTATTAAGTTTGTCTAGGGAAATACTGTGGTGAGTGTTTAGTTTGTTTAGAAATTGTAATGCGCTGAGTAGGTTTGTTTATAAATACTCTGATTATTTATCTTATGAAAACATCATTCGGGAGAAGGAGATGAGTATTCGGAAGAATACGCTAAATCGAGGGGATCTCACTAGGTTGTAAATCCTTAGGTAGATTAGATGGTCTAGGCGGTGAGGGTTACAAGGGAATTGTCAATCACATAAGTCCATTGACTATTGTAACTGTGAAAACATCTAGTGGATTGCCTATTTTGACCAGGGATTGGTCACATGGTTTTTTTCCCAGTTGGGTTTTTCACGTTAAAATACTGTGTGTACTTTACTCACTGTCTTTCCATCTGTTTCACTGTCTGAATTAGGTGTATCACTGTGGTGGATTCACTTATCACTGTGATTAATCTGCAAACGTGTTTAACTGTTTAAACGCACAGTCGGACACGAAGCTGGAAATCGGATGTTTCACTCTTAATTCGAAAAATGAGATCATTAAAAAAATATACAAGTTAAACACGTGTATACTTTTATCAATAGGCGAGTAACATATGTCGAACCGATTTATACAAGTATTAGGATAACCTAACATCTATAAATTATTGCATCATATTGGAGTCTTTTAATGAATTTATCGATAGAATTCAAGAATAATCATAAATTAAAAGACTTGCAAATTTAAGCTCTAAATTTCACACAAACAAATATAAAATTATTATATTCGCTACTTGCCAATGTTCACATAGGCTTTTTCTTCCATTTTGGCTGCGGTGAAAATTAGAAAAAAGAAAATATGGAACTTTTTTTAAGTATATTAACTAATGAGCTAATAATTAATATAAATCTACTCTTTTAAATCTAGGGGTAGAGTTAGGAATTTAATATTGGGGGAGGTAAAATATTTTTTTAATGATACTACATAGGTTTTAAAAAAAAAATAAGTAAGGCCGATAATTTTTTAATGATACTATATAAATATTTTTTAAAAAATTAAAAACCTTAGGGGTTCGGGGTTCCCGCCGACCCCCCTTTGTTGCCGCCACTGTCTAAACCCTTTTAGATGGTTTACCATATGTTTCAGTAATAGTTTAGTTACTAATGCTTCAAATGAACGTCTTAATAATTTTTAGTTTACATGAAAGCTCACGGACTATGCATATTTACTAGGAATGGCAATAGTTCGGATAACCGCAAAAAATGATAAAAGGAACCAAAACCGTTTAGCAAATCAATAACCATAACCAAAACCTAACGGTTTTCAAAACCACTAACCATAACGATAAGCGTTAAAGATTCAAAAAATCGTGGTTAATCGTAACTGTAACCGTTTAACTAAAAAAAATAAAAATTAGATTAAGTAAAAAAAATTAATTTAAATGTAAAGAATCCAAGCCAATGAGAAAATTTAAAATAAATTACATAATGATTTTATGAGTAAAAATCAAAATCAAGATGTTATGCAAAATTAAATCAATTCATTTCCAAGTAAAGCTAACAATTCTTAAGTGTATAAGTATTGGTCTAATGAACTTAGTCAATCTCTTTTAATTGATTTTAATCCATTTTTTTTATAAATTGAGTTTAGTTCACATTTTTATCATTTTAATTACTAAGTTTAGTTAGTCTTCTATTATTTTAAATGTATATATATATATATTTTATTAAAGTAATAATCGAATTTCAGGTTTCGATTTTTTTTTAACATCTAAAATCAAAACCTATTAGTTTACCCATCAGTTACCTCTTAAAAAAACCAAACCCTAATGGATATCCCATCAGTTTTTATTATCAGATTTTTATCGGGCGGATACCTGTCGGTTTCGAATTTAAACCTTAACCATTTCCGTCCCTAAAATTTAAAAACAAAAAATGTTTACAAGATGAAAGTATTACACTAGTATTCTTTTTCAACATGGACTAATTTATTTTGTATACTATATATACATACATTTCAACAAAATTTGTAGGTAAAAGCACATTTAAAAAAAAAAGAAATAGGGCCAATTGGGGTTGTATAGTGGATCCGCCCTTGCATTTTAATAGTATAACCTAGATAATAAATGTCTTCTTGCACACTTGCAACTTTCAAAATACTTGCCTTTTTATTGTTATGGGGCGTTTCTGTCATGGAATGGTTTTTTATTCTTAGAAATCACTTCTTTTTTTTTGTCGCAAATCCATAAAAAAGATCTAACATATTTTATGCTGGGTGTCGGTTGCCTAACGCAACCCTCCTCCTTTATCTGGCCTTAGGACCGATAGTGCCAGAGAGGTACCCTTAACACAGGCAAAAAATCGTCTGAGATGGTTTGGCCACGTCAGGAGATGACCTGTTGAGGCGCTTGTTAAAAGGTACGAAGGTTTATAAATAATACACCAAAAGAGGGGTAAAAGTAGACCTAAAATTACTTAGACGGAGACAATTAGACGAGACCTTGTATGTATAGAGCTTATAGAGGAGATGACTCTCGACAAGAAAGAATGGCGTCACATGATCTATATAGCCGACCCCACTTAGTGAGACAAGACTTAGTTTGGTTTGATTTAGTTTGGAAATCACTTTCTTGAAAATCACATTCCTATTGTTGGTACATTAAAAATATTTTTAAGAATATTTTGTCAAATTCCTAGGAATGTTATATTGTTATGATTGGTTTAGATATGATACTCCTAGGAATCTTGAGCAATTCTCCAACAATGTCCTTAACTCAAGAAAAGATATCATTAAAAAAATATACACGTCATGATACACTTGTTTACTTTTGTCTATACATGAGTAACATATGTGTAACAGGTTTATACAAGTAAAATATTTTTTTTTATTTTTAAAAATTTTAATTTTAATTTTGAATTTGTAATTTAAAATTTAAAAAATTAAACTAAATTTTAAAGATATTTTTTATATTATATTTAATTTAAAATTTAAAATTTATCATTTAAAAACTAATTATTAAAATTTTTATTTCAAATAAAAATTAAATTCAACAAATTGTTTTTATTTATTTCATTTTTCCATTTTTTATTTTTATTTTATGTTTCTTTGTTATTTGATTTTTTTTATTTTTTATTTTTTATTTTTATTTTAATTTTTGCGTCTTTTTTTAATTTGAAGATTACTTTTTTTAGGATGAGGATTTTTGTCTTTTATTTTCTCTAAAACATACTCACAACTTGGCAAAGTCAGATTCTCACACCCTCAATGGGAATAAAAATTGAGCAAATCATGAGAATATTGTATTTACAACAATGTGATGTCCATGAATATTTTTTCTTTTTGTGAACTAAATATGGAAATAGGACATTTATGTCTTCACTTTCCCGAAAATTCTATAACTGCGAGCCAGATACCTCCTTGAATGTATCATAAATTGCTTGAGCCCTTTTCACCTAGTAGCGGATTTAATGCGTTGCTAGTAGGGGCTATAGCCTCCACTGGCCCCAAAAAAAATATCTATGATCTTTTTGCGATAAAATGTAAAATATCTATGTCACTACAAGAAAATAGCGCACGGGCGACGGATTTGGGTAACGGATTTTTTCCGTAGTAAATTGGCTACGGATGGGCTACGGAATTGCTACGGGCAATTAATTCCGTCGCCCATCCGTAGCCAACTTCGGCCCCATTAAAATCGCGACAAAAAATGGCTACGGATTGGCTACTGACAATAATTTTAATTATAAAAAAAAAAATAATATTCCATAGCCTAGTCGTGACAAATTTGCTACTGAATAGCTATGAATTATTTAATTAATGCTGCAACAAAAATCATAAAAAATTCCGTAGCCATGCGGTGGCCAAATAGCCACGGATTGGCTACGGATTATGTATTATTCAGAAAAATGTCCATAAAAAATAAAAGACCGGAGGGAAAAATAAAAATAACAAAGTCCGTAGTCCATCCGTAGCAATTGGCTACGGATGGGCTATAGAAAAATGAAATCCGTAGCCCATCCGTAGCCAATTGCCACGGATGGGCTACGGACTTTCAGATAAAAATGAGGTTTATCATTTTTAATTTGAATTACGGTATTTTGATTATACCTATAACGTAGTAACTTCACTTGAGATATTAATTTTTCAAATAAAAATAAACCTGGTCCGTATTTTATTAGCGTGCGTATTGTAATAGAGAAATCTCCTACGAAGTCATTAGCCATTTAAATCGAAGTTATCACGTCCTCACTTACCATTTCGTTAATGTTAATAAACGTTAATTTAGGGGTCCAAAAATTCTCATATTGTGTCTAAACTTCATAAATATGAAAAATATAAAAATATAAACACGCTTTAATACGTTATTTCTACCTATTAACAAGTTAAAATTCATACTATTAGTGGTCTGTAGCCCATCCATGGCAATTGGTTACGGATGGGCTACGGATTTCATTCTTCCGTAGCCAATTGCCACGGATGGGCTACGAAATTTTAGGTAAAAATGACATTTATCGGTTTTAATTTGAATTACAATATTTTGATTGCACCTACAACGTAGTAAACTTCACTTGAGATATTAGTTTTCCAAATAAAAATAAATTTGGTTCGTATTTTATTAGCATGCCTATTTTAATAGAGAAATCTCCTACGAAGTCTTAGTCGTTTAAATCGAAGTTATCATGTCATCACTTAACATTCCGTTAATATTAATAAACGTTCAACTAGGGGTCCAAAAACTCTCATATTATGTCTAAACTTCATAAACATAAAAAATATAAAGATATAAACCTCCTACATATTAACAAGTTAGAATACGTATTATTTATTGTCTATAGCCCAGTAGTAGCCAATTGGCTACTGTTAGACTACGGAATCGAACTATTTCGTAGCCCAACAGTAGCCAATTGGCTACTGTTAGGCTACGGACTTAAATAAAAAACTAAAATTTATCATTTTTAATTTGAATTATGAAATTTTGATTGCACCTACAACGTAATAACTTGACTTGAGTTGCAAATTTTTTAAATAAAAATAAACTTAGTCCATATTTCGTTAACATGGGTACGTTTAAATCGAACTTATTATGTTTTCACTTAACATTACGTTAAGGTTAATAAACGTTCAATCTAGGAGTCGTAAAATTATCACATTGTGTCTAAACTTCATAAACAAGAAAAATTTGAATATATTAACACATTTTAATACATTGTTCGTACCTATTTTGGAAGTTAGAATACGTATTATTTATTGTCCGTAGCCCAGCAGTAGCCAATTGGCTACTGCTGGGCTATGAACCTCAACTAAAAATCTAATTTTATCGTTTTTAATTTAAAATTTGGAATTTTAATTGCACCTACAACGTAGTAAACTTCACTTGAGTTGGAAATGTAAAAAAAAAAAAAAACTTTGTTCGTATTTCATTAACGTGTATACTTTTATAGAAAAATCTCATAGGAAATAATTTGTTGTTTAAATCGAACTAATCATGTTTTCACTTAACATTACGTTAAGATTAATAAACATTCAATTTAGGAGTCGAAAAACTATCACATTGTGTTTAAACTTCATAAACAATAAAAATTTGAAGATATTAACACGTTTTAATATGTTGTTCGTACCAATTTTGAAAGTTAGAATACGTATTATTTGTTGTCCGTAGCCTAGCAGTAGCCTAGGCTACGGAACTCAACTAAAAATCGAGTTTTATCGTTTTTAATTTGAATTTTGGAATTTTAATTGCACCTACAATGTAGTAAACTTCACTTGAGTTGGAAATGCTTTAAAAAAAAAACTTTGTCTGCATTTTATTAACGTGTGTACTTTTATAGAAAAATCTCATAGGAAATCATTTGTCGTTTAAATTGAACTAATCGTGTTTTCACTTAACATTATGTTAAGATTAATAAACGTTCAATCTAGGAGTCAGAAAACTATCACATTGTGTCTAAACTTCATAAACAAGAAAAATTTGAAGATATTAATACGTTTTAATACATTGTTCGTACCTATTTCAAAAGTTAAAATACATATTATTTGTTATCCGTAACCCAGCAGTAGCGAATTGGCTATTGCCGGGCTACGGAATTGAACTATTCAGTAGCCCGGCAGTAGCCAATTAGCTACTGCTGGGCTATGGACCTCAACAAAAAACTGAAATTTATATTTTTAGTGACGTGGCTACGGATGGGCTACGGACGCATAGATGTCTGTAGCCCATCCGTAGCCAAGTCATTAAACAAAAAAAAAACTAAGGATGTATAAAATATATATACCATAATTTGTTAAACATAGATGTTTATAATAACTAACATAGGAACCATAAGTCGGTACAAGCATACATAAATAGTAAATCAGATATCTAGTTTCAGATGCAATTTTAATTATTAAAAACTAACAACAAGTTGCCCAAAATAAAACTATTGTTTCGGTTTACAACCACAACGTCCACGTTGACCTCCATGACTCCGATTGTCGGTAAACCCAGGGTCCTGTCCAACTCCCTTACCACGAAAGTCATCAACCATGAGTAGAAGCCGACCTTGTATATCCTCAAATTGAGTTTCGAAATATTGTCGATCTTCTGCTCTACGTTCTTCCATACTCTGAAATTGACTTTCAAAGTATTGACGATCTTCCGCTCTATGTTCTTCTAAAGTCTGAAATTGAGCTTCAAAATATTGACAATCTGCCGCTCTACACTTTTCCATTGTTTGAAGTTGAGTTTGCAAATGGTTGAGAGTTCTATCATTGTTGCCCATAGAAGTAGAGATATCATTTAGTTTTTCCAAAATTAGATCAAATGACGAACTAGAAGCACGACTAGAACTAGCACCTCTCCTCCTTTCTTGCTCATCTATTTGTGAGACTCTCTCTGCATGAATATACTCCTCCGGAATATCGGTTTCCATAGGCGTTTCACGATATAAGTTTTCTTCCATCTCAACATCACCAATATAACTCAAATTCTGAACAAATGTTCTATTCTTGATAGTATTAGTTCTAATGAATGATTTAGTTTCCTCTGGTAGTCTATTAAATTCTTCTTGGTTTATATAACGATCTTGATACCAATAAGCTTGTTGTCTATTCAGAGATAGCATATTAAGATACCAAGAAGGGTTGAATTTCTTACTTTCAACCCCATCAAATGAAACCCCGAAGTACTCAAAAATTCGCGTTAGGGCTACTCCATGTGGCAAGGATTTGTTGTTCTTAGCCACATAATTCATGTGACGAACAATCATATACGATAAGTTCACTTGTCTATCACTAACCAACAAATATACAATATAAGCATCTCCTTGAAGTGTCATTTCATCATTAATATTTCTATGTACAAAACAAGAGCCTACAAAGTTTACCCAAATTTTCTTTACTATGGGCAACTCTCTCTTATCTGGTGCATTTCCTCTATGAGCAGTTCTATTATACCTTTCCGCCCAAAAAAATCGCAAATAATTATCTTTGTCTTCGGGCTCCATTCTACTTTCTGGCCAACCAGTGGTGTCATAAGCTTTTACCCCTTCATTTCTCATATTAAAGATTGTAGCTATAATATCCAGGTTTAACTCAATATCAGCACCTCTAACTCTACTTTTTACAACAACAATTTCATCACTTTCCATATTGGCATAAAATTCATGGATTAAAAGCAGATAAACAAGACAATGAATATGTAGGAAGTCATACCAACCTTGTTGTTGCACGAATTCAAAAATTCTAGTACCTTGTATGTCCTCGTCTATCAAACACTTTCCATACAATATCGGCTTGACAACCTCGTTGTTTGCACGTGTGGGAGGAGGATCCCTATCCGGACTTGGAAGCCTTGTAAATGCTCTTGTGTTGGTTTTCTTAGAAATATTTTTTTCCCACTTGTATCCACCATGATAAAATATAGAGATTTTGAGCTTTTGGGAAGTGGGTAACGTGACTATGGAAAAAAACTTGAGATTTAATGGCTAAATTTTGAGTTTAAGACAACTTTAGCTATATTTTGGCTTAGGACTTGAAAAAATCGGGGTTTGGAAAAACTCTTTGTAGATTTGGAGGTTTTGCCAAGTGGGTAATGTGATTATGGAAGAAATTTTAAGGTTTAATGGCTAGATTTTGAAAATTTGAGAGAGAATTTTTGAGTTTTTCTTGCAATGGAGTTGAAGAAATTGGTGTTTTGAAAAAATATTTGGAGATTTTGATGTTTTGTAGGATGGGTAATGTGATTGTGGAAGAAATTTTGAGATTTAATGGTTAGTTTTTAATGATTTTAGAGAGATTTTGAGAGAGTTTTAGAAAAGAAAGGTGAAGAGATGTGAAGTTGGGGAAGAAGATGGGATTTGGGGGTGGGTTTGCTGGTTTTTATTAGTTTAAAAAAAAATTAATTTTTTTTTTCTCTAAGCAGGTCACGGCCAGCCGACCGGCCAGCCGGTCCGCCGGCGGGCCGTGACCTGCTTCGAGAAAAAAAAATTAATTTTTTTTAAACTAATAAAGCTCAATGTTTAAAACATTTCCCCCAAATTCACTTCACTCTTTTTTTCTCTTACAAAAAACCTCTCTCTTAACTCTACCACAATCACCACCACCACTACCACCACCACTACTATCACCATCAACACTATTGCCATCACCATCATGACCACCACAACCACCAACAAAGGCTCCATCAGCACCACAAGGTCCTCCATCACCATCTAGGGCACCATCACCATCACCATCACCATCACCATCACCACCACCACCACCACCACCACCACCACTACCACCATTACCACCACGACCATCATTATCAACACCACTACCATCACCATAAAGAGCACCACCAAGGGTACTACCATCACCACCAATAAAGGCTCCATCACCACCACAAGGTACTCATTCACCACCATGTAGGCCACCCTTACCATCACTACCATCTAGGGCTCCATCACCACCTCCAACTCCACCACCATCACCACCAAAGACACTACCACCATATCTCTCTCTATTTTTTACTAGTAAGTCTTTTATTATATACATTTTTCCTTTATTTTTTTGTCTAGTGTAGACATATTTATATATGTGTATAATATGTATCTGGGATTATGTGTAATTTTGCTTGTTTTTCAGTTGTTCAATTTATTGTTTTTGTATTTAATGTTATGTTTAATTATAATTGTATTAAGTGAGGTTTTAAAATAAATATGTGGTGGTGATATTTGTTGTGACTTCTTTGACATTAATGTTATTTTATAGTGATATTTGTTTTAATTAATTAACAATAGATTAACTAGTGGGTCATAAATTGTGTTTAAATAATATTACCACCAAGTACATTACTTAACTGTATCTTGTACTATTAATTTCTTTAATGGAATGATCATATATTACGATACAGAAGTTGAGAAAATGGAAACACTCCGACAACAGTGGATGAACGATCGATTAACATCTAAGGGAGTATTAAATCCTAAGTTCGTTCATGGAATAGACGAAGAATTCATTCATTTTGTGTGTAGTCAATGAAAGTACATGGATGTAGACAAAATTAGATGTCCTTGTGCGAAATGTAAGAATTGTGACTTTAAGGACCCTCATACTTGTAGACATCATCTCTACTCATAGGGGTTCATGAGGCATTACTATGTTTGAACTTCACACGGGAAGCATGATGACCTCAATCAGGATAACAACCATAATGTTGGTGATCATTATGGATATGATGAAGGAAATAGTTATAGGACAATAGTGTCTGAGACATTTGGCCCATCAAATATACCACCAACTCCTTATCAACGAATTGAAGAAGAGCCTAATATGGAGCCAAAATATTTTTATGATCTATTAAAAAGTGTAGATGAGCCTTTGTGGAGTGGATGTGAGGTCACTCATCTGTCAGCGGTGTCTTTGTTGTTGAATATCAAGTCAGAAGAGAATATGTCTGATCATTGTTTTAATCTAATAATTGAAGTTATTCGAAGAATATTGCCCAAGGATAACACTTTGCCTGAGAACTACTATAGGTTTAAGAATAAAATGAGTCCTCTAGGTTTGAGTTGCATGAAGATTGACGCGTGTGTAAATGGATGTACGTTATGTTACAAAGATAGAGATCAACTCAAATCTTGTCCA
This sequence comes from Ehretia macrophylla, assembly GCA_037974665.1. Lineage (NCBI taxonomy): Eukaryota > Viridiplantae > Streptophyta > Magnoliopsida > Boraginales > Ehretiaceae > Ehretia > Ehretia macrophylla. Next base: position 52,242,676 of record CM075772.1, on the reverse strand, counting down.
AGGTGTGGTCACCCACGGTTTAAACTTACAAAAGTTGGGAAAAAATGTGGTAGACCAATTGCCTTCAAATGATTAAGGTATCTACCATTAACGCCCAGGTTGACCAGATTATACATGTCTCCTGCAACAGCTAAACATATGTAATGGCATTTTAGACACCAAGTTGAGAATGAAAAAAATTGTCATCCATCTAATACTGAAGCATGGAAACACTTTGATAGAACGTATCCAAACTTTGCTTCTGAACCGAGAAATGTACGTCTTGGACTTTCTTCTGATGGTTTTAACCCATTCAACTCTTCTTCTCAACCTTATTCTTGTTGGCCTGTGATAATCACACCATACAATCTTCCACCATGGATGTGTATGAAGGATCCTGTAATGTTCTTGACCATTCTTATTCCTGGGCCAAAGAGTCTGGGAAAGAGTATAGATATATACCTTCAACCTCTGAATGAAGAGTTGATTAAATTGTGGGAAGTAGGGATACCTTGTTATGATGTGTCGTCCAAATCCAATTTTCAATTGAAGGCAGTTTTAATGTGGACAATTAATGATTTCCCAGCATATGGCATGTTATTTGGCTGAAGTACGCACGGCAAATTGTCATGTCCGTATTGTATGGGATCTTCTCAGGCATTTCAATTGACTGCAGGGAGAAAGAATTGTTTCTTTGACTGCCATCGGTAGTTCTTACCAAAAAATCATCCATTTCGACGAGACAAGAAGAACTTCTGAAAAAATCTGATGGAGATATCAGACCTTCCGCCGAGATTGAGTGGTGAGGATATGTGGGAAAAAGTTCGAGATCTTCCGACCATAAATGAATTGGGTAAAGATAAAATAGATCGTTTTGGAAGAAAGCATAACTGGACAAAAAAAAGCATCTTTTGGGATTTGCCTTATTAGCGGTCACAACTTGTGCGTCATAATCTAGATGTCATGCATATAGAGAAGAATGTTTTTGATAATGTCTTTAACACTATAATGAACGTGAAGGGGAAGACAAAGGATACAAAAAATTCAAGGGCTGACATTGGGAGAATTTGTGATCGTCCTGAATTATGCATTAGAGATGGCGTTATGAAAATGGTCGTGCATACTCTCCCGATTCCAGCTAGGAAAACAATTTTGGAGTGGGTCAAAGAGTTAAAATTTCCTGATGGATATGCATCAAATATAACAAGGTGTGTTGACATGAACGATTTAAAGTTATCACATATGAAGAGCCATGATTATCATGTATTTATGGAGAGATTGCTTCCTATAGCCTTACGAGAGTTATTGCCAAATAGTGTATGGGAACCTTTTACTGAACTAAGCTTATTTTTCAGAAATATTTGTTGCTCGTCTCTTGAAATAATTGACCTTGAAAGAATGCAACAAAATATTGTGATCACCCTTTGTAAGTTGGAAAAGATCTTACCTCCAGCATTCTTTGACTCAATGGAGCATTTGCCAGTACACTTAGTTCATGAAGCAATTTGCGGCAGTCCTGTACAATATCGGTGGATGTACCATTTTGAGAGGTTTTTGCATGTTTTGAAGAGAAAGGTGAATATTAAAGCACGTGTTGAGGGATCTATATGTGAAGCATACCTTATCCTTGAAATGGCGACATTTTGTTCATATTATTTCGAACTGCACGTGCAATCAAAAATAAGAAACATCGGTCGAAATGAAGAGTCCGTGGATACGGATTACCTTGAAGGGTGTTTACCCATATTCAAGCATCCAGGTCGTCCAATGAGGAAGATGATCTCTAAAGATTTAGACGATCGAGATTTCAATGCTGCTCACTTGTGTGTTTTGATGAATTGCGAAGAAGTGTCCTCATATATTAAGTAAGTTCATGACTCAACTCTTTAGTTTTATTAAAGATCTTATATATATATAATCCACTAATTATTACTATACAGGACGTTTGAGGATGATCTTCGAATGGAGAATCCATCATTTACTGATTCACAAATCAATAACAACATTGAGAAGTTTTTTCCGGCTTGGTTATGTTACCATGTTAGTATTACTACTTTTTAATGTCCCTAATAATATATTCGATTCATTCCGACCTTGACATTTGTTATTGTCCCTAATTTACCCCTTTCAGCTTGCCCATAATAACATTGTGGATGATCGCGTGAAATGTCTTTCAATGGGTCCAAGTAAGGTGGTCAGTACATGGTCAAAGTACTTGGTGAATGGGTACAGATTTCACACTTTGGAGTATGGATCTTCAAAGACAACAATGAACAGTAGAGCTATTGTGAAAGAGACAATGCTTGATAATGAGGAGAATGATTATTATGGTCTGTTGACTGATATTATTGAGTTAGAATACCATAATGGAACTTTGAAGCACACAAGAGTTGTCATTTTCAAATGTGAGTGGTTTGATTCTCACAATGATAAGGGATTAAAGATTCATCCGAAATATCGCTTAATTGATATAAATGTGAATAAAAAATACCCAAAGTATGACCCCTTTGTCTTAGCCGAGCATGCACATAAAGCATATTGCGTCAGGTAAACTGGTGCTAAGAGAGAATGGGCAGCTTGGTTAGATGTATGCAAAATCAGATCAAGGAACCAATTTGATAAGAAGTCAAACAATGATGATAATGATAAAGATGAACAGTTGGCTTTTCAGTCCGATGAGATGAACGTGGCATTGGTACAATCAGATGATCATGATGATGTCGTATTGCGTTGTCTTGAATCAAGTGAATGCATTGCTATGGTTGAAGATGTAGAAGAAGAGCGCGAGGACAATACCTAAAATGATGATGAAGATCATGAAAGTGACTTTGATAATGACATAGAATCTGAATACAATGAATTATCTGATTGAGATTTTGTACTTATAAATTCAATATTTTGTATGTCAACTGAATGTCAATTGTATGATTGATAATCGAAAAATATAATGAAAATTGGTTATAGTATCTCTTCATTCATAGAATATATTGTACATCTCTTTGTATCTTATGGTTTTTTTTTTTTTTTTTTGTAGCAATCATGGTTAGAGCTGGTAAACCCAGGGCAGATAATACACAATCTGGCATGCCATCAACTTTGTCCTTCGCAGCCCGTGGTGAAGTTGATAGTGAGTCCCCTATTGCTACAGGGTCGTCAGTTCGTTCCACTGGACTATCTGCCCCTTTGTGTGACATCAGAGTGACTAACGAGGATCGTCATGATAATACCACGCCCACGCCCAGCGTCCAGCAGGAAACGGAACATCCAGAATCATCATCACATGTAGTTAGCACAACAAATTGACAGGCTATGGGATTTGAGTCACTCGAGCAGTACGCCACATGGTTAGAGGATAGATGTACTCACGTTCGATTATATAATAACGGGTGAAATTACAATTAAATTAAATGATAGAGCAATTAATTTGATTGTTTGTTATTAGTTCTTGAAGTTATAATAAGGTAATGCAAGTGACACTAACTTATATAATTGATATATTTGTTAACAGATTTGTACCTGCTTCGGTAGTAAGAGATTTTAAGTCAATATTTGTAGGCGGATTCACAGAACCTTGGATTACTTATGGAGAAATTTCAGACGATGTTAAAGATCGATGGTTTTGCTCTTTTGAGGTTTTTATAAACATTAATGCAATCAATATCTATTATATTATACACTTGTACATTTATACGTGAGTATTCAATTAACACATATTCGCATTTACTTATATTTGTCATTGCAGAGAGATTATAAGTGGCACCCATGTGATAGGACATACATCAAGCATTGCTTCCATTATAAGGCAGCGCAGAGAATGAAAGACCAAATAGCTAAGGCTCATAAATTTGACAAGCCTCCTAAGTGGATGACATTAGATAATTGGGAGCAAATGCAAGTAAGATGACGTGAACCAAAATGGATAGATAAATCAAATGTGGCCAAAAAAATAGGGAGAAAAATCAACTGGTACACTACACGGGTGCCACTCCCTTTTATGAGGTTATGAGAAGGATGGTATGTAACTTAAATTTAATAGCCGTTTAAATTTGTCTATCTTAATATTCTAGTTTTTGAGTAATTACTACTTATGAAGTTAATAACGTAGGCGAACACAGTAAACACCCCTGTCTATAAAGCTGATGTTTTCAAGGTCGCTCACAATAAAGGGGAGGGTGATGGTATACAATTCTCTGATCCAAAGGCTGCTCATACGATAGTAAGTATTTATACAGTGTATTACTTTTACTGTCGATTAATTTTGTTAAATTTATATAATTTTATGTTAAGTTTAAGTTGCTACTTTTAGTTTAAAAGGTTATAAAAATTGAATTCATAAATCTCTTTTGTAATGTGTAGGTTGTTAGACTTATGTATTTCATTATGAGAATTGTATCTATATGATTATGTTGAAGTGGTTGTCACAGACGACATATCCTTTGGTTGTTTGTTGGAGGCTCAGGATTGTAAATTTGGCATATTTGTGGTTGTATGTTGGTTGTTGTGGCTATATGAATTGTTATGCAGGTTATAATTTTGTGTTTGGGTCCATATTAGAAACGTTATAATGCAGAAATTTCATCGCGTCCGAACTTGATTTTAGGTGAGGTCGAGTTGGGGCGTGACATTGAGTGCTATAAGAATATTAAAAATTTATAAATGTTGTTTTTGTAGTCATGATATGAAGAGATGCTTGAGCAACATCAACTCGTGACCCAAAAAGACCCTACGGCGCCGCCCGTTAATCCCAATGAGATATTCTACCAAGCTATTGGTGGGGCGAAAAAAGGGCGTGTCTATGGACTTGGCTCACAAGGAGTCCGCATTGGTAGGGAAGCACCCCCTATTCCAACTATGAACACTAGAGTTGGACTCTAGGAACAAGAAGTTGACAGGCGAGTCAATGAAGCAACGGAGTCCATGAGGCAACAACTTCATGACCAAGGAAATGCACAGCAAGAGACGCAGCGACAAGTGAATGAAGCCATGCAATTCGTGAGGGAATTGTAGTAGGAAATTAATCGACTCAAACACCCACGCCCGATCAACATGATCAATGGTACATTTAGGATTTAGTCTTTTGGACAATTTTACAAACTAATTTCGAACAATATGTTAATATTTTTATGAATTTGATTAAAGATGCGTTATGTAAATATTATTTTGGTTATTTAATTTTACGTTTTGTTGTGTAAATTTTTTTTATTTTTAAATTTTTACAATTCATACTATTTTTCGTAATAATTCAGCCACATAAAATTAGCCACCATTTTTCAATAGACAAATAACTACGGAATTCGGCAACAGATTAGCGACCGATATGTGTCGACAAATGGCTACAGATTGGCTACGGACAGTTTTTGACAATGGCCTACGGATTGACTACTATTTTGCTATGGACGTTAATAATTAATAATAAAATCAAAATTTTAGTTCGCTACAGATGGGCTACGGATTGGCTACGGACATGTGGCTACCGATATTCTACGGATACCAATCGGTAGTCGTGGGCTACAGACGATTTTTGACCGAAATGGCGACGGATTTGCTACGGACATTAATAATTAATAAATTAAAAAAAATTGGTTGGCTACGGATTGGTTGCGGACAAGTGGCTATCAATATTCTACGGATACAAATCTGTAGTCGTGGGCTACAGACGATTTACGACTGAAACGACTACGGATTTGCTACGGACGTTAATAATTAATAAATAATTAAAAAAAAATTAGTTCGCTACGGATGGGCTACGACTATTTTGTTACAAAAGTTATACAAAAAAAATACAAATTAATTTTTGAATTTGGCTACAGATTGGCTACGGAATATCAATTTGGCGACGAGCCTTTTTACTACGGACATAATTCCGTAGTCTAGCAATCGCCCGTCCCAATTTGGCTACTACTAGGCTACGGATTTTGGCCGTTGCCTCATCCGTTTTTTCTTGCAGTGTGTATTTTTAAGTAAAAAAAAATTAATCAACCCCATTGAAGAAAAATATATTTATTTCGTTAAAAAAATTATGTGTTATAGCCCCCCACTGAGAAAAGATTATGGATCCACCCCTACTTTCACCATAGTGAAATATGTATCACTGGAGATAATTGTCTAGTGAATCCAAGAGGTTCCTTGAATTAGTCTGCTGCTTAGCAATCTCTATGTTTGTGATATGTTCATAGTCGTCCTGTGACTAACGGCCACCGCATAGCTACAGTTATGTAAAATAGGTGTTATTTTTTTGTCAATATTTTATATTAGTATATTTTTATTGGAATTAAAATATTTTATTTTTTTATTACTATTCACAAATAGCCACAAAAAGGCAACGGATATTTTATTAAATCAACAAATAAAATAATTTATGATAGTTTGTAGCCACATTGTCGCTAATGGGCGACGACAAGGCTACAAAAATTCATTATTTATTTATTTGTTAATATTAATATAAATAAAAAAATAAATAAAAGATATATTTTGTAGCTAATCCGTAGCTATATTGCAATAGCATGACCACAAACTTTGTTACTTTATTTTTTCTAATTTAATTAAAAAATCTGTCACCATTCCATAACAAATTAGCCACAATAAGGCTATGGAAATTTAAATTTAAATTTTTTTTAGTAATAAATGTAGTTCGTCGCTAATCCACGGCTATTTGGCCATTGAATGGTTATAAAATTATTTTTTGTAATTAAAATTATTTTTTGTCGCCAAAGTTTTGTTAACATTTCACCGCACCTAATTTGGCCACGGAAGGTTACGGACTACATTTTTCTGTCATCATTTTATCGCCAATTGGCTACGAAAAAAATTTGGTCACCTAAATTCATCGCATGAGAGCTGTTTTCTTGTAGTGGTCGTGATTGGATTTCACCATTTAGCTTTAATTTTACAAAATAATTATGCATAAGTGGCAATGTGAAATAGTTTGAAATCGTCAAAATTCAGAACTGTAAGTTGCTGAAAGACAATTTGAGTAGGTTACAAGGTGTAAATTGTAATCTGTTTGTTGTCCATCTTGTTGGACTTAGGCAAAGGTGTTAAGTTTATTGGCTTGAATTCCAAGTCCATTCAAATGTTGTAGACAATTAGAAGTCCATTCAGAGTAAAACTACTCTAGATTATAGGACTCCTAGTCCTAGTTGGATTAGCACTAATCTCATATATATAGGACTTTATAACTTGTATTTATTAGCCACACAAAAGCAGCACAAAGTCACATACACTGTGCCATGGGCCATACCTAAGCAACACACCATGAGGTAGTGTGAGAGCCACGTATTAAATTTTTTGCATATTGTTGAGTATAAGTCTGTGAGAGTTTTACGATTTTCTCCTACAAAAAGCCATGATTGTAATCCTTTTAGCAATAGAGATAAATACTTCATGGACGCAAATGTTATAATATATACATTTGTCCTACATCGGAAAATCAGAAACTATAAGACCACCTTATAAGATCTTGAGTTACTCCACTTAGCACCAATTGGTTTTAGGATGAAATATAAGTTATCTTAACATCATATTAGAGTTGGGCCCTTGGTCCAGTTTTATTTATCTACGTGTGACTCATATCAAATTAGGTCTACATGTGTTCAATCTTTCGCGTATGTCATATTCTACGCATCTTCAATATTCTACATGTGTTAATCTACCATATATATTCAATATTTCATGTGTGACTCATCTCAAAATTAGATCAACATGTGTCCAATCTTGTACGTGTGACACCTCTCAAATCAGGTACACGTAATGGGGAGTGTTAGAATATATACACTTGTCCCACATTGGAAAATCAGAAACTCTAAGACCACCTTATAAGATCCTGGGTTACTCTACTTAGTACCAATTGATTTTAGGATAGAACCTCAATTATCTTAACAGTAAAAATTTACCGAACCATGTTAAAAATATTGTGTATTATGTATTTGTGTGACGATCCGAGCTAGTTTGAAATTCATTGAAATTCCCAACAAGTGGTATTAGAGCTAAGGGTGTGAGGAAAACACATAGGGGGTCTCTTTGTTCATGTTCTTGCTTCTATTACATTGTGGCAAATTTTTTGTGATATTTTTACAAAGAATGAAGTCTGATTGTTGTTGGAGTTTAAGTCATCATTTCATGGGTAGGATCTAAGCTTGAGTTTTGTTTTTGGGTCTCTTGAATATAAATAAATAAAATAAAGGAACCAAGGTGGAGGTTATTAGGATTGTAGCCCGTATTCTTGATGGCCATGTTGACCTAGTTCTAGTCTGTGTAGGAATTCAATTCCTAGTAGAAATAAGATCTCCTATATTCTGTAAATGTGAGTTTATCTTATTAAACTGTGAGAGACAGAGAGAGGAGAGAGAAGTGACAAGAGTTAGAGAACTCTATCTTGTGTATTTGTTTATCAACATAGTAAAATCTTCTCATGTCTACCTGTGGATGTAAGTTTTGTTGAACCACGTTAAATATTATGTCCATACATGTTATTTCTCGTTTATTTTTCATTCTAATATCATGATCTCCAATAAGTGATATCAAAGCCGGGAACTGCACACAATCCATGGAGATCCAGCCACTAATGCTGAAAAACATCGGCAATAGAAGTTGTAGGGTTGCTGTTGTAAGTTAATCGCCAATGATGAGTCGCCGCTAGATGTTGATAGTCAAGAAGAACATGTTGTGGACAAAGATCTTGCAATTGACAAAGAGATAGAGAAGCAAGGGAGGATTGATTTGCCCCTTGGTATCGTTATTGTATTCTAAAAGTACTGTTCCTGGCAGATATAAGAAAAAAACTGCGTAAAGAGATTTGCCCCTTTGAGAGCACACAATGAGATTTTTCTCCAATTATAGAGATAGAGAAAATTACCTATCCCTTAGAGATTAAGAGAGAGAGAGAATCTATTGATTCAAGTTAGATTAGTTTTTTACTTTTTAGGATACTTTTTCTTTTCTTTTCCTTGTACCTATTATTTTATTTATAGTTAGAGTTTTTGTCCCGTGGTTTTTACTTTCATTATTTGAAGGGATTTTCACATACATCCTGTGTCTTTTTCACTTTATTTAATTTTTTATTTTATTTTATTTTTGCACGAGTTTTCGTTGGAGCATATAACCCCATGCATATATCAGACTGAAATTAAGTTTGTAAAAATGTGAAAACCATTTTTATCATTGTTTGTGTATCTATTTGCCTTGGACCCTTTAACAAAAAGAATGATAAAATTCATTCATTTAGGGGCAATTCAATGTACCTCAAAAAAATACTAAAGCAATTTGTTGTAAGAAAAAGGAAGCAACAACAAGTGACTCAACTTAGAAATCGCTTCTTACAAGTGGGATCATAGTCATAATCTTCACCAGCTTTCACGAATCTACCTTTTACTCGCTTTCTGATATCAGCTCTGGCTTTACGAGAAGCATATCTTATCTGTTTACCAAACCTGCAACTCACAAGCATGAAATTATAGTGAGCTGAAAAATCTAATTATGAGAGAAACTTCATAGATGCTAAAGAAGAACTTGATGATGTCATGAAGAAGAAACATCTGGTAGTGATAAATATAGATATCGAAATTGAACAGTGAAGAAATATAATGTAGCATTGACTCATTGGCTGATTAGGGAAGGCATCCTCATCCAGCAAATTAAAGTCCTTGTTTATTTAGTGAAGAAATATGGTGTAGCATTGACTATTTTACAGGGTTCAGAAAATAATCAATAAAGGAAAATCATTTGATCAGTTTGGACTGATATCTGTCTCTCATATATTGATGGAATTCACACGTATTACTCTCACTAATTGTGTGAAAGATTGATGAGTTACTCTCATCAATAATATTTCACAGATGATATGGCATGCCAACTATGGGGCTCTATACTGCCCCAGTATTATGGTAGTAGACCAGGGCGAACAGTTTCAGTCTCGTCTACACCTTTAAACCCCAATTTGTTTATTTTGTGTCTAATTACTAGTCTATCAATTGACCCTAATCAACCACCAATGCTTAAACTCATATTTACATTAATAGAGAGTCCAAATTACTAAAATCGAAACAAATATTTTATAGTACTAATGTGGGAGGGATGGTATAATCCCTCTCAGATACACCATATTGTTCTTGTTGCGCTAGCTAAAACTGAACTACAATCCAGGACTAGACAATGAGGAGACCACACTTCCATATGGTTGTCTGGTTTTACACCACCTTTAATAATTCAAGTCTAACTACTAATACATCGAGTGAAATCAATTGGTCAAAATGCTTAAACCCATTCTACAACAGTAAAGAACTCAAATTGGTGTAAAAAAATACATACTCTTTACAGAATCAAAGTGGGATAAAATGTTAAAGATAATTCCGCGCAACATCTCCATTGAGATTTCTACTCTATTAGACTTATTGCAAAGGATGGAAGAAAAGACCTGATTAAAAATTAATAAATGACTATGTTTTTAAGTTAGGAAATTCTTCCTATTAATGCAGAGTGAACGATTAATTAATGTAACATATAAGAATAGGATCCACTTACATTCTTGTTTTCTTTTTCTCTTTGTATCTCATCTTAGCTTTGTCCCTTGCCTGAGGACTACTAGTTTCCAAATTTTGCTCCCATGTTGATTCCCCCGAAAGAAACATTGGAGATAATCCACAATCTTGATAATCAACAACACTGCTTTCTCCAGTGATATTGGACAGTGACAGAGAAAAACCTGAATGAACTTGTGGTGTAGGAAAGCCTAGGCCAATATTTTTGTTGCAGTTAGGATTCACAAGCATGGAATTTGTGGTAGTATTCATAGTCTGCATCAGATTACTTGAACCAGCCACTTGTGATGCTTGAAAACCCATGCATTCTTGCTGCCCAGAGGATGATGCCTGGCAAAATACAAAAACTTAACTGTTTAGATCAATATGTAGTGTCATTGACTAATATCTAAGGCTTATCGTTGCTAGATATCACACATTTTTTTATCAATTATATATCCCCTCCGGATTAGGAATCTCTTCTAAGACCAGTTCCAACGGTATTCCTATTTTGCTTGTATATATACCCTACATGTAAAGAAGGGGATGGTCATGGGCAAATCTATATGGACCCCAAAAGTAAAGCTATTAATATGTGTATTTTTAAGGTGTTTTTAGACTAAAAAATTAATTTAACCCCCACTGAAAAAAATGTTCATATTTGAATGTTCAATTGCTTGTCTTTAGCCCCACTGAATAAAAGTATTTGATCCGCCCCTGAGGATAGTACAAATAAAGTCCAACACTGGTTTCCCTAGGTGATTCCCTAAATTTAGGGGATCATTAAACTCATTTTCAACATCTTTATTTGGGAAAGAACATAATCTCATATCCCATCTCCTAAAATTTTTTAATTGTGAAAATGAAATAAGAGATCCCTGAAATAAGAGATTGAATAAATTAATGTAGGGAGGTTGTTAGAGTAAAATTGAAAGAGTAAATCTCTCAATGTAGAAAATATACTCAAACACCTTACATGTAGGGAAAAAATAAAGAAGTTGTTAGAGTTGGCGTAACTAATGATTTATCCGAACATTCTAACTTGCAACCCAACCATTTAATTCACCCATGCACCAAAAGCACTCCTCCATTTTTGTAATTTAAAAATTAAATACAATGGTTGAGATGTAATATTAGAATGTTTAAACAAAGCATCAATTAAGAGATGATACGAAAAGAGTTTATTAAGTTGGCATATATATGGACTACACATACAAATAGGATCAGAGGTGATAAATGGGTCATATCTAAACTTTCCCTTTGAGGCCTACCCGCATTTTTTCATCTTGAATTGTCTAATCATATGATATGATCAATCTATTAATATGTATGTTAAGAACTTTAGAGTTGCATTTTTAAAAATAATATGACATCAATTTATTCTTCTAGCTTGGTAGAAACAAAATTTTATTTATCAGGTTTTTTTGAAATTAAGTAGAGTAACTCAAGATATTATATACGCATTTTAAAGTCATGACTTAACTCTCCGTATAGTGTTTTCTATAATAGTGCATAATACATTTCATGCAAGGAATGAAATTAATATATGAAAACGAAAAATTTGGAGAAACAAGTCTTAGAGGACCTCGACAGCAGTTTCAACATGACTGTTTGATTCAGTGACTGACAAGTTCTTCTCCATGACTAGGCAATCGAGCCCTCCATTTCCATTCTGGTTTTGGGGTTGATCACCAGCTTGTGAACTGCAAAATATTTCATAACTACCCTCGAAGATCAATTCAACATCATCTATGTTAACACCTTGGTAGAGATCATCTCCTTCATGAAATCCCAGATCCTTCATGTTGGGACGACTACGCTGTAACTGAAGTAAAATAAGGTGTCAACTAATAAGCAAAAGCATTTAAAGCAAACAAAATTTAGAAGCCTAGGTGACAAAAAAGAACCTAGATTTTTCTTTGGGTAAATAGCATATTACCCTTCTGTGTTTTGTTAAAAATGCACAATATCCCCATGTGTTTTAAAAATTAGCTGATTACCCGTTTATGTTTTACTAAAAGTGCACAATACCCTCCTTGTGTTTTAAAAATTAGCTGATTACCCGTTTGTGTTTTGCTAAAAGTGCACTATACCCTCCTGTGTTTTATAAATTAGTTGCTTACCCCCATGTGTTTTATAAAAGTAGCTAATTATTCCCCTGTGCTTTTTAAAAGTTAGCGTTTTTGTTAGAAAATATAAGGGGACAATCAGCTACTTTTATAAAACACAAGTGGATAATCAGTTACTTTTAGCAAAACACAGGGGGTAATCAGCTAATTTTTAAAATATAGGGGGGTATTGTGTATTTTTAACAAAATACATAGGGGTAATACGCTATTTACCCTTTTTCTTTTTTAATCCAATTTGCTTTATAGGTTTCTCTTAAAACCCATATATGTTTTCCTAAATACTATAAGAAAGGGCCATTTGAGCGGTGACCGTAACCTATTTCAATATAAGTTTTTTTCACCATTGGTTGTTTAGTCTAGCGGTATGATTCTCACTTAGATGAGAGAGGTTTGGAGTTCAATTTTTGTGTTTTATATCCTAAGTGATGTCAAATAGCTAAGACCTCCCTTAAATAATATATATATATATATATATATATATATATATATATATATATATATATATATATATACTTTTATCTATATTGGTATGTAGTATCGATCATTTTAAGTTTTTTTACATGCTCCATATATATGAATAGCAGAAATTTCCATGTGGGTTCAACTTTTCAGGTACACTTTTGCTAAACAATATACAGTTCTAAAAAATAGCAAGAAAGCAAAAATAGGGTAGAAAAATTCAATTTGGTAGAAACTGGCTCCCTATTCATATTTAAAGTTTTAGATTAATAAGAAATATAATGAAAATAATAAAATTTAACAAAAAGGATATTTAAAAATTTTAAATAAATTATATAGTTTTTTGAAAAAGCTTCAGATTAACATAAAAAATAATATTAATATTATCAATCATTGTTGAAACATAACCATCAATAAAATAAATGGGTAAATAATATTAATATTAGGGTAAAAGATTTCTATGCCACTTAACTATCTCTCCGGTCCTGGCCATCCAACTATTTTTTATTCTATTTTGACCATTCAACTATATATTTTTTGCCACAAAATATAAACACATTTCTCACCTGCGATGCACGTGAGCTTCATATTTAGCTTTTGTATTCTATATATTTTTGGATGAAAACCACTTAAAAGGACTACCAATTATATCACAAAATTAAACGATAACGGACTAAAATATTGTATTTTGAAGATTAGAGACGAAGTTGTCACAAACGGTTAGGATAAGTGACAATTGATGCAATTTACCCAGCGAAAAAAATAAGAGAATAATGAAATTAAGAAAATCACCTTTGTTTGGCTTGATTCCTCAGAAAAGAATGGGACTTGCTCTCTATTATAGGGTGTTATGTAATTAGCATTTGGCGGAATAACTGGAGAAGCATCTACCAATGGATCAAACTCGAGGCAAGATGCTAATTCCTTTAAACTATTGGCAACCAAATCATCCTCATTTCCTTTAGACTCCATGCATGATGTTGTGTAATTCTCATTTGTAGTTAAAGAAGACCAAGGAGTATCAATGGTGGAAGTAAAATTAGCATCAAGAACTGAAGACCATAATCTTGATAACTCAGCCAGTGAAGGACATCCATTGTAAGAATTCAATCTTTTGCGAAGATGGCCTGGTTTGGAACAGCCATTTCCATTCCAATCACAGCTTTGACAAAGAGATAGTTTCTCATCAATGCATCGGATTATGGCAGGTTGTGAATTGCATTTGTCACAAATCAGTGACCGGTAATGCCTTCTGGACAAGGAATTGGCACCATGTACGCAGCTATCGCAAGGTAAGCAAAGTATGGCTGTGTCTGATTTACAATACACCATTGCCCTCACCAATCCACAAAACTCACATAGAGGCTCCATACTTGGTCTAGAACCTAGTTAATGTAGTTTATCTGCTGGATTATGGGCTGGCATATGATATCTCGTTATCTCTATCTGTGCTTTCTCCTTTCTTTTGTTCGATGAGATTTATTCCTCCTTTTTAAATTCAAAGACGGAAATTATCTACCGAGTCGTGAAAAAATTCAAGAAAAACACTCTTCTATCTAGATCAAAAGATAAAGCTAGAACTCTTTTTTCTCTCTTTTTTTTGTTTTTTTGTTTTTTCGCCTTTTCACTTTATTTTGTTTTTTTAATTGAATAAATTGAACCTGGGGCGGGATTCGGCTTGTTTGCTTTAATTCTTAAAACCTTAGATCCTATTAGTCCTGCACAATTCAAAAGCTTCATATCAACATCACATGCAAAAAAATGAAATCTGAAGCAAATGCAATAAAATTTAACCATCACTTCAACAATATTTTAAAGAAATGAATAAGAAATGACTTACAAATATATGTCCTATTAGAAGAGCCGAACCCCGCCATGTTTTACTATAGACTGCTAACAAAAGAGACAACTCACTAACCAACATCAAGAAACTGACAACCCATTGATTTCATCAAGCAATTGTTGATTCACAGAAGATCAAGTGATGATATTCTTGGTATGAATTGCATATACGAGTAAAATACTTTTACAACATTTTTAATTTGTTTTGTTTCTCCTTGTGGCTCAAAATGAGGATAAGTTTCAATTGGAGATGGACTTGTTTTGCTCATATTTATTCGCGTTTCGTAGAGTTGTTGGGTGATCGACACGTGGCACGTTTCTGGCTGTGAAAACTGATTTGGTTGCTGATATGGAAGGTCTCTCTAGGGTTTTAGAGATCTCTATGACCTTGCGACTCGCTCTATACTAAGGGGCGATGGCAAGGGCGGTAAATAAGTGGAAGACGAAGGTGGGTTTGTTGGAAGATTTTAGTCACAAGCGAAATACCACGTCATCCGATAAATTTGCAGTGAAATCGTATAGGTTGCTCCGCGTCCTTAGATCACACGAAGAAACGTGGTTATCGTGCTTAATTAGCTTACTGATATTTTTTTTTGAGGTCAAACCACGTCTCTACATGGCAATACCATTGTTTTTTTTTTTGCTGACTCGACCCCATCTTCTTTTTTTCCGGATTACATAAAGGTTAAAGTCGAGTATTTTATTCCACTATCATTTTCGGGATATTTCATTCTTTTATCATGAACTATAATTGCACTCAATTGAGTTGAAGTACAATTTATTGTATGACTACCTAGAGAATAATTAAGATCTTGATTAGTTAGTCAATTAACACATTGAATTATTTCCGAAGACACATGTTTTACTTTGTACTCCTGGGTAATGGCATAAAGCCTTAAATCGGCCATAGTTTTTCAATTGAATTTAACTCCATCAAACCTGATTAATGGTTCATATATATTGTTTTAAGCACCTACATAGTATAAATAAGGGAATTAGACCACTCTATAAAGAATGATTTATTTTGACTCTTTAACTAAAATAATATATTTTTTATTTTCACTACTATGTTGGTCTAAAATGAAATATCTTTTATGGAGTTACACTCCCGTTGGATTCCGAAGAAGATTAATAAATGGCCAAAAAATTAAATTAAGATCTGAATCATTATCGTGTGAAAAATAGACATATAAAATAAAATTAACTTTTTTTTTTGGTGCCAGGACACATAGAAGATTTAATCTGAGTCTATTCATGTTAGGAGTTGGAGATGCATCAATACCATTTGCTTACTCGGCCACTGGTTTTTGAATCGCATTTAGTCTATTGAACTTTTCTTTTTAATTTCTTTCATATATTTGAGTAAAATGCACATACCTTATGTGTTTTTACAAAGTTGTATCATAAATCTTGTGTTTTAAAAAGTCACGTCATAAACCTTGTATTATGAAAAACGTTGCACACACGTTCTAAATTCAAATTTCGTTTAACTCTATTAGTTAGTCTTGTAAAAAGATAAAATTGTATTCGTTTAAAGATAAATCAGTCAGAAGAATATTTACAACCTTTTTAATATCAGAATGGGACATTTGTCATTTTTTTAATATCAGATGGAGGTATTTATAATATTCTTCATTTTGTAATATCAGAACCATGTGTTAGTTTACCTCGTGAGGAGATCTACAACCTTACTAATGAATATTATTTAGTTAAAAGAATAAAAAAAACATAAAGCCTATATAACAGAACTTTGATGTCTACCATAAAAAAATATAAAATTTATGCTTGAAGTTCAAGGCTCGTGAAGAGATTTACAACAGAACTGACAGTTTCTGGTTAGTATCTTGTTATAACAGAAGTTAAAACAAAATAAATAAACGCATGCAGAAAGTAAAGACACCGAGATTTAACGTGGTTTAACAGTGCGGTCTACGTCCACGGGACCTCCACTGGTCCAACAAACCTGTTTCATTAATAAATCACAAGTTACAATATCAATGGACTTATACAAGTAAAGACCCCCTCTTGACTCTTGAGGCCTTGATAACGAACTCCTTAACGAACCTAGGTTTGGCGAGCTCCCCTCGACTTGCGACGTTCTCTCCCGAGAACTACACCTTCTTCTCCCGAAAAATGAACAAAACAATAACCAAATAAAAACTCTTCATATCAAAAGATTAAATCAGTAAGCATAGCAGAAGCACAAAAAGGCTGTCTGTTTCATAGTCTGCTGCAGCAACACATGCTCTATCAGATTTCCTATGTTATTGACTTTTGTTGCAACACATCGTCAATCTGCTATAGCAAAACCTGACAGCTCGAAATACTTAAAGAAATCTTCTTTTTCAACTCTGTTTTTCGCCACAACTTCAATCGTGTGAGTCTCTGTATATATACTGAATTAATTTCCTAAATCTCCACAAGGTAATCCGTGCTTGGGCCTTGAGTGTTATGGAAAGACTTTGTCTCTATGTAAATCTTGAATAAGGTAACCTTCCGTGTGTGAATAAGGAAACTTCAATTACTTTTAATGTTGATGTCAATTTGCCTTCTCAAGACTCTTTTAAATGTGGTAAACTTGTCAAACATAATAATCCAAACAGATATGCATATCCTTGAATTAAATTTAGTGAAAGCACAATTTTGGCAAAACATAAGCCAATCAATCGTCATAGCACGTGTTGCAGTAAGAGGTGCAGCAAAGGGCGTAACAAGCTCCCCTTTTGGCTTTGTTTTGGCAAAAGCAACATTCTAACATACAATCAGCATTATAATCACATAAAAACATAAAACAATATTGATTAGAGTAAGACGAACACATAAAATGTACCAGAGCACGGAAGAAATGACAAATGAAGAAACAACAAAACGAAACAGAGCATGAAAAAAACAACCAAGATCTCCCTTTTTTTGACAAACAAAGACAAAGAATCAGGCATCGGGCGGTGTTGGAGGGCGAATAGTGGCAATGATGGCTAGAATCTGTTGTTGTCCTTGAAGAAGTTGAGCTTGAGTGTTCTAAAAAGCAGCGTGGGCAGTCTGGAGCTGCTGCAACTCAAGTTGAATCTGTTGTAACAGCGCATACAGATCAGTATTCGAGCGAGGGACATAATTTGTGCCACCAGGTGTGGGTACACTCTGTTCCTCCTAAGCATCAACATCTGCTGCAACAAAATCTGGAACAGAAGGATGCTCCCCCTGAAGACCTGCCTGATGTTTTCCCTGCAAAATTTTCTTAGAGAATTGCAAGGGAAGAGGAAGCTTGACAACTACCTTATCGGATTTCTTGATATTGTGTTGTAAGCTTAAAACTCCATAGATAACAGAGGGAAATAAGAGATACAAAGTGGGAGCATGCTTGTCGACTTCCTCTATAAGCCTATTGAAAATAATTTGACCAATGTTCAAGTTCAACCCAGTACCAACTTGAAACAGAATGGTAGCCATCTCAGCATTTACGGTATTAACGTGCTTCCCTGGAAACCAATTTGCTAATGCAATCCGATGTGAAACAGCATAGGTTATGGTGAGTGCTGTAGCAACAAGTCGATTACCTTGGGGCCATGTTGCAGCATGCCCCAACAACTTCGTGGCAACCTGATCAAGTGTGAAACTTACTGTGGCAATATCTTCCTCCAGTTTTTCAAAGCCCAGAAACTCATTGATCACCGTAGGAGAAAATAAGAACACATTACCCCTAATATAAATCTGGTGATAGTATAGGGAAGAAGGATCACCTGTGGCCTTAGTCAGATTCGTATAGAACTCATGGACAATTGTAGGAACATAAGCGGTGTCAAGCTTAATTGTCCCTAGTAGCATTCTTTACTCTAACAATTCAATAATGCCAGTACCCTTATAAGATTCAGTGTGCATAGTTCTTTCATCAACAAAGGGTCTTTCATTAATCGCATCCCATTGGGCAATTGAAGCAGAAAAGTAGAATTTTTTGGAGTGAGCAAGATGAACCTCATACCCAGCTTTAAGGTGCGCTGCATTTTGCTACGAGTCACTGGAGAAGAGGTTGTAGACTTTCTCTTTTTCGTTGTACTCTTGGTCCGGCGACATTTCAGTGGGCTTGATGCACTGACTGCTGCAGCAGGTTTAATACCTGATGAAGCTTGTCTATGTGTATGTTTTGCTTCGGCATCGGCTGCAACAAAAAATCCAACAGTTGGTGGAGTGCCTGGTTCAGTTTGTGCTGCAACAGGTAGATATCTTGTAGCAACATCATCTGTATTATGTTTAGTTCCAAAGAGACTAGGCATAGCATAGGAATCAGATGATTCTGTGGAGACGGCATTCTGTTGAACAGATAGTGGGTGTCCTGCTGCTGGTGCATCGTTATTAGCGGCCGTAGCGATGATCATCTCCTTATCAATGGGAGCAACTCTATGTGAAGTGCATGCTACTACAGCAAATGGCATATCTGTCTCGGTGCCAGGAGATAATGCTGCAACACTAGGTGTACCAGTGGATTTCTTTGTGTGATAAAGGATGCTAAAAAGCGGCGATTCAGATTCCGTACTCAGTGACTCAGATAGGGCTTCTTGGAAGAAGGATTCAGAGTTTGAGTCGGGCTCAGAAGTAGAGGACTCAAAAACTTGTGTTTTTCCTTTGGAATCCATGGTCGGAGTAGTGTCAGCCGTAGATGATGGTGGTTGATTTTCTCGATTTGTGGTGTCAGCGGCACTGGATGACGTGTCCTCGCACGTAATGGGCTTGTTTAGATTTTCCCCTGGTGCATTACGAGGGGGTTGTGGCCAGCGACGCGTTCTGGTGCGTGTTCTTGCCATAGTGTCACACCTGTGCTAAGAAATGAACAAACGAGAATGCTAGAATGATTAAGTGACAGTTACTAGAGGAAGACTGAAGAATGGTGAGATAAGAATGATAAGCACAAATCACAGTAATGGAATAATGAGTAATCAAGGAAAGAAATTTAAAGCTAAAATTTTCAACCAAGAGGAAACTGAACGGTTGTTGCAGTTGTTTCTCTCTCCTGTGTTGGGAAAATCATGCATTGAAAGTGCAGCTACTTTCCCGCTCAAAAATTGCAGTTATGACACATCAGCAAAAATTGAGAACTGATTAGCTCCTGCTGCAGCAATTGTTTATCAGGCAAAAATGTTGTTGCAACAAAACAATTAGTTTTCTATTTTTGATGCAACATAACCAACAAATAGACAATTTCATGCTATAGCAGACTATGATTAGATTCAAATGCAAAGAAAAGTTGGTGTGTGGGATTATGTTGCAACATACGTCAACCAAGCAAATTCCACACTTTGACATTCAACCCTCAAGATTCTTTTGACTTTTTGTAAAATTCAGAATTTACCCACGTACACTTTTATGAGCATGAACTTTGAGTCACCACTCGGATTTCTACTCATCATATGCATAAATCAAACAAGAATTTCAGGAGTGAACCATGTGTGTGTGTGCTTCATGTACCAGCTAGTCTCGATGATCATCAACATCCATCACACCAGGTCAGATTAGAAGCAATACTTGTTCCAACATACCTGGTTCTCTAATCACCCTTGCAGGATTTTATATGTAACCATCTTTCAAGCAAGAGTTTCAATTTTTTTTTTTTTTTGTGGTATGGCGGCTTTCACTCTAGAACCATTCTTTGTAGTTTTAGGCAACCCTTTCCATTCGAACCTTCGCTGCAACACCATGCATATAATTTTTTTGTTGACAAGATGAATAGAATTCAGGAATGAATCTCAAAGAGACTTCTTTTTGCTAGATCCCCAGTCGTCAAGCAAGTTCACAATCTTTTCCTATTGAGACTTCAATCTAAGATTCATCAGAATGACAAGTACATGATGTGCATTGATAATATGGTTCCACAAATGAAATCACTAGCTGATTTATACATATAATTTTCAATACTCTAGTGATGAACCAATACACATACACACAACTTAATGCAACTTAAAGAGAACAGATGCCTAAGGCTTTTCTCAAGGTCTCAAACCTTATTGAGTCTAGTGCCTTAGTGAAGATATCTGCTAGTTGATTTTTTATTGCAACATATTCCAATACAACCTTATTTTGCTCTACAAGTTCTCTCATGAAGTGATGCCTTACGTCAATGTGCTTAGTTCGTGAATGTTGTATAGGATTCTTTGAGATATTTATGGCACTCATGTTGTCACAAAAGACTGTAAATCGATTTTGATCAATGCCATAATCATCTATCATTTGACCCATCCAAAGAAGTTGAGCATAACAACTACCTGCTGCTATATATTCTGCTTCAGCAGTGCTCAAGGAAATTGAGTTTTGCTTCTTGATGTACCATGAAACAATATTGTTACCTACATAGAAGCAACCTCCGGTAGTGCTATTTCTGTCATCCACATTTTCAGCCCAATCTGCATCACTTAACCCTGCGAGATTTGTGTTAGTGTTATTAGTGTACCAAATACCAAAATTAATCGTCTCACTCATATATTTAATGATTCTCTTTACAGCTTTTAAGTGTGACTCTTTTGGATCAGCTTGAAACCTAGCACACACTCCTACACTAAAACAAATATCAGGTCGACTCGCAGTTAAGTAAAGTAAACTCCCTATGATGCTTCTATACAAACTTGCATTAACAGATTTTTCATTCCCACTTTTCATTAGTTTTGTGCTTGACCCCATTGGTGTTCTCATGTGCTTTAAATCTTCTAAACCAAACCTTTTCACATGATTTTTGACATATTTTTCTTGAGAGATGAAAATACCATTCTTGCACTACTTCACCTGCAAATCTAAAAAGTATGTCAGTTCTCCAACCATACTTATTTCAAATCGTGCTGCATTTGATTGACAAACTCATTAATATTGTTTTCAACTGTTGCACCAAAGACTTTGTCATCAACATAAATTTGAGCAATCAAAATTGCAGATGTGAATTTAATGAACAAAGTCTTATCAACACTTCCTCTTTTATAGCCTTTTTCAAGCAAAAATTTTGTTAACCTCTCATACCAAGCTCTTGGAGCTTGTTTCAATCTATACAAGGCATTTTTCAGTTTAAAAACGTGATCAGGATGATGGGGATCTTCAAACCCTTTAGGTTGTTCAACATAAGCTTCTTCATTAAGTATATCATTTAAGAAAACACTCTTTACATCCATTTGGTATAACTTTATATTCAATACACATGCAGTAGATAGCAGAAGTCTGATTGATTCTAGCTAAGCAACAGGAGCAAAAGTCTCTTCAAAATCAATGCCCTCAACTTGAGTGTACATTTGAGCAACTAACCTAGCCTTGTTTCTAGTTATGTTGCCACATTCATCAGTCTTATTTCTAAAAAGCCATTTTGTTCTGATTACATTTGTGTCTTTTGGCCTAGGAACTAAGATCCACACATCATTCCTAACAAATTGGTTCAACTCTTCTTGCATAACATTGATCCAACTTTCATCCTCTAGAGCCTCTTTTACATTCTTTGGTTCAATGGGGGAAGTGAAACATACATACCTGACCATCTCTCTGTAGTTTACCTTTTGGTTGTTCCGAGTTCAAACACCATCATACAAGGAACCAATTATATCACTTATTGAGTGATTCTTTTGAACTCTACTTGAGGGTTCGGCGATCTGGAGTTTTGAAAATCTGTGCTCAAGACCTTCTGTTTCAGCACCTGCTGCGTCAACTTCAGTTTCTGTTGTAGCAATATTATTTTCTATTTCATGCATGCCAGCTTCTGCTGCGACAGTTTCAATGCCTGTTGCAACAACGTCCGAAGTTAACGCTTATTTTGTATCATTCTCAGTGCTTGCTGCAACATCCTCTGAAACAAAATCACCTGCTGCAACACTTGATTTATCAACTTTTAGTGTACCTACATTATCATTTACCATAACATTAGCTGACTCCATCATAGTTAGTGTATGCAAATTAAACACTCTATAAGCTCGACTGTTTGTAGAGTAGCCCAAAAATATACCTTTGTCAGATTTTGTATCAAACTTACCTCTTGGCTCTCTATCCTTTAAGATGTAGCAAACACTCCTAAACATATGAAAATGCTTAAGTGAAGGTTTCTTACCTTTCCAAATTTCATATGGGGTTTTAAGTGTACCTGGACGAAGATATACTCGATTCACTATGTAACAGGCAGTGTTAACAGGTTCAGCCCAAAATTTATGAAGAATGTTATTTGCATTTATCATCACACGAGTCATTTCCTGCAAAAGCCTATTTCTTCTTTCTACAACACCATTTTGCTGTGGTTTTTTTGGTGCAAAAAATTCATGAGCAATTCCATGCAAATCACAAAAATCAGAGAAGATATATGATTTTCAAACTCCTTACCATGATCACTTCTTATTCTAACAATTTTTCCTATGTTACAATCCTTTTCATTTGAAATTTTCAAACACAACCTTTTGAATGCATCAATTGTATCAGACTTTGATCTCAAAAATTCAACCGCATGAAAATCTAGAAAAGTCATCAACACACACAAACACATACCTTTTTCCACCAAGGCTTTCAGTTTGCATAGGACCCATGAGATCCATATATAAGAGTTCCAAAGTCCTTTTTGTGACAATATGTTGTAGCAGTTTATGAGTGGTCTTTACCTGCTTTCCTAGTTGACATGGACCACAAACCTCAAGCTTTAATCTCTTCAATTTAGGAACTCCTCGAACAACACCTGTGTTCACAATTTTGCTTATTGTTTTGAAATTTAGATGTCCTAACTTGAGGTGACATAGTTTAGTACTATCAACTATATTTCTTTGATAAACAAACTTTTGTTCATGTGGAACAGAAAGTATATACAATTATCCATTGACCTACTTCCTACAAGAATACATTTGTTAGATTTATCAATTATTTCACAACCATCCTTGGTAAAGGTTACAAGAAATCCTTGATCACACAGTTAACTAATACTAATGAGGTTTGCTTTGAGTCCTACATGCAAAACTTTTTTCAGTCTTGGGAAGCCTTTAAGAACAAGAGTTCATTTTCCAAGAACATGGCCTTTTTCACCATTGCCAAAAGTTACTTCTCTTCTATTGCATGACTTGTAATTTTTGAGAATTTCTCGTTCACCTGTCATGTGCCTAGAACAACCACTGTCAAAGTACCAAGAGTTAGTAGGACATGCTTTCAAGGCAGTATAGGAGACAAGACAAGTGATAAGCGACTTTCTTACCCAAATATGTTTTACCTTTTGCTGCGACAGGTACAGATAATTCTTATTTCTTCTTTTCAATGCTCTCATAAGCTTGTTCTGATATGAGCGGGAGTGAAACAATAATGAAAAATAGGAATAAACTTCCTTACCTGTGAAATTCCTGTTTCTGCGCCAAGTTCTGTTGCAGCAGATTGTTCCGCCTTTGATTTTCCTGCTTCTTTGACAAACACCGTTTGACTTGTTGATACTTCTCCTTGATATCACAATCCAGTATGATCCTTGTAAGACTTTTGATTGGATAACATATAATCAAGCTTTTTTGTACCTGAGTTCATCATTTTGAAGTATCGCTAAATCTGTAACAGTTCCTATTGTAGTATGTCAGCTTTTTGCTACAACTCAGCCTTTTTCCTTTTCAAGTTCAGTAATCTTGGTTAGTTGATCTTGATTCACCGTACACACGATCAACCATTTTTGGTACATAATTTTGTAGGTCCTTATAAACTTGTCTTCTTCTTCATCACTATCCAATTCGGAATCAGTTTCACCATCTGACATAACCAATCTTGCTGCTGATGTTGTTGCAAATTCTGCTGCAGCGGGTTCAGCTTCTGTCTCAGCATCTGTCACAGCATCTATCTCAGCATCTAATTGCGCTGCTGCAGCACAGAATGCAACATAGTTGCTTGTGTTCTCTTCATCACTACTGCTGCTACTCTTTGATTCTTTATCGTTCCATACAACATTCATGGTTTTCTTCTTTCTTTTCAACGTATTGGCACACTCGGATTGAATGTGACCAAATCCTTCGCATTCCCGACATTGAATTCCTTTATTCTTTTTCTTTCCATCAGTCATTTTTTCGTAATGCTTCTTAGGTGTTTCAGAATTTGTTGCAGCATGTGAGTTTTTGCCAAAGTTGGTGAATTTTCGACCTTTTGCTTGATTCTTCCATTTTTTAAACACCTTTTTGAAATTCTTTGTTAGAAGGGCCAAAGATTCCGTCAATTCATCATCATCAGAAGGATTTTCATCCTCTCGTTTTTGAATTTTTGCTTGCAATGCAATGCCCTTTTCCTTTATTTTCTGCTTGAATTTCATCTCAAAGGTTTGCAAAAACCCCATTAGCTTATCAATCCACATTCTTTGCTTCTTCTATTGCTGCAACCTTAATAGCAAACCTGTCAGGAAGTGACCTCAATGTTTTTCTAACCAACTTTGAATCTGAGTATTTTTCTCCCAATGTAAACTCTTCGTTTGCTATGTCACAAAGTTTAGCATTAAATTCAGCAATGGTTTCATCTTCATGCATCTGCAATTCTTTAAACCTTGTTGCAAGTATTTGTAGTTTTGAAACTTTTACTACAGTAGTACCTTCATATGTCGTTTACAAGATTTCCCAAGCTTCTTTCGCTGTTTCACAAGATGAAATAAGCTCGAATTGATTCAGATCAACGACATTAAAAATAGTATCCAATGCCTTTGAATTGTTGGTAGCTGCTAAGTCTTCTGCTTTGGTTCATTGCAATTTATATTTCTTTTCAACAGTGCCTTCAGCAGTTGTGGCAGTAGGGTGTTCCTATCCACTTAACATGGCTCTTCAAGTAGCTTCATCAATAGCTTTAATGAAAGCTCTCATCTGTGCCTTCCAGTATGAATAGTTTATGCCATTGAGAAGAGGTGGTTTATTGATTGATCTGCCATCACGTAGAGTGTCCATATCTGTAAAAAAAACCAGAAAATTTCTTCCAAAGATCTAACTGAGTAAATTCAGTAACCTGCTTTGATACCACTTCACAGTTTCTAGTTAGTATCTTATTATAACAGAAGTTAAAACAAAATAAATAAACGCATGCAGAAAGTAAAGACGCCGATATTTAACATGGTTCAACCGTGCGGTCTACGTCCACGGGACCTCCACTGGTCCAACAAACCTGTTTCATTAATAAATCACAAGTTACAATATCAATGGACTTACACAAGTAAAAACTCCCTCTTGACTTTTGACGCCTTGATAACGAACTCCTTAATGAACCTAGGTTTGGCGAGCTTCCCTCGACTTGTGACGTTCTCTCCCAAGAATTACACATTCTTCTCCCGAAGAATGAACAAAATAATAACCAAATAAAAACTCTTCCTATCAAAAGATTAAATCAGTAAGCATAGCGGAAGCATAAAAAGGCTATCTGTTTCACAGTCTGCTGCAGCAACACATGCTCTATCAGATTTCTTATGTTACTGACTTTTGTTGTAGCACATTATCAATCTACTATAGCAAAACCTGATAGCTCAAAATACTTAAAGCAATCTTCTTTTTTAGCTCTGTTTTTCGCCACAACTTCAATCGTGTAAGACTCTGTACATATGATGAATTAATTTCCTAAATCTCCACAAGGTAATCTGTGCTTGGGCCTTGAGTGTTATGGAAAGACTTTGTCTCCAATCAAATCTTGAATAAGGTAACCTTCCGTGTGTGAATAAGGAAACTTCAATTACTTTTAATGTCGATGTCAATTTGCCTTCTCAATACTCTTTTAAATATGGTAAACCTATCAAACATAATAATCTAAACAAATATGCATATCCCAGAATTAAATTTAGTGAAAGCACAATTTTGGCAAAACATAAGCCAATCAATCGTCATAGAACATGCTGCAGCAAGAGGTGCAGCAAGGGGCGTAACAAGAACATTGATGTCCACCATTAAAACGTTAATCAACTATTGGCTTATGCATAAGAAAAACAGACATTGCTCTATACTTTGAAATATAATAAAAAGATAGGCCAAAAAATAAAAATTAATCCGTACCTTCACTTGGAACCACATTCTTCTCCAAGCAAATTACACCTTTAAATCGATGCAAAATTAGTTTCAAACCAAAGGAAAATCACTTTGAAAGAGTATATTTCTAGGGTTTTCAATTTGTTTTTAAAATTTTTGGAGGGAGCAATTTACAACTTTATTAAAAACAAGACAATTAACAACTGATGTTAGAAAATGGGTATTTTTGTCCTTCTTCATGTATTTTACAGCTTGATAAATATCATACTTGCATTTTAGGCGTGTGTATTACACTCACGTTAAAATTGACATAAAAATAGACGGCGAGGGGTCATATGCTACGTTTTCTATAACATAGTGCGACTTTTTAAAATACATGATTTATGATGCAATTTTGTTAAAATACAGAGATTATGATGCATTTTACTCTTAAATTTTTACTAAAAAAAGTTGAGCAAATTAGTTTGATAAATAACTATAATTTAGTGCATGACATGAATAAATGGCAATAAATTGGAGATAGCTAAAAAACTCATTGGTCAACATGAAGAATCAATTGAATGGCCTGCAACTTGATCTGTTAAGTGCCTATCAAGTTCTTGACAAAAAAAAAAAGTGCCTATCAAGTTAGAACCGACCACTTTTTTTAGATTGGCTTAATTTTAAATTTTCAATGCATACTGATAGCCTACCAATTTAGTTTCGTATTTTTACCATTTATTTTAAGGTTAATATCACTTTTGATCTCTTATCTTTCATCTCGTTGACACTTTGGTATCTTATTTTCAGAAGTGAGACATTTCGGTCATTTATCTTTTAAAATTGGGACACCATTAGTTCTTGTCGCTGATTCCGTTAAAAAAAATGGAAGAAACTTATGGTTGGCCAAAATACCCTTGCAATTTGGTAGTGGTAACGGTGGTGGTGGTGGTAGGAGTATTTTGGTCAATCACGTGTTTTTCCGTCTTTTTTTAACGGGATCAACGACAAGGACTAATAGTGTTCCATTTTGAAAAGATAAGGGATTAAAATGTCTTACTTTTGAAGATAAGAAACCAATGTATCAATGAAGTCAAATATAAGAAACCAAAAGTGATATTAACCCTTTATTTTAACTTAGTCATTATCTTTCAGAATATACATTTTTAGTTTCGTATCTTTATCATTTGTCTCAACTTAGACTTTATCTTTCAAAATGTATCATTTTAGTCTCGTATCTTTACCACTTATCCCAATTTAGTCTTTATCTTTCAAAATATACCATTTTAGTCACATGCTTATTTTGATAGATTTTTTTGGACACAAAAATGATAGAGGACTATTGTGGACCATAATGACAAAGATATTGAACTAAAAGACTACATTTTGAAAGATAAGGACTAGGTTGGGACAAATGGTAAAGATATTGGACTAAAATGGGATATTTTAAAAGATAATGTCTAAGTTGAGACAAATGGTGAAGGTAATTTATCCTTCCATTAGATAAATTACCTATTTAGTCACGTATCTTTACTATTGCCCCAACTTAGTCATTATCCCCTCCAATGGTTATATTACAAAAACGTTGTCTAACAAAACTCCAAAAAGACTTCAATATTGACTATTTTTTTGCAGATACATTAATATGTACCCTAAAGAATTTTCATTTTAGCCATTCAACCACTTATTTTTAATCCCTCAATTCTCTCAGGTTTTGCATCTGAAGTCTCAACTGATCAATTCTCTCTTTATGAATTGGATGTATGCACACATATTAAGTATATTACTACAAAATCATTCGTCAAGGCAGTCTTTTGGTAGGCGTTCTTGGATTTATACTATAAATGTTTTTCATATTGTGGAGAGAAAACTTTGAAGTTGCAAAGTCAACTATCTCTAGGGTTCGACAAAAAAGAAAAAGAAATGTTGCTAGGAATTATCTATCCCAATTAACAAGGTCATAAACATTAGATCAGAAATCTATACAATAAAGCAATTTAGATTGAGATGGTATTTGAATTCACATGTCTAACAAAATGCTCGTAGAAGCATAGGGAATAGTCTTAGATCATTAAGATGTAAAGTGTGCGCTTATGTAAAGCGTGACACTAATTTATGTAAAGCGTGGACTTTCAACTTTCAAGATAAATTCAATCTACTTATCATTAATAACTTTAGTGCAAAAGATCATTAAGATGAACACTAACAAATTCTAAAGATACGGAAAAGTTTACAAAGATGATCTCATAGTTTTTATAATTGTTTTTTTATAATTATTTTTTTAACTATAGACACAATAGTTCGTAAAGTTTTTTTAGCTTCAGCTGTATGCCTGGAAACTTAATTTTTCATACCGAAAGTCTTCTAATTACTCTTATTTTGAAAACCATTTTCTTCTTTTTTTGTTTTTTTACTTTGGTTTCTAAAATAAAAATGATAAGAATTTGTAATGTGGTCACACTACCACATTTTAGATCTCTTACAACACTCTATTTAAACAAGTAAAAAAATCATTGCCATAAGTAATTTGTCGCAACGGTTTTTTTAAGTTGTATCAAACTATTGAAATATTTATGATATGTAACGTTTTTTGTTAAGTGTTGCTTATGTAGTAGGCTAGAACCAGTCCATTTGTACCCACTGGCCCAAAGTCATAATTAAGGGGGACCATGACCTTCGTAGGGTGAACATGGTAGTTGGCTAAACATATAACGGAAAGAAAGGGGAGGATCGGCTCTAAGCTAAGAAGGAACAAGATATCTAGAAGTCAATCATAGGATTAGATGGTGTTGGAAAATTTCAACATGTGGGGCCACACATGTAAATATTTAAATGTGTTGTGCTATCTATTAATTAAGCCTAATTAAAATGATCTAATTAAGAATTAAGTTTAGGCTTGTGGGTATAATTATCATAGAATTAATGTGTAGATACTTTAGTGATATTTCTAATTTGATGAGGGGCCAAACTAGAAATATCTAAAACTTATAAGTTATATTAGGGTTATGGTCCCCAAATTGTACGTACGTTATTTTTTTCTGTATCCCCATCAATAGAGAAAGAGATAACACATTTGGAAAAGTTCGTACTAATTTGGAAGATCTCAACCCATTAATCTACCTTCAATAATGGATTCAAGTATGCTTTCGCTTTCTGTATCTTCTTATTCTCTTGAATTGAAGTGGGTAGTAACATGTTATTTTAGGATTTGTTAAAGAACTTTTAAAGAATAAGGTTTTGCAAATCCTAACAAGTGGTATCAGAGCCACCGATAATCGATTCATGAGAAATATTGTTTTTTAGTTTTGAAAAACTTCTAAACCTTTAGGCTTTTGATGTTCTATTTTGAGATTTATTGGATATTTGGTGTTCATCATATTCTGTTCATCAGTTAGATATATGTGTACATCTATTTTGGATTCAAAAAAAAAAAAAGGATTCTTTTGTTACTGCAAGTCTTGAACCCCAAACCTCATATACGTTATAAAGTTGCGCAACCAACTAGGATAAGACTTGTTTGTCATTTTTGAAACAACGATTTAGTATATGTCTGATTGTATGCTCGCAGTTCAGAATAACAAAAGTAATAATAACATAAGGCCTGCTACAAGTTTCGAACCCGTGACCTCTTAGATGCATGATTGTATTCTTTGTCGCTAGGCTGGGGACATCCCTTGTCTACTAATTGAACATGAATATATATTTATTGTTGCAAATAGGCTTATGAAGACAAAACATTTAATTTATTTTCTTCATGATTCCTTTCTATTTTATATCTGAAATTGAGAATTTGTTGCCATAAATATATATTTGGTGTACATATGGATTCAATGCAAATTGAATATTCATTTAGACTGCTCACAAATTCAAATAACTTTGGTACATTTTTGTTTAATGTTAAACTAAGGTTGTCTAACATTCTAAGTGGGCTAATTGAAACAAGATGTCACCAAAGTGACCTCTTTTATGTAGATTATTCATGAAGGATATTGGATGTTTGTGTGTGTGTATATTCAAGCGAGTATTAGCCGGGCCAAAGGAAGTTTAATATTTGGCCAAATCGCACACCCACTTGTGGTGGTAAATATGTGATGATTATAGGGCCTTACATGTGAATAATAAATAGATCCAAAGATAGATTTATTATTTGACATGATTTATCATCAATGTTTAATCGTTACAACAAGAGTACCACTT
The DNA here is from genome assembly GCA_037974665.1 of Ehretia macrophylla. Classification (NCBI taxonomy): domain Eukaryota; kingdom Viridiplantae; phylum Streptophyta; class Magnoliopsida; order Boraginales; family Ehretiaceae; genus Ehretia; species Ehretia macrophylla. Next base: position 52,211,632 of record CM075772.1, on the reverse strand, counting down.
ACAATTAATATTATTATCCAAAGACTTGATATTAATGTTGTGGTAGGTATCTTGAGATGGGTTTACTACTATTTGAATTTGTTGATTATTTGGCTTTGTTATTAATGTGAGCATGTTTGGTTGTTTGTTTTTTGTTCTCTATATAGCTTGTGTTTCTACAATATCTGCTAATATCAACTCGATTCCCATTCTTAATGGGACAAACTTTAAGGATTGGAAGGAGAACATACTCATTGTTCTCGGCTGCATGGATCTGGACCTTGCGCTTCGGATTGAGAAGCCTGCTTCTCTTACGGATGCAAGTTCTCCTGATGACATGAGAAACTTTGAGAAGTGGGATTGCTCAAATCGCATGAGTCTCATGATCATTAAGCGCGGCATTCCGAAGGCATTTAGGGGTGCGGTGTCCGAAGGGATAACCAATGCCAAAGATTTTCTAGCCGAAATTGAGTAGCGTTTTGTGAAAAACGATAAGGAAGAAACAAGCACACTTTTGCAAAGCTTGATTTCCATGAAGTATAAAGGCAAATGAAATATCAGGGAGTACATTATGGAAATGTCTCATATTGCTTTAAAACTTAACGCTCTTAAGCTCGAGCTGTCTGATGACTTACTCGTGCATCTGGTATTAATCTCTCTTCCTGCACAATTCAGCCAGTTTAAGGTCAGTTACAACTGCCAGAAAGATAAATGGACTCTCAATGAACTCATTTCTTATTGTGTGCAAGAAGAAGAAAAATTGAAGCAAGATAAGACAGAAAGTGCTCATTTGACTAGCATTTCTAAGGACAAGGGCAAAAAGAGGAAGAATAATGAAGCTGCTAAGGGTCCAGAACCAAAGAAACAACAGAAAGACAATGAGTGATGTTTCTTTTGTGGCAAGCCTGGACATGTGAAAAAGGATTGTACCAAGTATCACGCGTGGCGTGCAAAGAAATGTACTTTTCTTAATTTGGTCTGTTATGAGATAAATTTAGCTTCAGTACCTAGAAACACATGGTGGTTAGATTCTGGTGCAACTACTCACATCAGTGTTTCTATGCAGGGTTGCCTGAGCTACCAAAAGCCAAGTGATGCTGAAAGACACACATTTGTGGGCGATGGCAAATCGGTGGAAGTAGATGCAATAAGGCATTTTAGGTTATTGTTAGGAACTGGTTTTTATTTGGATTCGATAGATACTTTTGTTGTACCGTCTTTTAGATGGAATTTGGTTTCAATTTCTTTATTGGACAAATCTGGTTATTATTGTTCATTTGGAAACAATCAGTTTACTTTATCTATAAATTCAAATGTTGTTGGAACTGGTGCTCTTAACATTTATGACAACCTATATTTGCTAGATATTATTGTGTCATATAATGAAACCTTGCATGTGGAATCACGTGGTACTAAATGCAAAATTAATAAAGAAAATTCGGCCTCATTATGGCACAAACGCTTAGGTCACATCTCTAGAACTAGAGTTGAGCAACTTGTGTCTGATGGGTTCTAGATTCCCTTTACTTTATAAACTTTGATGTCTGTATTGAATGCATCAAGGGAAAACAGACCAAATCAAAGAAATTAGGTGCCAATAGAACTACGGACGTCTTAGAACTGATTCACATAGACATTTGTGGACCATTCCTTACGACATCTTGGAATGGTCAACAATACTTCATATCATTCATAGATGATTACTCAAGATATGGGTACCTATTTCTTATACATGAGAAATCAGAGTCTTTGGATGTGTTCAAATCATTTAAGGCTGAAGTTAAGAACCAACTCAACAAAAGAATCAAGAGCGTCAGGTCTGACCGTGGTGGTGAATACTACGGCATATATGACGGTTCAGGTGAACAACGTCCAAGACCATTTGCTAAATTCCTAGAGGAATGTGGAATCGTCCCATAGTACACCATGCCAGAATCACCTAGCATGAATGGTGTAGCTAAAAGGTGAAACCGAACTCTTAAGGATATGGTAAGAAGTATGATTAGTCATTCTACTTTACCAGAGTCATTCTGGGGTAAAGCACTCAAAACAGTAGCTTATATTCTGAACCAAGTGCCAACTAAAACAGCTGCAAAAATACCTTATGAGTTTTGGATAGGCAGGAAACCCAGTCTAAAGCACTTTCATGTTTGGGGATGTCCAGCTAAAGCAAGGCCTTATAGGCCACATGAAAAGAAATTGGACTCCAAAACTGTGGGTAGCTACTTTTTTGGTTATGCTGAGCGATCTAAGGGCTATAAGTTTTATGATCCCAAACTAAGGACAATTTTTGAGACGGGAACTATAACATTTTTTGAGGATGTTGAGTTTGAGGGGAGAAATAAGGTCAGAGACATTGTCTTTGAGGATGAAGAGGAATCGGTTTCGATCCCTACTATCGCTTTTGACAATGTGCAGGTTTCTATACCTATCATTGAACAAGAAGCGAATCCGGATCCTCAACCAGACAATGTTGAACAACCCCCATTCAAGATGAGGTAATTTTTCCTGAGGAACAAATTCAACAGCCTCAAGAATCAGTGCCATTAAGACGGTCCACTAGAGAAAGGAGAAATGCAATAGATGATTTTATCATATTTCTCCAAGAACATGAGGAAAATAATGGAATGGTGGAAGATGATCCTATCAACTTCTATCAAGCCATGCAAGGTTCCAACTCTCAAAATTGGATTGAAGCTATGAATGAGGAGTACAAGTCCATGCAAGACAATAAGGTTTGGGAACTTGTCCTATTCCCAGATGGTGCAAAGCCCTTTAGTTGTAAATGGATATTTAAAACCAAGAGGGATTCGAGGGGTAATGTGGAGAGGTATAAGGCTCGTCTTGTAGCTAAGGGCTTTACACAAAAAGGAAGGGATTGACTTTAAAAAGACTTTCTCTCCAGTTTCAATGAAGGACTTTTTCAGGACAATCATGGCACTTGTTGCGCATTTTGACCTTGAGCTTCATCAAATGGATGTCAAAATAGCGTTATTGACGAAACGATCTATATGGTGCAACCAAAAAATTTTGTGTTCGGAGATCCAAAGAATATGGTTTGCAAATTGACAAAATCTATTTATGGGCTCAAGCAAGCTTCTCGTCAGTGGTACTACAAATTTCATCAAGTGATTATCTCGTTTGGTTTTGAGATAAACGCTGTTGATGATTATGTGTATCACAAGTTCAGTGGGATTAAACACATATTCCTGGTTTTGTATGTCGATGACATACTGCTTGTCTCAAATGATATAGACATGCTGCATGACACCAAGAGATTTTTATCAAATAATTTTGAGATGAAAGTTCTTGGTGACGCCTCCTTTGTATTAGGGATCCAGATACACCGAGATCGTTCACGGGGTATTCTTGGATTATCACAAAGGGGATATATTGATAAAGTGCTCAAAATATTTGGCATGCAGGATAGCAAACTAGGTGAAACCTTTGTTGCTAAGGGAGACAAGTTCAGTTTCAGCCAATGCCCGAAAAATAACCTTGAAGTTAAGGAAATGCAAAAGATTCCCTATGCATCAGCTGTAGGGAGTCTAATGTACGCTCAAGTGTGTACGCGTCCAGATATTACATACATTGTTGGTATGTTAGGCAGACATTTAAGTAACCCTGGGATGGATCATTGGAAAGCAGTCAAACGCGTTATGAGGTATTTGCAGAGAACAAATGATTATATGCTCACATATAAGAGATCGGATAAGTTGGAGATCATAGGGTATTTTGACTCTGATTATGTTGGATGCCAAGACAGTAGGAGATCTACATCAGGCAACATTTACCTGTTGGTTGGTGGAGCTATATCTTGGATGAGTGCCAAGTAGACACTCATAGCTTCTTCTACCATGGCAGCAAAGTTTGTAGCATGCTATGAGGCATCCAACCATGGAATATGGCTGCGGAATTTTGTCACTAGGCTGCGCATTCTGGAGGGTATTGAAAGACCACTCAAACTATTTTGTGATAATAAATCAGCAATGCTATATTCCAACAACAACAGGAGCTCATCCAAGTCAAAGCATATTGACATCAAGTTCCTAGTTGTGAAGGAGAGAGTACAGAGTGGACAGATATCCATAGAGCACATTGGGACAAACCCCATGATAGCGGATCTGCTTACAAAGGCATTACCACCTAAGGTCTTTCATGAGCACACTGCTCATATGGGTATTGTGTTGTTTGAGGATATTGTGTTTTAGTAGGAGTTTGTGCATTCAATCGCTTTATGTTTGATTTTTGGACACATTTACGTATTTGGATATTTTTCTGATCAGAAATATAGATATTCAATTCATTTCACTCTGATACATTATGTTCGGTTTTGATCTCACTAAAGTAGGACCAGTTGGAAATAGACATGTTTGGATCACATTTCATGTAATTTTTCATGCTACGCATCCATGATTGATCTATGTCATTTGGTTGTATTGATATACGTGACCATTGATGGGTTTAGTTACGATAAATGTGACGAAGACCGCTTTGATCCTATATCGATATAGTCAATGGACGAGATTATCCAGATATACCCTAAGGTTCTGATAGCAAATTTTGGAGCTCATAAAGTTAAACACATTTGTAAGGTTATTTATGTGGCCCAGTGGGAAATTGTTGAAACATTTTAACATGTGGGGCCACACATATAAATATTTAAATGTGTTGTGCTATCTATTAATTAAGCCTAATTAAAGTGATCTAATTAAGAATTAAGTATAGGCTTGTGGGTATAATTGTCATGGAATTAATGTGTAGATACCTAAGTGATATTTCTAATTTGATGAGGGGCCAAACTAGAAATATCTAAAACTTATAAGTTATATTAGGGTTATGGTCCCCAAATTGTACGTACGTTGTTTTTCTTTGCATCCCAATCAACAGAGAAAGAGATAACACCTTTGGCAAAGTTCGTACTAATTTGGAAGATCTCAACCCGTTTAATCTACCTCCAACAACGAATTCAGGTATGCTTTCACTTTCTGTATCTTCTTATTCTCTTGAATTGAAGTGGGTAGTAACATGTTATTTTAGGATTTGTTAAAAAACTTTTAAAGAATAAGGTTTTGCAAATCCTAACAGATGGATCCTCCAAGTATGGTAAGAAGTCCATTTATAGAGTCAATCATGGGATTAGATGGATCCCCCAAGTATGGTAAGAAGTCTATGCTTTAGCATTAAGTAAGAAGGGGGGTTGGCTATATAAAGGACAGAAAAGCTACACTTAAGGACATGACGATCTTAACCTAAACACTCTTAACCCTACCCTATAGCAAAGCTACCTTCAGCCGTCACGGTCCTTGCCTATCACTCGCTGGTCGGGACTCCATTCGATAAAAGGGATTGGGGCTTACTCCGATCTTAATTGTAGATTGCGAGGGTCTACAACTTATTCCATTCATTTTTTTGCGACGAATTGTGAAATGATAGCATAGTTGCAATTTAAATAAAGGGTTTTGCAACAGTTTTGTTAAGTGTTGCATATTCTATTTATTTTTTTGCAACGGTATGTAAAATTATAGGTTTGAATGCAACGCACAAAAATCATTGCTCATTAGATTTTTAATTTAGTGAGACTTCTTGAGATATTTTATTCCCGAATAAATTTGAGTTTAATTCATAGAAAATGAGAAATAATCAAAACCGATTATTTGAAAAGTTAGAGAAAAATCTAAATAGTTGATTAATTAGGTCCTCTTTTTTACCACCTTATTTTTCTTATTTTTTTGCCAAAATTGAGACTGTATTGCTTCATAGCCTAAGCTACTGTCGTTTAGTGAAACGATTGTTGCAAGTTTTAAAAAATAGTAATGGAAGTGTAAAATACTACTATTATTTATGTTTTTTATAATTGTTCACAAAAGTATTGACTATTAGATAATAAATAAACAAGATAAACTTCTATCTAACAACTTTACTTTTAAAAACCATTGCAATAACTAACAACAACTATCACAAAAAATATTAAAAACCGTTGTTATTACTATTGAAAATCGTCGCAAATAGGAGAATATTTATCATGTAGTCTTTGAAAAAAACCATTGCTAAAAGAATCAATTGTAATGGTTTTTTTACTGTTACTATTTATTTGTAAAAAACCGTTGCAATAGAGAATAGACAACAAGAACGGATTCAACGGTAAAAAGACCGTTGCGTAAAGTCATTTGCAATAGTTTTTAGCTTTTTGGCAATGGTTTTCAAATGTTGTCTAAGATAAAAAATGTGGTAGTGTCATCTTATCAAAATTGAAATAAAATTAGAAAAGAATGAACATAAAATTTTTAGGAGTAGCCTAATAGTAGGTCTCTCTAGCACTTGAGAGACTAGAGTTCGAATCTCATAACAGTAGGGGGCAAGTGGGGGTAAAGGGTAAAAAAATGTATATATATATTAGGTTGAAATTAGTGTATTGACCAAAAATAGTTCAACCCAATAAAAAGAATAACATACTTGGAAAAAAGCCCAAGGGCTACGACTGCAACCTTAAAAGGAAGGAAAGGCCCATGAAATATTCCCCTAAGGGAGGCATATGTGTAAATGCCCCAAACAAAAAAGGGTTGTTTCCCTCGATATAATGACTTCTTGTCAAAAAAGGTCTCTATGTCACGGAAAAATCAATTAAGAGAGAAAAACGTGCCACGCCCATGAGATACTACCTATAAGTACTCACAAGAGAGGTACAAGAGACAAGTTGTGTAACCTATATGTATATATAACATTCTTTCTCTGAAAAGTTGTTAGTAACCCTTTTTTTTGATAAAAACCATAGAATTTCATTAAAATGAAATTTGGAAAGGTACAAGTAATTATCCTACACCAGTAGGATCAAAATTGAAAATAAAAAAATCCCCTAAAGCAGGGGGACATTCGACACCCAATCAATAGCTAACTTATCACACAGCTTTTGCTTAGCCACCTAATCTGCTACAAAATTAGTTGACCTCTTAGTATACTAAAATTGAACATGGTTGATCTCAACTGCAATCAACCAGATATCATCAACAATAGGTTTAATTTCCCAGTGGGAACCCCTGTTAGATGAGGTAATGGCATTAAGGAAAGCAAGTACATCATTCTCGAAGATGATGAAATCAAGGCCTAAGTTTTTGGCAAAGTGGCAAGCTTGTTTAACAGTGAGCGCTTCCGCAACCAAAACTGAATTGCAACTGACATGAAAAGCCAATCCAAACACCAAACAACCAGAAGAGTCATGACACACAAAAGCAATAATAAATTTGAATGGAGAAACAAACGATGCATCAACATTAAACTTGAGCCAAAAGGGTGGTGGCGGAGACCATCTCGTTTGTAAATAAGACAAGTTAGATGTTGACTGGTTGAGAGTGTGTAATTTGAGCTTGGCTGAATTCATTAAAAGAGTAAAGAGCATTTGACAAAGGCAGAGAAACGTTAATATCCACCCCTTCTATAACAATGAAGCATTGAGTCTTCCAGATGTGCCATGCAATGTAAGCAATTTGTGATTCACCCTCCCCGCGGTTGAGACCTGCTGAAGCAAAATGAGAGCACATATGGATGAACCAGGTATCAAAGCACATGATTAAAGATGGGTCAATACAAATCTGAAGTGTGTTGCCCCACCCCATGCGGTAAGTAACCCAATAACAAATTATAAAAGATCAATGGTTTTTAGACCCTACGATCTTGATTGTAAATTTCGAAGTCTATAATTATTTCTTCTTAAGTTTCTAATTTTATAGATTCAAAAAGTAGATTCTTATAGTCTGATAAACAAATCAAGAACTATTTTAAAAGAAATCAAATTTTTGTTACTAAACAAGCTCCATTCTGTTGGAAATAATTTGTATATTTTGTCCTAGTCTATCTTGTCTATTAGCTAAGTCCTAGTCATTAGGAATTGTTTGTAGTGGAGTTTGTTGCAGACCAAGTCTTTAGCTGATTAGTTAGTGGGTTTGCTTTCCTAATTTTGTGCAGAATTAGTTGAGTATTAGCTCTATAAATAAAGAGCTTTTGATTGGAAGAGTTTATATAAGTGAAATAAAGTTTTCTTCTTCAAAGTTTCTCTGCCCAATTTTTGTATCAGTGGTGTACGAGCCAGGTTAGTTTGGTTAAGTGTGAGAGTGTCCAAAATAAATATCAGAGTTCGTGAGATAAACAAGTTAGCAGTAGCTATTTTTGTCTCACTTATTTTTGCAGCAATAGTAAATTATGGCCACCGACAGCTTTGTTCAACTAGTTGTTCCTTGTTTTGATGGTCATTATGATCATTGGAGCATGTTAATGGAGAACTTTCTAAGATCTAAGGTGTATTGGCATGTCGTCTCTGAAGGCTTTATAGAACCAGCAGATGGTACGACAATGACAAATGCACAAAGAACGGAGTTAGAAGAGAAGCGGTTGAAGGATCTCAAGGAAAAGAATTATATTTTCCAAGCTATTGATCGTTCAATCTTGGAAACAATACTTTGCAAAGACACCTCCAAACAAATATGGGATTCCATGAAGAAGAAATATCAAGGGTCAACAAAGGCAAAACGAGTGCAGCTCCAAGTACTTCATGCTGAATTTGAAACTTTGTGGATGAAACCAGGAGAGTCGGTTTCAGAATATTTCTCAAGGACGATGGCAATCGCAAATAAGATGCGAACTCATGGAGAGAAATTGGAAGATGTCACCATAGTTGAGAAAATTCTTCGTTCGATGACAATGAAATTTAATTACGTTGTTTGTTCGATCGAGGAATCCAAAGAAATTGGTGATCTTTCAATTGATGAATTGCAAGGTTCATTACTGGTTCACGAGCAAAAAATAAACCAGCAAGAGAAAGAAGAACAAGTATTGCAGGCATCAACAAATTCAAGAGGAGCAGGTTATGGAAGAGGCAAGTGGAAGGGCAAGAGTGTGCATCACAAATCAAAGAAGAATCAAGCTGTTGACTCACACAAAAAATGGAAAGGATCGTGACAGTAATTATTCAAGTGATTACAAATCAAAATCCAATGACAAATCACATATTGAATGCTTGCGCTGTCACAGGTATGGATATTATCGTTCTGAGTGTCGAACAAATTTGAATAGAAATCATGGTGGAAAATCTAACTTTGCAGAGATGAAGGAAGCAGAGTCAAAGGAAGAAGAAGAAGTTTCTCTTTTAATGGTGTGCCATATTAAAGAGGAAACTCAACGCAATTTATGGTATTTGGATTTAGGCTGTAGCAATCATATGTGTAGAGATAAGTTAGCATTCTCTTATTTGGATGAATCCTTTCGCAATAGTGTAACATTTGGAGATAACTCTACAATCTTCGTTATGGGAAAAGGAAAGGTAAAAATTCAAACCAAAGAAAATTCAATTCAGACTATCTCTAATGTTCTCTATGTTCCAGATTTGAAAACAAATTTGCTCAGCATGGGTGAACTTCAAGAAAAGGGATATGAAATTAGCATCAAAGATGGAGTTTGCCGAATTCAAGATCCAAAATTAGGCACAATTGCTCAAGTCAATATTACAGAAAATCGTATGTTTCCTTTGTATCTTCACAACACTACTCATTCGTGCTTCTCTACAAAATTAAAGAATGTTGCATGGTTGTGGCATTTTCGCTATAGGCATCTAAAGTTTGGTGGATGGAGAACTTTGCAACATAAAAATTTGGTAAAGGGTCTTCCCCAATTCGAGTCGCCTTTTGAAATTTGTGAAGAATGTGTTGTTGAAAAACAACATCGTGATAGTTTTCCAAAAGGAAAATCTTGGAGAGCAAAAAAAGCGCTAGAGATTGTTCATTCTGATCTCTGTGGGCCTATAAATCCTGCATCAAATGGAGGTAAACGATATTTTATCACGTTTATTGATGATTTTACTCGGAAAGCTTGGGTTTATTTTTTGTAGGAAAAATCTAAAACCTTTTCAGTTTTTAAAAGGTTTAAGATATTTGTTGAGAAAGAAGCAGGTTGCCATATTAAAATTCTCCGGACTGATCGTGGTGAAGAATTTAACTCACTAGAATTTTTAAATTTTTGTGAGATGCATGGAATCAAAAGACAGCTCACAACAGCTTATATACCTTAACAAAACGGGGTGTGTGAAAGGAAAAATCACACTATTTTAAACATGGTGCGAAGTCTTCTTGCAAGGAGTGGTGTTCCAAAAACTTTTTGGCCTGAAGTGGTACTTTGGAGCATTCATATATTGAACAGATGTTCTACTTTTGCTGTTCAAAATATGACACCTGATGAAGCATAGAACGGTCGCAAGCTGAGGGTTGATCACTTCATAATTTTTAGGTGTATTGCATATGCCCATGTTCCTGATGGAAAAAGAAAAAAATTAGATGACAAAGGAGAAAAATGTATTTTTCTTGGTGTTAGCGATCAATCAAAAGCTTATAAATTGTATAATCCTATCACCAAGAAAATCATTATTAGTTGTGATATCATCTTTGATGAAGAGAAGACTTGGCCATGGAGTCAAGATGGTGTTGAAAAACAAATTCCAACAAATTTTGACGAAGAAAATGAAAGGGAACAGCCTAGAGGTGGCATTTGGGCCGGGTTGACACAGGCCCAATTCAGCCCAACACATGAAAATTCGGACCCAGCCTAGCTCGAATGAAAGTGGGTTCGACTCGGCTCAGCCCACCACATATAGGTGGGCCGAGCTGGGTTATATATTTTTGGACCCAACCCATTTGTGCCTAAGCCCATTTGTGCCCAAACCCTGCCCAGCTCAGCCCATAAGCTCAGCCCAGCCCAGCTCAGGCCCAATTCGAGCCCAGATAAAACCCATATTGAGATTATATTTGTACATGTAATTTTTCTTATAATAAGTTAGTGTATTCAACTTCATTTTACTACAAAACTATATATTTATTTTACTATCTATTGTCTCTTTATTTTACTACAAGAAAATACACAATATCTATGGTTATGGGGTAAGAAAATCTTTCACAACGATTACGTTCAAATGTTTGAAATCATTTTGCTTACTTTGAAGAACCTGGGTATGTAATTTGTAACTATTGTAAACGTAAATATATATTTCATCATCAATTTGGAACTGAAACGCTTGTAAGACATTTTATATCTCAACACTCAAATGTTCTAAACTATTTTAATCCTCAACCACCGCCACCACCACCACCAACATGCCCAGCATCCGCACAAGGAGCATAATAAAATGGAGAACTTCACCAACTTTCTTCAAGCATTTATATAATGTTCTTTTTTTATGTTTATTAGAAACGTATCCGTGTCTCGTGAACTTGTGGTTTGTTAAGTAATATTTTATCATTTATATTAATATTATCAATCAACTTATGTCTTGTTAATTGTTAAATTAACTTTTTCGTAAAAAAAGGTTAAGCTTCAACTTTTTTCGTTATTAATCCAACTATTAAAATTTAGAACACACTAATAAAAAATAAAAATAAAAAGATGGGTTGGCCCAGCCCGCGACTTGTGGTATCGGGCTCGTGGGCCGAATTGGGTCCTATATTTCAATAATTAAGCCCAGCCCAGTTCAGCCCACTAAACATATGTGCCGAGCCGGGCTCATTTTGCTTAACCCACGATTCAGCCGAGCCGTTCTGGGCCGTGCCGGGCTGGCCCATTTGCCAGCTCTAGAACAGCCTATAGAGAATGAGAAAGAGAGTATTTCAACAATTCAACAAGAACCAGCTTTTGAAGTCCCTCCAAACCCACCAACTGCTGAAGCAGACAATGGACAGCTTAACCGTGCACGTCCTCAATGCAATAGAAGTAGGCCTGCATGGATGACTGACTATGAAGTAACTGGAATTGACCAATCAAATGACCCACTTATACATTTTGCTCTATTATCCGATTGTGATCCTGCAGTTTTCGAAGAAGCAATCAAAGAATCCAAATGGCGAAAGGCAATGGACGAAGAAATTGCAGCCATTGAACGAAACAACACTTGGGAGTTGACTGATCTTCCAAGAGGGCATAAGACAATCGGTTTTAAGTGGGTGTACAAGACAAAATTGAAAGAGAATGGAGAAGTTGACAAATACAAGGCCTGCTTAGTAGCTAAAGGCTATAAACAAGAGTTTGAAGTGGATTATAGAGAAGTCTTTGCTCCTGTTGCAAGACATGATACGATAAGATTAGTGATTGCATTGGTAGCTCAACATTCATGGCCTATCTTTCAATTGGATGTGAAATCAGCATTCTTACATAGAGACTTGCAGGAACAGGTATATATCGATTAACCTCCTGGTTATGTAAAGCTTGGAAGTGAAAATAAGGTTTATAAACTCAAAAAGGCATTATACGGGCTAAAATAAGCTCCATGCGCTTGGTGTAGTCGTATAGATGCTTATTTTTCTAAGGAAGGATTTAAGAAATGTCCATATGAACATACACTCTATTCAAAAATTGGTGATGGGGGAAAGATACTTATTGTGTGTTTATATGTGGACGATCTAATCTTCACAGGAAATGATAGTTCTATGTTTGACAAATTTAAAAAATCAATGATGGTAGAATTTGATATGACTGATCTTGGAAAGATGCATTATTTTTTAGGCATTGAAGTGGTGCAATCTGCTACTGGAATTTTCGTTTCTCAAAAGAAGTATGTGCAAAAAATTCTAGGCAGGTTTCAAATGAATAATTGCAACTCTGTTAGCACACCAACTGAGTTTGGTTTGAAGCTAATGAAAGATCATGAAGGAAGAAAGGTGGACAACACTCTATATAAGGAAATTGTAAGGAGTTTGATGTATTTAACTGTAACAAGACCAGATATCATGTATTTTGTAAGTCTTATAAGCAGATACATGGAGAATCCTAGTGAGATGTATCTTCTAGCTGCAAATAGGATTTTTCGCTACTTACAAGGTACAACTAATTATGGGTTGCTCTACAAGAAAGGAGAGAAGTTAGATTTATTGGGTTTTACTGATAGTGATTATGCTGGAGATCAAGATGATCGGAAAAGTACTTCAGGGTATGTTTTCATGCTTGGTTCGGGAGTTGTTTCGTGGTCTTCGAAAAAACAACCAATTGTCACCTTGTCGACAACTGAAGCAGAGCTTGTAGCTACAACAGCCTGCGTTTGTCAAGTTGCATGGTTAAAGAAGATTCTTGGATAGCTGGATTTCAAGCAACAAGGCCTTACAACAATTTTTTGCAACAGTAATTCAGCAATAAAACTCTCCAAGAATCCTGTTCTACATGGAAGAAGCAAGCATATTGTTGTAAAATTTCACTTCTTAAGAAACCTCACAAAGGATGGCGTAATTGATCTTATCTACTGCAGGAGTGAAGACCAGGTTGCTGATATATTTATTAAGCCCCTCAAATTGCCTGTGTTTCAGAAGCTAAGGAAATTACTTGGAGTTTGCACTATGGAAGATCCAATTTGAAGGAGGACCCTACATTATAGCTAAACTGAAAGTTTGAAAACGTTCAGTTTAAGGGAGGGAATGTTGGAAATAATTTGTTTATTTTGTCCTAGTCTATCGAGTCTGTTAGCTAAGTCCTAGTCATTAGGAATTGTTTGTAGTGGAGTTTGTTGCAGACCAAGTCTTTAACTGATTAGTTAGTGGGTTTGCTTTCCTAATTTTGTGCAAAATTAGTTGAGTATTAGCTCTATAAATAAAGATCTTCTGACTGGAAGAGTTTATATACAGTGAAATAAAGTTTTCTTCTTCAAAGCTTCTCTGCCCAATTTTTGTATCACATTCTCCTATCATAATTGAAAAATAAAAATGTGATCCATGTATAGCCATCGTTATCGTCTCTACATATAAATATATTTCCAGTATATTATGACATATGATCTGTTGTAGCACACAAGTAAATTGAATTGTCTATTAATCTGTGTTCGACTCTCGGTAGCGAAAATATATTATTTTTTATTCAAGGCAGAATTTTGTATTCAGCATTAACTATATTGGGCCTGCCCACTTCATTGGGCTACAATTTTGTTTTGTGTCAAAATTAGCATATTATTAATTAAACAAAGAAAATACAAAAAAGAACTGAACTCAAACTATACAAGAACCCAGAAAGTAAAACAAAGAAGCAAACGATACATGCAAAAACTGGAAACACAATGTCAAAAGGGGAGATAAAATACCAAACGTGGGTAAAAAGACCTATCCTAATTGCATAAGCAACCCAAACTACCACAAAGTTGGCTTGAGAAGACAGGAGCCTGAAGTGGCCTGGCGAGAAAAATAGGCAGAGTTGAGAATTGTGACCAACAGAGAAAACTCTCTAGTCACAATTTAAAAAACCCAAAATAGCATCCAAAACCAGTTGTGCAATAGAAGGCAAACCATATGGACAAGACACTAACGCACCAAAGAACACACTATTATCGCACCAGAGTTGGGAAGTGCCATCATCGGAAGAAAAGGATAAGACAAAATTGCAGCTGTTGTGGTCAATAGAGCAGAGAAGACAAAAACTAAACACCAAATCTGAATTTTTACATAAGAAAAACGAGGACAAAGAGAGAGAAAATATATATAAGAGGGGAAATGAGAGGAAGAGAGAGAGAGAAATGTGGGGCTCCGGCTAGCCGTGCAGAGAAACAAAGAAAAGGATGGAGATGATGTCTCGCGAAGGAAGCAGTGGAGAACCGTAAGAGAGAAAAGAATTGGGCTATAATGACTTCATGGGGAGAATTCAAATTTCAGAGGTTAATCGTAAGAAAGTTCTCTTGAGGCTAGAGTGGTCGAAGATATTAGACTCTAGGTTCGACCCTCTTCAATGACGGCTAATATAGTAATATAATATATTTTATTTTGTGGATGAGCAACAAGGCTCATGAGATGGGAGTTGAAATAAAAAGTGATATCATATATTATAGAATTTATTTATTTTTATGTTTTCCCTCTTTTTCTTTTTCTTTTTCTTCCCCCGCCCCCCGCCTCCCCCCCCCCCCCCCAACATTTTTGGAGGGAAAATTATAATCGTGTATATCTCATTTTTAATTAGTTTGTTATGGAATGTGCAAAACGACGTCATTTGAATATTAAATTTAAGTGAGTAATTAGTTGGTAGAAATCAAACATTTTAAAAGGAATGTGATGTATTTTGACAAGAAGTTTAAGTTTAGTGGGAGCAGCCTTCACTTGAAATCTAAATGGTCTGGAGTTCGAGTTACGTAGGGGGGTAGGTGGAGAACCACAATTGACCCCCTTTTTATATAAAAAAAAAAAAAAAGAATGTGATGTATCACTCACCTATGAGTTAATTGAATTATCTTCTAATTAATCCCTAATTAGAGAGGATCTAAATCCTTTTTCTATACTGTAGATCTAAGAATTAGTCTAATTTTCAAAATTATTTTGCTATTTAACTTTAGTTTCTAAAAATGAATAATGATAATGGAGTAGGATGATACTCCTGGTCATAATGGAAAAGAAAATAGAAAAGATTGAAAATTCCCACCCACTCTTTGCTATAATGACTAAAATGAATCAAATTTACTCCTTTCCATATTAGCTTGAAATTAGTACTTAAATTTTTAATTTCGTAGGCTCAAAAAGTAGATTCTGATTGTTTGTTATACAAAGAATGTTTTAAATAGAAATTAAATTGTTGATACTAAACAGTCAAGGGCGAATGCAATGTTATACTATTGAAGACTACAATTTTCACTTATCCTAATTTTTAAAAAAATATCTAGTGTGTTTATATTAAATTTTTTCAAATATGTGTATTTTTAGTACGAAAATTAAATTAGTTCTACTAAAAACTATTAACATCATAGTTTTTACTAAAATAAATTCTAGAACTGCTCATGCATGTAAAGAGACTTCTATTACTAACAGACCTTTGGCCTAGTAGTATACCTCTCACTGTGAGTGCGAATAATTCTGAAAGTAATTTTCGTGAGTGCCATCTTTTGATATGAGTTATACAACTTAAACTTCACTTGAATCAAGAAAAAAAAAAAAAAAAGAAGAAGAAGAATAAGAAGAAGAGACTCCTATTATCCTGTCAAAATTGAAATTTTAAGTATTCCATGTGTATCCATTGTTCTTTCATATAAATACATTTTATTCGAAAATAATGGCACAGAATCCACTGTAGCTCATAAGTAAAATGGATTGCATATTAATCCGGGTTCGATTCCCGGCAGTGGAAATAATATTTTTTGTTCCACGCACAGTTTTATTCAGAATAACATATATTGGGATACACTGACTTCATGGGGAGATAAGATAATGTTTGTTAAGGTAGAAAAATGTCGAGTCGCAAGTGGCCTTCACGCACTGCCTTGATGCCTGCAAAACAAAGAGAGCTTAGCGGGTCTTGCCCGCATTAGCACTCCGATGCTTAAGTTAGCTTGGTGCTTTGGTAGAGAAAGTTGTATGTATACAAGTATTGATCTGAGTATCAGATGTCCTCCTTCGTTCCTAGCTGAATCCTCTGCCTTTTATAGGCACCATCACTATTGAAGTCATCATGGTTGCTCAGTTAAAGAAAGGAGTCACATGGTTGCTGAGTCACAAAGGAGAAATCATCATTGCAGCTGAGTCAAAAGATTAAAGGTGCAGTAGTGGATCATTACTGCAAGCATGGTGGAGAATTATTTGAGTGCTAGTGGATCATTGTTTAAATGGATCAGTGGGAGATCAACTGGAGATTCCCTGAACTTATAGAGCAATGTTTATTTTTGTCTTTTGGGCTTGAGGTCTTAAAAGGTGACTTTAGGATAGCCCAATGCCTCGCCTGACCCCAATAGGTCCCTCCACGCACGATGGTCGAAGTCTAACCAACACTAGGTCGGATCTGCCTGACAACTCGTCCGAGGTCTATAAGACCTCAAAGAATACGCGTCCGAGGTCCGTAGACCTCGGATCCCTTTGTCCGAGGTCTACAGGACCTCGGACACACCATGTCCGAGGTCCGTAGACCTCGGATCCCTTTGTCCGAGGTCTACAGGACCTCGGACACACCATGTCCGAGGTCCGTAGACCTCGGACCTCCTTGTCCGAGGTCCGTAGACATCGGACCGCCTTGTCCGAGGTCTACAGGACCTCGGACTCCATGTCCGAGGTCCGTAGACCTCGGACCTCCTTGTCCGAGGTCCGTAGACCTCGGACTTCCTTGTCCGAGGTCTACAGGACCTCGGACCTCCTTGTCCGAGGTCTACAGGACCTCGGACTCCATGTCCGAGGTCCGTAGACCTCTGACATGGCACATTCGAGGTCCATAGGACCTCGGATCTACCTGGTCCGAGGTCTCTTGGACCTCAGACAAAACATACATACCATGACCGGACGTGGGTCAGAGGTCGTGCCCCTGACCTCGAACTTGGGTCAGGGGTTGCGGCCCCGACCTCGGACGTGGGTCAGGGGTCATGCCCCTGACCTCGGACGTGGGTCAGGGGTCATGCCCCTGACCTCGGACGTGGGTCAGGGGTCATGGCCCAGACCTCGGACGTGGGTCATGGGTCATGGCCCCGACCTCGGACTTGGGTCAAGGGTCGTGCCCTTGACCTCGGACTTGGATCAGGGGTCATGGCCCCGAACTCGGACTTGGGTCAGGGGTCGTGCCCCTGACCTCGGACGTGGGTCAGGGGTCATGGCCCTGACCTCGGACGTGGGTCAGGGGTCATGCCCCTGACCTCGGACGTAGGTCAGGCGTCGTACCCTGACCTCGGACGTGGGTTAGGGGTCATGGCCCCGACCTCGGACTTGGGTCAGGGGTCGTGCCCCTGACCTTGGACGTGGGTCAGGGGTCATGCCCTTGACCTCGGACGTGGGTCAGGGGTCATGGCCCTGACCTCGGACTTAGGTCAAGGGTCATGGACCCGACCTCGGACGTGGGTCATGGGTCATAGCCCCGACCTCGGACTTGGGTCAAGGGTCGTGCCCCTGACCTCGGACGTGGGTCAGGGGTCATGGCCCTGACCTCGGACTTAGGTCAAGGGTCATGGACCCGACCTCGGACGTGGGTCAAGGGTCATGCCCCTGACCTCGGACGTGGGTCATGGGTCATGGCCCCGACCTCGGACTTGGGTCAAGGGTCGTGCCCCTGACCTCGGACTTGGATCAGGGGTCGTGCCCCTGACCTCGGACGTGGGTCAGGGGTCATGGCCCCGACCTCGGACTTGGGTCAGGGGTCGTGCCCCTGACCTCGGACGTGGGTCAGGGGTCATGCCCTTGACCTCGGACGTGGGTCAGGGGTCATGGCCCTGACCTCGGACTTAGGTCAAGGGTCATGGACCCGACCTCGGACGTGGGTCAAGGGTCATGCCACTGACCTCGGACTTGGGTCATGGGTCATGGCCCCGACCTCGGACTTGGGTCAGGGGTCGTGCCCCTGACCTCGGACGTGGGTCAGGGGTCATGGCCCTGACCTCGGACTTAGGTCAAGGGTCATGGACCCGACCTCGGACGTGGGTCAAGGGTCATGCCCCTGACCTCGGACGTGGGTCATGGGTCATGGCCCCGACCTCGGACTTGGGTCAAGGGTCGTGCCCCTGACCTCGGACGTGGGTCAGGCGTCATGGCCCTGACCTCGGACTTGGGTCAGGGGTCGTGCCCCTGACCTCGGACGTGGGTCAGGGGTCATGGCCCTGACCTCGGACTTAGGTCAAGGGTCATGGACCCGACCTCGGACGTGGGTCAAGGGTCATGCCCCTGACCTCGGACGTGGGTCATGGGTCATGGCCCCGACCTCGGACTTGGGTCAAGGGTCGTGCCCCTGACCTCGGACTTGGATCAGGGGTCGTGCCCCTGACCTCGGACGTGGGTCAGGGGTCATGGCCCCGACCTCGGACTTGGGTCAGGGGTCGTGCCCCTGACCTCGGACGTGGGTCAGGGGTCATGCCCTTGACCTCGGACGTGGGTCAGGGGTCATGGACCCGACCTCGGACGTGGGTCAAGGGTCATGCCACTGACCTCGGACTTGGGTCATGGGTCATGGCCCCGACCTCGGACTTGGGTCAGGGGTCGTGCCCCTGACCTCGGACGTGGGTCAGGGGTCAGAGCCCCGACCTCGGACCTCGGACCTGGGTTCGGGGGTTGTGCCCCGGACCTCGGACCTGGGTTCGGGGGTTGTGCCCCGGACCTCGGACCTCAGGGTCTCGTCCGAGGTCTCTTGGACCTCGGCTTTGGGTTCAGGGGTCGCGCCCCGAACCTCGCACTTGGGTTAGGGGTCGTGCCCCTGACCTCGGACTTGGGTCAGGGGTCATAGCCCCGACCTCAGACCTCGGACCTGAGTTTGGGGGTCGTGCCTCGGACCTCGGACCTCAGAGTCTCATCCGAGGTCTCTTGGAGCTTGGCTTTGGGTTCGAGGGTTGCACCCCGAACCTCGGACTTGGGGTAGGGGTCATGCCTCTGACCTCGGACGTGGGTCAGGGGTCGTGCCCTGACCTCGTACGTGGGTCAGGGGTCATAGCCCCAACCTCGAACCTCGGCTCTGTGTTCGTGGGTCGTGCCCCCGGTCTCGAACTTCGGGGGTCATGCCCCCGATCTCTTGGATCTCATCCGAGATCTCTAGGACCTCGGACGAGGCTTCCCCGATCATCTCGTGGGGTCAACTCACGAAATTACAAAAAATCTGGGGTTTTACCCATATCATGATGCCCCCTCAGTTTTCGGAGCTATGTAATAGTTTCGAGAACTGATCTTAATGCTTTGGCAAAGTCGAATCTAGTCGATAAATTATTTTAACTCTGCTTTGTCTTCTGTGCAATTTGTCACCTACCACCAATAATGTAGCCTTGCCACTTGTCAAGATCTGATGTAGTGACTTTTGAATTAATGGTGAGGATTTGAAACCCTTGGTTTTCCTTCCTGTACTCGGTTTCTTTTGTGGGGTCATGCTTTTCTGAAATCCTTTGAAGGGTGATTTGTTGACTCTGGGGGTCGTGCCCTTAGCCTTGAACATCGGACGTGGGTCGGGGTCGTGCCTCGGACCTCGGATGCCAGGGGTTGCGCCCCTAGGTTCGGGGGTTGTGTCCCCGACCTCGGATGTGGGGGTCGTTCCCCGAACCTCCATTCTTTGTTTCTAAAAACTCGGGGGTCGTGCCCCCTGCATTTGTCTTTGAAACTCGGGGGTTGTGCCCCCGGTCTTCATTTTTGAAACTCGGGGGTTGTGCCGCCGGTCTTCGTCTTCAAACTTGAAACTCGGGGGTCGTGCCCCCGACATTCGACTGGAAACACAGGGGTCGTGCCCCTGGTCTTTGTCTTGAAACTCGAGGGTCGTACCCTCGGTCTTCGTCTTCAAACTTGAAACTCGGGGGTTGTGCCCCCGGTCTTCATCTTCAAACTTGTAGCTCGGGGGTCGTGCCCTCGGCCTTCGACTTGAAACTCAGGGGTCGTGCCCCTGGTCTTCATCTTCAAACTTGAAAGCTCGGGGGTCGTGCCCTGGGTTAATTCGCAAGAAATGTGTCTCTCTCTTTTATCTATTATGGAAGTTGGTCTCCTATTTCAGGATTTGACTCTCTTCCGATAAAAGTTTGCCTTAGTAGATCACATGATATTTGTCTCAAAGAATTACAATCATTGACAGAAACTTAGGATGCGAATACCAAATTCATTGTAGAGACATAATTTGTCTCGACATAGCCAACAACTAAACATTCGAAGAGTGTTTTCTTAGCTGTTCTACGTCTCAAACCTTTCTCAGTTCCTTACCGCTGAGGTCTTCGAATCTGTAGGCTCTTAGCTTGACCTCTCTTCCGGTCTTCTCTTCTTAGGGTCTTCTTCCTTCTCTGCAATCGCCACCTCTTCTACTTTAATATACTTCTCAGCTCTGGTCATCAACTCTATCATGTTCTGTGGGGTCTTTTTGGCTAAGGAAGCCTGGAGCAACTCGTTTGTTACCCCCTTTGTGAACGCCTGTATTGCAAAACCCTGATCAAATTGCGTGCACTGAAGGGTTGCCTCATTAAAGCGGGTTGCATACCGACGGAGAGTTTCTCCTTCTCTCTGCTTCAAACCGAGCAAGGAGGTAGTGTGCCTGGTCGGCCTAATAGCCGAGGAAAATCTCCCAACAAACAAATCTGCTAACTGCACATAAGAACCGACTGACCCCTCGTTCAGTTCGTCATACCACACCCTGGCCGCTTCCACTAAAGTTCCTGCAAAAGCTTTACACACCCAAGCCTCTGACAACTCCGTGAACTCTATTTTGTGCCTGAACACCGCCAGATGATCTTTAGGGTCTCCATGTCCATCGTAGGTGGGCAAATGAGGCAATTTGTACTGTGCGGGCTTCGGAACCTTATTGATGGCGCGGTTGAAGGGATTTGGGCCTCGGAAAGTCTTTGCGACCGATATTACGCTAGCAGTACCCCTTATTCGGGCACTTTGAGTTAGGTCTCGTGCTGCTGCACTCGAACTCTGTGATGACCTTGTGGAGTTCATCGTTTCTTTGTGTTGCCTCCTATCGTGAACCCGCTGTCTAGACTCTCTTGGTTTGGTTGTATTTCTGGCCGATTGGGTGTTTTGGTGTGAATGATTTTTCCGGGGCATTTGATGAGGTTGAATATCTGGGTGGTGAGGTGCTGGTTGAGGTGTTGGGTTATGAACAGCCTGTTTCAACTCCTCCAAGGTTTTTAGGATATAATAAAGATCCGTTAGCTGGTTAGTTTGCGGAACTTGTGTTGCAGCAGTAGGATACTGCCACCCTGTGTTCCAAACAGGTCCTTCTGGATAGTATGTTGGCTGGTAGCTTTGGTACTGATTTGTGTATGGATTGTTGTATGGTGGACGGTTTTCCGTAGGTATCTCTCCTCCTGGCGGCGGTAACTCGGTCTGTCTAAGGTTGGAAGTCTCTCCCAAATTGAACTGCACATTTGGCTGTTCTACAGCTTCTCCTCCATATCCACTTGCAACATTCTGACTCCGGGTAGTTACCATGGTGTAATCTTGTGAAAACTCAGTGGGGAATTTAGAATCGGCCCCACGGTGGGCGCCAACCTGTTAAGGTAGAAAAATATCGAGTCGCAAGTGGCCTTCACGCACTACCTTGATGCCTGCAAAACAAAGAGAGCTTAGCGGGTCTTGCCCGCATTAGCACTCCGATGCTTAAGTTAGCTTGGTGCTTTGGTAGAGAAAGTTGTATGTATACAAGTATTGATCTGAGTATCAGATGTCCTCCTTCGTTCCTAGCTGAATCCTCTGCCTTTTATAGGCACCATCACTATTGAAGTCATCATGGTTGCTCAGTTAAAGAAAGGAGTCACATGGTTGCTGAGTCACAAAGGAGAAATCATCATTGCAGCTGAGTCAAAAGATTAAAGGTGCAGTAGTGGATCATTACTGCAAGCATGGTGGAGAATTATTTGAGTGCTAGTGGATCATTGTTTAAATGGATCAGTGGGAGATCAACTGGAGATTCCCTGAACTTATAGAGCAATGTTTATTTTTGTCTTTTGGGCTTGAGGTCTTAAAAGGTGACTTTAGGATAGCCCAATGCCTCGCCTGACCCCAATAGGTCCCTCCACGCACGATGGTCGAAGTCTAACCAACACTAGGTCGGATCTGCCTGACAACTCGTCCGAGGTCTATAAGACCTCAAAGAATACGCGTCCGAGGTCCGTAGACCTCGGATCCCTTTGTCCGAGGTCTACAGGACCTCGGACACACCATGTCCGAGGTCCGTAGACCTCGGACCTCCTTGTCCGAGGTCCGTAGACATCGGACCGCCTTGTCCGAGGTCCGTAGACCTCTGACATGGCACATTCGAGGTCCATAGGACCTCGGATCTACCTGGTCCGAGGTCTCTTGGACCTCAGACAAAACATACATACCATGACCGGACGTGGGTCAGAGGTCGTGCCCCTGACCTCGAACTTGGGTCAGGGGTCGCGGCCCCGACCTCGGACGTGGGTCAGGGGTCATGCCCCTGACCTCGGACGTGGGTCAGGGGTCATGGCCCCGACCTCGGACGTGCATTAGGGGTCATGCCCCTGACCCCGCTCGTGGGTCCGGCGTCCTCCCCTCACCTGGGACGTGGGTTAGGGGTCATGCCCCCCCCCTCGGACTTTGGTCAGGGGTCATGCCCCTGACCTCGGACGTGGGTCAGGGGTCATGGCCCCGACCTCGGACGTGGGTTAGTGGTCATGCCCCTGACCTCGGACGTAGGTCAGGCGTCGTACCCTGACCTCGGACGTGGGTTAGGGGTCATGGCCCCGACCTCGAACTTGGGTCAGGGGTCGTGCCCCTGACCTCGGACGTGGGTCAGGGGTCATGCCCTTGACCTCGGACGTGGGTCAGGGGTCATGGCCCTGACCTCGGACTTAGGTCAAGGGTCATGGACCCGACCTCGGACGTGGGTCAAGGGTCATGCCCCTGACCTCGGACGTGGGTCATGGGTCATGGCCCCGACCTCGGACTTGGGTCAGGGGTCGTGCCCCTGACCTCGGACGTGGGTCAGGGGTCATGGCCCTGACCTCGGACTTAGGTCAAGGGTCATGGACCCGACCTCGGACGTGGGTCAAGGGTCATGCCCCTGACCTCGGACGTGGGTCATGGGTCATGGCCCCGACCTCGGACTTGGGTCAAGGGTCGTGCCCCTGACCTCGGACTTGGATCAGGGGTCGTGCCCCTGACCTCGGACGTGGGTCAGGGGTCATGGCCCCGACCTCGGACTTGGGTCAGGGGTCGTGCCCCTGACCTCGGACGTGGGTCAGGGGTCATGCCCTTGACCTCGGACGTGGGTCAGGGGTCATGGCCCTGACCTCGGACTTAGGTCAAGGGTCATGGACCCGACCTCGGACGTGGGTCAAGGGTCATGCCACTGACCTCGGACTTGGGTCATGGGTCATGGCCCCGACCTCGGACTTGGGTCAGGGGTCGTGCCCCTGACCTCGGACGTGGGTCAGGGGTCATGGCCCTGACCTGGGACTTTGGGCAAGGGGCATGGACTTGACCTCGGACGTGGGTCAAGGGTCATGCCCCTGACCTCGGACGTGGGTCATGGGTCATGGCCCCGACCTCGGACTTGGGTCAAGGGTCGTGCCCCTGACCTCGGACGTGGGTCAGGCGTCATGGCCCTGACCTCGGACTTGGGTCAGGGGTCGTGCCCCTGACCTCGGACGTGGGTCAGGGGTCATGGCCCTGACCTCGGACTTAGGTCAAGGGTCATGGACCCGACCTCGGACGTGGGTCAAGGGTCATGCCCCTGACCTCGGACGTGGGTCATGGGTCATGGCCCCGACCTCGGACTTGGGTCAAGGGTCGTGCCCCTGACCTCGGACTTGGATCAGGGGTCGTGCCCCTGACCTCGGACGTGGGTCAGGGGTCATGGCCCCGACCTCGGACTTGGGTCAGGGGTCGTGCCCCTGACCTCGGACGTGGGTCAGGGGTCATGCCCTTGACCTCGGACGTGGGTCAGGGGTCATGGACCCGACCTCGGACGTGGGTCAAGGGTCATGCCACTGACCTCGGACTTGGGTCATGGGTCATGGCCCCGACCTCGGACTTGGGTCAGGGGTCGTGCCCCTGACCTCGGACGTGGGTCAGGGGTCAGAGCCCCGACCTCGGACCTCGGACCTGGGTTCGGGGGTTGTGCCCCGGACCTCGGACCTCAGGGTCTCGTCCGAGGTCTCTTGGACCTCGGCTTTGGGTTCAGGGGTCGCGCCCCGAACCTCGCACTTGGGTTAGGGGTCGTGCCCCTGACCTCGGACTTGGGTCAGGGGTCATAGCCCCGACCTCAGACCTCGGACCTGAGTTTGGGGGTCGTGCCCCGAACCTCGGACCTCAGGGTCTCATCCGAGGTCTCTTGGAGCTCGGCTTTGGGTTCGAGGGTTGCGCCCCGAATCTCGGACTTGGGTTAGGGGTCATGCCTCTGACCTCGGACGTGGGTCAGGGGTCGTGCCCTGACCTCGTACGTGGGTCAGGGGTCATAGCCCCAACCTCGAACCTCGGCTCTGTGTTCGTGGGTCGTGCCCCCGGTCTCGAACTTCGGGGGTCATGCCCCCGATCTCTTGGATCTCGTCCGAGATCTCTAGGACCTCGGACTAGGCTTCCCCGATCATCTCGTGGGGTCAACTCACGAAATTACAGAAAATCTGGGGTTTTACCCATATCAATGTTGATCATAAGAAGGCTTTTGACTTTCTTGAAGGATGGGGCACTAGAAGTGGAGTTAAATTTTCACCAAAAAAGAATTAAGCAAAAAAGTTTGGTTAATTACTACAGTTCAATGCATGAAATGAGTAAACAACAATAAATTAGCGGTAATTACGAAACTCATTTCTCAACACGGCAAAAGGGGGGTTTGGGGTTGGGGGTTGGGAAAGGTGATGTTGTTTGCTTTTTTTTTTTTTTTTATCGTTTTATTATTTGTTTTTGGTAAATGAGCAAACTTATTTTTTTTTCTTAAAAAATCTTTAAAACAATCAAAGTTGTAAAATACGCACGTGAAGTACAAATGCCGTTAACTTAGACCATTTTTTTAACAAAGAGAGTATTGAGCATCCTTTAATCAAATCATAGGAGGAATCATACATTTTAAGAATTATAAAGGATAAACGTGTACGGTGCCATTTACCCCAAACAAAAATGTGTTCCATGTATCCTATCTTCTCTAATATAAATATTATTAGTCCCGTGAACATGACACAAGAATCCGCTGTAGCACACAACCCGGCAGCGGAAATCTAACTTTTTATTCAAAAGCAGCTGCATTCAGCTTGCATAATTTGGGCTACAGTGGGTTCATTGGGAGAATTCAAAGTTTAATCATAAAAAGTTTCATTTTAGGTTCGAGTGATTGAAAATGTTAGATTGTGAGTTTCTCCCTTTTAATGACTCAGAATGAAAAATTTAGGATTATCATCACTGTAGGAGAATAATATTTATTTTATTTATTTTTGGTAATAACTCCCAATATAAGGGGAATTAATTTTCATCAAAAAAATTTATGTAAGATAGTTCAGATAAATAACTATAAGTTCAACGCTTGAAATGAGGATGACAATAGATCGGAAGTAACTATGGAACTAGTTGTTCAACATAGAAAACGTACAAACCTGAAATCAGCAGTGAGTTCATGGTGAGAATTCAGATGTTAATAGCAAGAAATGTTTTTTAGGATTGAGTGGTCAAAGATGTTAGATTGTGGGTTTGATCCTCCTAATGAAAATAAAAAATTTCAAATTATTATCGTTGTACTAAAATAATGTTTATTTTGATTATTTCTTATAATAAGTGGCACTATAAGGGGAAATAATTTTTATCAAAATATGCCTGATATGCGTATACTATGGCAATAGAACTACAGAACTTGTTGCTCAATATGGCAAATGTACTCGATGGCTTGAAATTTGACTCCTCAAATGCAATTGAAGTGAGGGACTAACCACCATGCTTGAATTTTTATCATGCATGATTTATTTTGTAGCACTGAGAATCCCCATTTGAAACTTTCATAATCCCAACCTTCTCTTCGAGTCCTCGTCTTTCACCTTCACACAGCTGCCATGCGACTGATTCCCTTTTGAAACTCATTCAATCATCATCACTCACCGGTCCAATTTTCAATCGACGCACGCAGAGGAGACCTGCAGGTCCCAAGTCCCACATCGAACATCTACTGAAACGAATTTCGGTTCATAATTGCTTAGGTGGGCGACTTGACTGCTGAGCTTTGTAGCGTGGGCTTGTAATCCGAGTGGGAGTATTAAAGTGATGGGACATCTAGTTTAACGACCATAACACTAACTTTTATCGGACTCTTTTATCTTTTTTTTCCCAATTCGTAAAGAGTTCTTTCTTATAATACACACAAAAGTTAAATTTCAAGAAAACTGCACAAAATACTTGCCGATCATTATATAACTACTATTCTGTGAGGGAATTTTAAAAATGTAAAAAATATACATCTATAAATACTTCAGGCTATTTTCATTTTCACCATACAATTAATTCTCTCAAGTTTAACATCTTAAGTAAATTGCGCGCACACACACATACACTTATAGAATAATTGATATCCCGAGTATTTATGTGCAAGATCTCACATTAAAGATCTAATCCATCCATGTAGACTTTGTAAAGATGTAATTCAATTTGTTAAGATCTGCATGTCCAAAATCTTACAAGCAATACGAACATTACATTGCAACTTTTAGCCTGATCGAATTAATTATCAGGTCAAGCAGTTGATACTCATTAAAGATATCATCCCCTTTGACCTCATGGGCTTGTTGCGTTGACCTTTTCAGCTGAATAGAAAATCTTGATGTATGTATACATTTAGGAGAGAAAGGACTGAGTACAACTCTTCATAGTCGTCTTGTATCGCACAAAATCAATCAAAGCCTTTGTCAATGCAAAATTTTGCATAAGTTTTTCCGAATAATTCTGCAACGAGATTAGAGAAAACTCATAATTTACATCAATAAAAGCCTCGAGGATACCCGAACGTGAAACTCACGAAATGGAAACCCCTTTACAGGGATTAGAACAATTCTAAAAGACTTCTCATTTTTACTCTTTAACTAAAATAATATATTGTTTCACTATTATAAGTGGCTTAAACCAATTATATTTTCTATGGAGTTACACTCTTGTTTATGTTAATTTTGGTCAAGAGATTTTTGTTTTTTGGGAGGTTGAGAGATAAGAAGTCAAAATATATATATGCATATTAGGTCGTCTAAATTGTCACCGCATGCCAATATTAGAGATATAAATGAAAGTAACCCCTACAAATTTTTGACAAAACACGAAGAGCACTTAATCGAACTATTCATGCCCGGATTAGAAAATTCATAAATTTAAATTAATTTCAGTTAAGATATAATAAATGGAAAAAAAATAGAGATTCAAGAATAATTTAATGGTAGATTACTCTCTGAATCTCATGACTGTGAGGAGACAAGTGGAGGTGGGGGATTAAAAAAAAAGTGAAAAAAAATAAATTAAGTCTAAACCATCACAAGTAAACATTAACAACTTATTTGGATTCACATTTTTAAAGGAAAGTAAAGGAAGGGGAGGAGATAAGGAACCCTTTCCCTTGTTTGGATTGCAATTTTGAAATCAGTAAAGAATATAGAGGGGCACGAAAATCTTTCCATTTTCTTTAATTGGATAAAATTTTCAAACCTTCCAATTTGGAGTGTTTGGAGGAGAAATGAAAGGTTTTACCACAAAATATCTTTTTTGTCTCTACATATCTCATGGTTATAAAAATAAAATAAGAATACTTAAGTAATTTTGCATTTAAAATTATCATTTTCCTTTCCTTTACTTCTTCAATCTAAACAAAAGATCATAAAATCATTTTCTTTCTTTTTCATTATTATTTTTTTACAATTTAAATAAAATAATTCACTTCTTTTCCTTTCCTTTATTTTTTTTTTCCCACTTTCCATTCCTTTGTGCAATCCAAACACTATGTAAAGATATAACTGAACTTAACCCTTATAAAATTTTGTCGAAACAAGTAGAATACTTTAATAATGGAATTCTATTTATGCTAGGAGCAGCAGATTCATCAATTTCAAATCAAAATCTCATGTCAAACTAGCAGTAAATGGGGCCACCTATAGAGCCTTATGGTATTTGTTCACTTCCTTGCTTGGTTCGTCGTTTATCTTGGGTGGGTTAAGCAAATGGGCATCGATGGGATGGTAGGCCTGTTGCTCTCCAAGAACTTCTGTCACAAACTGTGATGTGGGAGTAATTGATTGGGTAGCTGTAGTTTGTGATAATTGATGCCCCAGATCAGCCAAAAAACATGATAAGACTTTGATTTGAATGAAATGCTTCAATAAATTTGGGATATTTAATTTAGTGGTATGATCCAAAATACTTTAATAATTATTAGTCATTTGATTTAATGATATAATTCTTATTTTAAATATAAAAAGTTTCAAAATTTATTCTCATATATAATATATTAAATGATGTAAAATATTTTAAAACTCTCTTGAATTAAAAAATAATTAAGTACATAAAATGCTTCATGCAGCCCCCATCAAAAACTAAAATCATATCCTAATTAATATTTTATTATAACATTTTAATATCACATTCATATAATTTTTAAATTACAAAAATGGAAGAAAATGTATTTATGTTGGATAAAATGAATTGCTGAGATGTAATATTAAGATATTAAAATAAAACATTAGTCTAAGGAGGATCCTAATCCCTGTAAAAGGGTTTCCATTTCGTGACTGCAATATGTAATCTTCCATTCTAATATGCTAAACTTGAAAAAATAGATTTCAAGGGAGGCTTACTCCAAGAGCCTCCAACAGCTTCCCTAATTTAGAATTGAGAGCCTATATTGCACCTATCAAACTTGTCAAATGTAGAGATTGGTTCCCTACATTTGCAAAAGTGCTCCAATGGTAAAAAAATATGATTGTTGGAGTGTTAAAACATAATTTGTATAGGGAGACTGTTGGAGTAAAATTAAAATACGACTTCCTGAAATAAGGATAAATAAAAAATAGGGAGACTATTAAAGTGAAACTGAAATAAGGGACCCTTAAAGGTGATGAAACAACTCCAAACTCCCTCCATGTAAAAAAAAAAATATGAAGGTTGTTGGAGTTTTAGCAACCTTTTAAGGAGTAGAGTGAACCAAATCACTAAAATGGTAACTTTTTATAGAATAGGTTATTGGTTTATTCTTTAAGCCTCCGTTTGTTTGCTATAAAATATTTTTATGTTTTTCGATGTTTGATAACACTGGAAAATCAATTAACTGAAAAACGTTTTCCGGCCAAAGGAAAATATTTAGTTGAAAAGAGTGAAAAATATTTTCATCTCTTTTGGGAGAAGCAAATAGTTTTCACTCACTCCACCCCACCTTCACTTGCCCCACCCCAACCCTAACCTCACTCTATCCTACCCTGACCCTACCCCCTCCACCTTCCACTCCCCCACCCCCACCTCCACATCCAATTCCACCTTCAACTCCACCTCACTCCCATCACATTTTTAGTTAATTATTATTAAATAAAGATTAATTAATTTTAATTCAATGACTAATGAATCAATTAAATTAGCGACGAATGAAATTATAGTTACTAAATTAATATTAATTAATCATAATTAATTAACTATATTTAATTAATTTAAGTTTTTTAGTCATTTATTAACTATTAGTTAATTATTCAACTAATTTAAATTAATTATTATTAATTTATAAAATTATTATTTAAAATTTATCTATTATGTATTAATCAAAATTTTAATTAATTAATTATTATTATCAAATAATTTTTATCGATTAATTATTAGTAACTTTAAAAAATAATAAAATAATAATTTTAATCAAATTTTCACTATTACATCTAAATACCAAAAAATATTTTTCAATGTAACAACCAAACACTAGAAAAAATTCTGTTTTTCGAGAAAATATTTTTTCCTATAAATATTTTCTACCTGCAAGTTATTTTACGACAAACAAATAGAGCCTAACATGAAAAATTTTGGAAGTTGTAACTGTGAGGGTCTATGATAGGCTTCTTCTTGTGAGAAGAAAAGGAAAAAAAAGAAATTGCCCCCAACGGTAATTAGGTGGATAAGTTGGATAGTGATTTGTTGTGCCCAAAGATCTTAATTTCCAACCTATACCCTCTATGTCACAAATATTTTTTGGCCCTTAATAGATCTACAACATGTGTTTGGAGTGTGCCGCTGCACTTTGGCGGCTAAAGTCTTGGAGTGGGTTCAATGTAGTTCTGCTTGCAGCCGTTATATTCTGGAGTTGGTTCAATATGGTCCTGCCTAAATTGAGTTTGTAGGTTCAATCCATGTCATTCGCTCATCAATAAATGAACCATTTGTTTTTGTAGATTCAGAGTGAGATATTTACACATACTTCGAAATTGCGGAAGTGAGTAATCAACGATCGCGTTTGTTCCACTGCACTTGCAAGGAGTCGTAGTGTATAGTACTAAACCATACACTTTCTGTCTACAATCTAAAAGCCAAGAGTGTAAAAAGAGTTTGCTTTGTTTTGTTAGAGGCTAAAACCTACAGAACAACTTATGTTCTGTATTAGGGTTTTCTTTTTGCTATTATATCAAGTAATGGGTTTCCCATTACATAGGTCACATAGGTTGGTCTACCCTAACTTGGGCGGACCATGACCCAAGTCCAACATCTCCCACTCGCACAAGGTGGGGAAAGGAACATATCCCTTAACATCTCTCTAAAAACTAATTTCAAATCACTCCTAAGTCATACTGGCAAATAGGACGTGCGACTCGCGAGCTCGCACAAAGTAGAGGCTCTAAAATCGTGTACCTGTTAGGGATGACACGGGAGCCACTTCCTACAAAGAAAGATAGAGTCTCGCTGTTCCCTAGACTGATTAAGTTCACATATGTCAATACATGTCCAATCTCTTCTAGGCCATGTTCGACGACTAAAATCTTAAGAATATATTCATAGTTATATTCAATCACAGAGATTGTATAACTGGTCGACCAATGAATATACGCAGCGCTCGATGCGAACAGTCTTCCCTTCATCCACTATTCCTCTAAGTTAAGTCAACTGTTTTCCTGGACATGTTTCATATGAACTTAATATATATACCAAAGTAGCTAACATTGAACATGAATTATTAGAATATAGATGTAGGTCACTAAGGGCACACAAGAGAAGCCTTTGAAGCTTCAAGGGCTTACACAGTGATGAAGCAGGGATTCATTCATCAACTCCCTTATGTAGTCGCTAAAGCATTCACGGTACGATGTGTGAGCTACGGTGCGACTTCCTTCAAAATAGGACGTACGTCAAGATTTTACTTAAACACCATACAGATCTTGGTTTGGTTATCACTTAGTAACCAACCTGAATCCTCGTACTTAATACACACAGTAATCGAGGTTTCACATCTGGCTATTGACAGGTTACGTATAGATCGTGGGTATCCATACTGACCATATATCAATCTTAAATTGCAACATATGCAATAAGAGGTCTCATCTTGGTGATTGCCATTAGAACTAATCCTTGACAATATTCAAGGCGACGCTTGAATGAGTATAGCATTTCCGACGAATACTAACCAACTCATTCTGCCTCATCTCTGCATGCTTCCACTGTGTCAGAGGCAATTGCTCGTGTGACAGAGTCAACCTTTCTAACCCGTCGACGTACTTTTTGATGCCAATATGTGCTAGTATACTCATACTCGATTTCTTCCACATTTATCACAAAGATAAGGCACTAAGCAAACATAGGAAGAAAATTTTGTTCACTATGAACTAGCATCAAATACTCACTAGTATGAGTACATTAGTAATTATACAATACTTTACGGAACATCAATATCAAGTCCTGCGCAATCCTAGAGATTCCATTGCAACAAATGCATATCTCTAAATATGGATTTATCGAGTTGGTCGCTACCATCTCCTACGCAGGTGAGTGATCTACTTGTCACTTCCTTTTATGACACAAAGCCATGATGTCTATGCATTAGGTCTCGCCATGAAATTTAGGATCCTTAGCAAAAGCGATGGCTAATTAGTAGACACAACAAATTGTCATCACTTGTCTAACAATTGACTCATCTCAAGTCCATCATAATCTCTCGAGCCATATTGCCTCCTTGCATAGCTACTGAGCATGCCACACAGCTCAATTTCCACAGTTGACAATGCTATGCATGTTTGCTTCTTGCCATTACACAAAGTAATGCCATTGACTAGCAAGATAACATATTAAGAGGTAACTTTACACTCATTTAGGTCACCACCCAAGTTAGCGTATGTGGTTCTCTTTCATAAGAGATCAACACTTCAATGGCATAGGCAACATCTAAATTTCCTTTCAAATACCTCAAGATCTTTTTGACAATGCTCCAACAAGCTTGTCTAAGACTTTGATTTATAACAATATATCAATTCCATGGCAAAAACGAATATCTAGCCATGTACATACCATAATATATACATGGCTTCTCATGGTGATTGACTAAGGAACATTTTTATCTCATCAATCTATTCTGGTATTGGGGATACACCCCTCGGCTTAGGCTTTCTCCTTCAGTTATAAGAGCATCTATAGGTTTGTAGACTTGTGTGTGGAGTCACTCAAGAACTTCATTGACATATGACTCTTGCAACAAAACAAGAATCTTAGATTGACCCATCTGGATCTTGACTCTTAACACACAATCTACTCCACCAATGTCCTTCATCCCACATAGTTAAGGACAACTAACCACTTCCTAATAGTGATTATATACTCCTTGTCATCTCTGATCAATAACATCATTTATCTAGAGAGATAAAATTACATATCTACTCTCTGATCAATTGACAGTTACACAGATGCCTTATTGAACCATTTGAAGATCATACACAATGAATTCTTCTTGCATTTCTCTACTAAGATACCTCACCGTTACATCCACTTGATGTAAATCACTTTTACATCCATATGATGTAATTTGAGGTTCAATTGGGTGACATGATCAGAAATAGGTGAATAGAGACAAACCTAACAACGAAAGAAGGTTTGCTTGCAAGTTATACCTTCAATTGTGGTACAGCTTTTAGTCACTGGCGAGCTTCTATTTCATATTAAATCCATTTGTTATTTCATTGTTTTTCATCTGACTTTCCCTTATAAAAAGATGAGAGAATTTCAGCCACTATCTAAGATCTATCATCATCTTAACTAGTAATCATATGAAAAACTTATTTTCATAATCACTCAGTAGTGAAATGAACTCACATCGATCACAAAACAGATTCGAGTTGATCAAACCGATATTACTATTGCAAGTGAACATAATCCACAAATCGGTCTATGAGACAAACTCATTTTGGTTATGAGACAAACTCACTTTGATCTTGAAACAAATTCAAGTGGACCAAACCAAACCAAACCGGTGTTTCTCTCCCACTTGGATCAGTGAACGGAAACAAATTTTCCTTTCAACTAAAAAATTGTGAGAGATAGGATCATTAGGAGTATTTGTTGACCCTTGATAACCTAAGAGGGGGGGGGGGGTGAATTAGGTAGTTTGGCAAGGTTAAGCAATTTAAAATTTTTTGATGCGGAACTAATGTCTAGTGAAAGATGATAATACTCTAGAAGTTCTTGTTGGCAATTTATCAAACACTTAGTGAGCACACAAGTATATAACACTAGATAAGCAATTAGAACTTCAAAAATAAATTCAAAATAGATAACTCAACAATTATCAAATAGTTAATATGAGCAATATCCACACGAAGGTAAATGACTTAAAAATAGCGAGAGTAGAGTAAGAGAAATCAAACATGATAATTTTCAAGTGGTTCGCACTCCCTGAGGCCTAGTCCACCACCTAAGGTCTTCCCTTCCATTAGGATTTAACAACTCTTCACTAAGATGCTTCTTCAAATGTTGGTGAAGCAAAAACCAACTATAATTACTCTTGAGTCCACAAGAGTTACACAAGTTCCTTCAAATGTAGATGAAGCTTAACCTACTATCATCTCTTCCTTTGAGTCCACAAAGGATTACAATACTTCTTCTCACAATAATTTTCTCAATCTATGTGAAAGAGTGCATTACAAAGATTGTGTGATAATATGAATGACAATTGCAACTCCTATTTGAGTTTGATATTACAATTGAAGAATACTTTGAATGCTCAAAGATATAAAAATGATAGTTCAAGATTTCTCAATGAAAATAATATGAAAAGCTCTTTGAATTAGCTTAGAAATCTGAAGATTAAGGCTTGGAGAGGTGTTTGAGATGGTGAAAGAGCATGGCTTAAAAAGATGGAAAAGTTAGACACAAAACGGATATAAAGCAAAAATTTTGGATTTTTCCGTTAAGCCATTCGGTCGCTAAGCCCTTCATCCGGTCAACCGGATGAGGCAGGTAACGCCAGGACCAGAGCTCTCTGTCGAGCGTTGTGGCCTTCATCCAGTCGACCGGATGAAGCAAGTAATTCCCGGATGCTTAAAATGCTGAAAAGTTACATTTTTGAGCCCCAAAACAATTTGTTAAATAATAAAGCATTTGGGCACTTTTGAGGGCACTTTTTAAAAAATTATTTCTAGCATTTTTAACATCTCAAAATATTTTCAAAAACTCTTAAAAAGATATAGAACAATTTTTATGCCACAAGAGTTTGAAATCCAAAAAGTCTTGTTTTTCAAAAATGAATTTGTAATGACCTTTTTTGAAAATATATGTTCAAAGGATATTTAGCAAATAGAAAATATTTTATGAAAAACCTTTTTGGAGAAATTATAAGCTACACAAGTCACACTTAGGCAAACAACATTTTTAACGCTGGTATCCCTTGTGTCGCTACACCTCCTTCCTTGTAACTCCTTTTTTATCGTCAGATCTTCAACTTCATTTCTTTGAGTTGACAAGTCTTTTTCTTGGGGTATTCATAGCTTGATTCCTTATGAGAGACTTCTTTTGAATGAAACAAGTTATAAGAATACCTTTTGGGCCTTTAATACAATTTCTGATTGGTCTTTGACTTTGATCCAATAGTTTGAAGCTAACCTTTGATCCTTTTGAATGAACAAGTTGATGTGGGCTTTGCTTGAGACAATTTTGTGTTGATGGATTGAATAACTTACCCAAGATACAAATAAGAATTTTAAATCACAATTAAGATGTTTTGTTATTATCAAAATAAAGATTATAAGCTTTTTAGGCCAACAATCTCTCCATTTTTTATGATGACAAAACATTGAAATATAGAAGCATGAAATAGTTGAATATTGGAAAATCAAACTATATTTGAGGTTTCCCCCTCAATTTATGCTTGATTGAATCATTTGCTTGCACATGAAAAACAAGCTCCCCCTGAATAAGTGCATAGCATTATAAAGTAAAATAGAGTATAGTCATTCAATCATGCACAAGTATTTTCATGCTAGATTTCAATATTCTTTTTCTCCCCCTATTTGACATCAACAAACTATAGATAATCTACCATAGAAGAGCAAATAGTCATAAGAGAATTTGTAACAAAAGCAAGTTGACATATTAAAAATTCAAAATATCCAATCAAAGTTAGAAATAAGATGAGAAACGCAAAAAAGTACTTGAGGCAAAATAAAACTAGAAAGTTAAAAGGAATTGTTTGAAGAACAAATCTCAAGGCATCCACAAACTAAGAACCAGGATGGTGGTCATGTAATGCTTTCAACATCTGTTCCATACGATCCAAATGAACATCTTGTGCATCAAGGCGAGCAATGATCTCATCATGTGTGGCGGATTGAGAAAACGATGATCCAGCACTTCGAGAACTACCAACTTTACCTCGACCAGTGCCTTGTCCTTCCATTAGATCTCTGAAGGAATCAGGATCAATATCAAGAGATTCAAATACAATAGAATCACCGCTTGTATCCTCATGAGCATCAAGAACTTGGTTGTTATGAAGCTTCAACTTTTGATGAGAGATGCTAGTGTGATTTAGAAGATAAGATCTAGCACTTATAGACTCAAACTCTTGATCTCGGGCAATTTGGTTTTCTGCTTCCTTAGTGTGGACGATATGGTTAATAATGATGTGTTGAAGATTGATCCTTTTTGCCTCAAACATCATATACATCAACAAAGCAGTGAATTTCAGAATAGAACCATCCTTAACTTCCCTAGGAATAATGACTTCATGAAGGATATAGAATAAAAGCTTCTTTTCGGGGGTGATTTCATTCTTCTTAGGATAATGAATGTTAGTATGTCCTGTTCCATCCCAAAGGAATTCTATAACCTTTTCTTCAAGATCCTCATGAATGCCTTCCGATATGCCCTTGTAGGAATAAAGCTTAGTTCCTTGATTTGGAATTCTAAAAGCTCTAGCAATATCACTAGCAATAAATTCTAACACCCTATCCTTAACTTGGCTTTGCAACTTCATGGTGTTAAAGTCTAGATTTGCATAGTAGTAGAATTCACGAATCCAAGAGGTACAACCCTTATTTACAAAACTTAGCATAGGTAGCCAACCTTGAGCATCGAAAATCCTCAAAATTCTAGTGCCATTAAGTAATGTAGGAGGGTCCAAGGTCTTACCCTATAAGATATTTTGTTGAGGAAAGGCATTGGGATTGACAACGATTTGAGGCACGGATGAAAAAGATTCTCCTTGCTTGCGCTTCCTAGAGTCAGCTCTTGATGGTACCATTGAGAATTTGCAAGAGATTGAAGCTTTTAAGAAAAGATTGTCTTTGACGAAATTCGTCGAACACCTTGTGGGCAAATGAGTTCAAAGCTTTTCTTTTGAAGATTTTGAAGAGTTTGGTGATGCAAAGACAAGGAGGTGATGAAAAATATGTGTTGTGAATCAATTTGTGATGAAGAATTAGTAGATTTGATGAGTTGAAATAGAAGAGATTGAGAGGGATTGAGAGAATTTGAAGTTGAGTACGAGAAATTTTGAAAGAATGAGGCCAAAATGGTGCTCTTATCAGCGCGATCCGGGCGCTAGGCTATTGATCCGAGCGCCCGTATGAGGGCAGTAATGGTCGGATCCCTTGTTTTTCGAAAAAATACAATTTTTCAAAAAATTAAGTGACCCAAAGTATTCCTAATTCTCTTCTAATGGCACAAAATTGATTCTCATGCAATGGTTTTGTAAAAATGTCAGCCAATTGATGCAAAGAATCAACAAATTCAAGTTCAATATCACTTTTTTGCACATGATCTCTTAGAAAATGATGACGAATTTCTATATGCTTAGTTCTAGAATGTTGAATTGGATTCTTTGATAGCCTTATAGCACTTGTATTATCACATTTGATCGGCACACGATCATATTCTAGACCAAAGTTAAGCAAAGTTTATTTCATCCAAAGAATTTGTGCAACACAACTACCCATAGCTACATACTCGGCTTTTGCCGTTGAAAGAGCTACACTATATTGTTTCTCGCTAGACCATGAAACGAAAGCATGTCCTAGAAATTGACAACTACCACTAGTGTTTTTTCTATCAATCTTACAACCCGCGTAATCGACATCAAAGTATCCTAGAAGTTCGAAAGATATGCCTTTAGGGTAAAGGAGTCATAAATTAATAGTACCCTTAAGGTATCTAATAATCCTTTTTACAGCATTCAAGTGGAATTCCTTGGGAGAATATTGAAAATGAGCACAGAAGCACACAGAAAACATAATATCAAGTCTTAAGGCAGTTAAATAGAGAAGGTTTCCGATCATACCTCGATATTATTTTTCATTAACCGATTTACCTTTTTCATATTTGTCAAGCTTGATTGACGTTCTCATAGGAGTGCTAATTTCTTTTGTGGTTTCAAGCCCAAACTTCTTGATGAGTTCCTTAATGAACTTGGCTTGATTTATGAAGATCCCTCCCTTTGTTTGTTTGATTTGAAGTCCAAGGAAGAAATTTAATTCTCCCATCATGCTCATTTCAAATTCTTTATGCATACATTCAGAAAAATACTTGCAAAGGGATTCGTTAGTAGCACCAAAGATAATATCATCAACATATATTTGAACAAGCAAGATATCTTTAGCTTTTCTTTTTATAAATAATGTAGAGTCTAGTTTACCTCTAGAAAAGTCGTTATCAAGTAGATAATTACTTAATCTATCATACCATGCCCTAGGTGCTTATTTAAGTCCATAAAGAGTTTTTTGAAGTTTGAATACATGACTTGATAAATTTGTATTTTCAAAACCAGGTGGTTGTTCAACATACACTTCTTCTTGAAGATAGCCATTTAAGAAAGTACTTTTGACATCCATTTGAAAAGTTTGAAGTTCATAAAACATGCAAATACGTAAAATGTCTTTCTCTTCTCATGCTTTGGTTTTTGCCATGAAAGAGCATACACATACAAACAAATTTGTCTTTCATTTGCCTTCTCAAGACAAGTTGGCATTATTTAACATTTAAATGAAGCCTACAATTGTTGACCAATTTCAACCTTTGGATTAAATGATGGATGACTAGGATTTTAATCTTGGTGCTTTGTGTTTATTGGTTAATACATTGCCACATCAACATGTTGGCAACCAATAGAAAGAAATCATATTTTATGTATTTGCACTAAGTACCCAAAACTTTTCCAATCTTACAAATTTGCCCCATTAACTTTTAATGGTTGAGACTACAATTATTAACTTTTAATGGTTGAGACTACAATTATTAACTCTTAATAATTTATTAGAGAAGATGATTCAAGTCCAAGCAAGACTTAATCTCCTTGCTAATATGATGTGACTTTCTAGGTTCATAGCCAAATAGCACGAAGGAAGCATTAAACACCTTTAATGTCAATTAGGTTCTTGATTTGCTTCAAGAATTTCTCCTTTAATTCTTGAAACACCGTTAAGGTCTTGAGTGACGTCTAGCAACATATCAAGACAATTTATATGGCAATGAAGTAATCACGCAATGAACCTATTTATAGTCGTCGATTACTGTGCAATCTAATCCTTCCATTAATTGTCCCGTCGAGCAAGAACCATGATTTGACATATGGAAAACCCTTTCTCCATCATTCATACCTTGGCTAAGGATTTCCTCATTAAACAACCAATCTTAGATCGCATAAGACATCGCCTCACGACGGAGGTTAATGGATCCTATCTTGACCACTACCTGTCAATCACTATACCAAACGAATAAAATTGTGAAAATACGTATCTCATCTCGTTTATCGAGACAAGCATTATCCAAACGCTTGAATCAAACCTTAATACATATGACAACCGTAATGTCTCAAGTCTAAGGATTACATGCACAATCGCAACGGATAACAAATTATTAATCTAAAGTCATGTAATTTGTTATTCACGTCACATTCAATGAACTATTCAACTAATAGTCACCCACATGTTTGTTAGTCGCATCCCTATGCTGTTATGGCACGTGGCTCACCATCCTTTAATATTAACATCCCTATGTTAATCAAAAGGTTACAACACATGTGATAGTCCGTAATAGATTATTGAAGTTCCGATCAAATAATCTAAGGACTATGAACATTTTAAGTATTTATCATATTAAAGAAATATGCCAACATATTCTAAACACTTTTATAATACATTCCTCTAATGAAAATACTAGGGACTCATTCATACACGTAAAGAAGGAGAATATGAATGTCCTAATTATGTCAATATGTAAACGAACATATAAAGACTAATGTCATAAGTAAATGTCATAATGCCCCAATATATGTCATCCAAATATGTAACATTAGGGCATATTTCTAACAATCTCCCACTTGCACTAATGCTATGTCACATAGTATTAGCATAACATACAATGGTATCGAATATCCATCTTCTTAAAACGAGGACCTAGCTGTGATAGGTTCATAGCTACGGTTAATGGGTCAGCTACATCAAGAGATGTGGCCATTTTCTGCAAAGACATATCTCAATATGATTATTGGCTATAGATACAACGCATGAAGATGAAAATGCTTTTCTAAATGTTTGGACATACAGTGAGACCTGGGTTCCACAAACTTGTGCAATAGCTCCGTATAGTCATAACACTAAAGCATCACAACTTAACGATAGAAACCATAACCAACTCGTATGATTTTCTCGATCCAAACAACTTTTTTCATAATATTACATATCACAAAAGACATG
The DNA here is from genome assembly GCA_037974665.1 of Ehretia macrophylla. Taxonomy (NCBI): domain Eukaryota; kingdom Viridiplantae; phylum Streptophyta; class Magnoliopsida; order Boraginales; family Ehretiaceae; genus Ehretia; species Ehretia macrophylla. Next base: position 52,171,128 of record CM075772.1, on the reverse strand, counting down.
AGTTATGTAATAGAATATTCAGTTTTCTCAGAACCTTTCTAACTTACTGAGCTCCCACTACAAATAAACGTGAACCCTAACAAAGATATTTTATTATAAGATTCAGATTAAGAATCTGAACTAGTAAATCCGTCATTACAGAATTTGTCCTTTTCGTGAACTAAAATATATCTTTAGTGCTTCCTGAGTACTTAAGAATATACTTCAATTCTATCCAGCATTCCCAAACCTGGATTGGACTGATATCTACTCGTAACACTTTACAATTTGCGCAATATCAGGCTTTGTACATAGTATAGCAAATATGAAGTTACTATAACTTGAACATAAATTTGCTATGCATCTAGAGTTTCTTGAACACCTTCAAAAACACTCTATGTACAATCTAATGAATATGTCGAGTAATCTTTTCGTATTATCACCATAGCAACGAATTCATAAGATACGAATGACATGTTCCATATGGAAAGCATTTAATATGTCTAGACTTTAATTAATATCACAACACGGATATCATCAACCATGATATTCAAGTCATCATTATTGCAGTTATAGAAGAAATGGATGCGCTTTTACTATTCTTCTACAATCATAAGGTTCATCCATATTCTAAATAAAATCTAACTATTTAATCTCATTTGAATTGGATGAAACAATTCCAAGAAATTTACTTAAAAATCCACAAGTGGATTTATCAAGTACTCACATATTACTCATATCCATTGATCCAAATCATTAATATAGTAACACAATGTGCTATAATGTCTAGCATAATACAAAGAGACTTAAGTACAATTATTGGTAAAAAGACTTCATCGTAGTCAACCCTTTGGCTTTGATGATATCTTTCAAAAACCAATATAACTATAAAAGGTCATTACCTTTTTCATTAACTTCAACATTTATCTCAGAAATTAATATCCAGATTAAGTTAAAGTATATGGAGTCTAATCAATATGCTTTACATTATATAGTTTCTTGGAGTCGATATCAGATATATCGTTTCTGTGTAAATCATAGGATCAACTAATTGACCATTATCTCAAATACACAAACAACTTTCGTGCATCCCAAAAAGATATCCATATATATTCCTTTTAAGGATGAGATACACTACTAGATTTAAAAAGATCTTGTGTGATGACACATTCCGGACCTTATTGAATAGATTCATTACTTTGGTCTAGGTAATTTTATAGTTTTAGAGGATACTTCCTCAATTTCTATTTTATTAAAAAGTAACATTTTCTTGAACGAAACATTTTCTTCAAGAAAGATTACAATATAATAGATCAATAGACATTGATCATTAAATATAAATTATATCCTACAAAACTAGGATATACTATAAAATTACTTTTAACCAAAACTCACACTAGTCCTTTAAAAACTTTTTAATAAAAGTAGGAGAAACCAAAATTAACACATATCAAATATAAAGTTCTAGCAATAGTAGGAATTTACTTTTCAACATAAAATTAAATTGAGGAAAGCATGACCCACAAATAAATATAATGATTAGTCAAACTAATCAACAATTGTACTATGTCGAACAAAGCACGGTTTCTTCACTAAGAAAACTTTATTTAATTGTGGTACTCCGGGCATTGTTAATTTCGATACTATATCAAAATTTGGGATATTCAAACAAAATAGTACTTAAGTATTTTACCTTCATGATCTAATCATAAGGCACTAATACATTTTTCTATACGAGCCTATTCACAAATAGTTCTAAAATACATCAACATGTACTAATCCAAATAGCCTAGTAGTTTTAATCCTTTATCAAACAAAGGATGACTTGGTTACCATTCCAATAAATAAGATGTATAAGTTGATCAAACCAACCTAATCATCATCTTATTATTAGAAAAACCTAATCATGAAGAAACTACAATTAATTTGGATTATTTAAGCAATTTTTTAAAATTTGGTGGATGGTTATAACGGTTAACAATATGTTTACAATACATTCTTTCGTCCATATGAAGATAATAAAGACTACACCATAATGCACTTTTACAAGCTTTAGGAATATACATTTTATTTCTAATATTATTTAGGTATAATCCTTAAAATACAAAATATGTAACGCCCCGATCCCTCATGGAACCGGGACTTCTAATAACCATGCTATAATCAACCCAAATCCAAACCCCAGACACGAAATTTAGAGAAAAATGGGCGGGTCTCCCCTGTTTAAAGGACTATCCGAAGACCTGCGAATAATAAAATACAACTACAAAATCATAATCCAACATTCTCATATACTTCAACTTCAACCATTAAGTTATGCCTTGTCTCAAGGCCATCCAAGCCTTAGACTCAACAAAAATAGGTACACAAGCATGCATAGGCCACAAATATTGAAATACTATGTTATAAAGTCACTTATTATACCATTCTAACTTTATCTCTTCAATTGTCTTGTCTGTTAATCCAGCCTATTAATTCTATTAACCCAAGCAAGCATGCACAACCATTAAACAATAACATAGTCCATTAAGCTATTACAGGCCACCTACATATCAAATACAAACAAGATCCAATACAATTACAAGCCGGGTTTCTATAGTTTCAATCAAATTATAATTCAAACCACTTTACTAATTCACATGGATTCGCAGGTACTAATAATGGAAGCCAACACAACCAAACACGGTAACTCTCGAGCTTTTTCTGTATCACCTTGTGAATGTGCTGAACCTGAAAGGTGTTAGAGACGAGGGTGAGTATACAACTGTTATACTCAGTGAGGGAGGTGATGCAGCATACTGGGGAAATGCTTTCATAAGATACAACAAAGATAACATATACAACACAAAATAACAAAGCTAATTAGACAAGTATTTAACCACGTATAAAAAGGATACGGTTCCATGCTTGTCTTCAATCACGAGCCACGAGCCAAAATCTTCAAGCAAGTGCTGGTAAACCCTTTATTCTTCCAAATAGGGTACTCCAGATGTACCTCGATCCTACGACCCTTTCTCTTGAGGTAGGTCCATATGCCCCGACGAGGTGAACCACGTCTTTGGGGTAGTGGAGTATGCTCAGCGAGAGAAAAAGAATAGGCACCATGGTAGTCGAAGAAGCACAGCAAGCCCAATGCCAGCCGTGTTTCTCGATGTTACCATGTCCGAAAAGGTTGCGCAACCCCAAGACAAGATCACGAGAGTCAAGAATATCAAATCACGTAAGAGGAACGACAAAGTAGGCCGTCCGCGCAGTTAATCACAAATAACAAGAAAAGACACAAGATAGCAAGTAAATAATACATATATCATCTAGAAATAATAAAATAAGTTAAAATGCACAGAAGAAATGAAGACCCCCTCACATCTAGAAAGTCAAGAATCTACTTCAATTGCCCAAATCTCATTTCATTACCACCCAAAACCTCTACCTAAACATAATAACTTCAATTTAACACATAATCCAAGTAATCATTCAAATAATCAAATATTCAAGTCTTATTCATTTCCTCACACAACTATACAACTAACAAACAATATGAGTAATATAAGTAAGATATAACACCTTCTTCATTGCACCTTTATATACAACTTAATTGTTTGCATAGGAAGTTATACATTTATTCTACAAGTGGTCTCCACAAACTCTTCAATTAGCTTGATTATATCTTAGACAAGCATATAAGCACATAACAACACATCTACAAGCTCATACAAGCACAAAAGTATCCATTTATCATTTTTCCCTTTTATAACTATGCAATTCTTCTTTTATATGAAATTCAAGACCCCAAATCTATAATCTAACCATTCTACATTCTTAAGGAAGCCAAAAGACACTTACCAAGGCCCTGAAACCCCATTTTGGAGATAAAAGTTCGGGAAGGCCCCGAGCGGGTTTTAACTACACCTACCCTATCCGGACCCCAATTTCACGTAACGAAAGCACCAAAAGTACTTCCATGCCCGAATGATACCTAATCTAAAGTCCAAATGTGCCCGAATTATGTTATGTGAAAAAACCCCTTTTTAAAGTTGGCAAATTTTGCATTTTAACTCAAATTCGAGCAATTCAATCTCAAGTGAGCTTTTAACTAGTTCCATTAATGTCTAGAGCACCTAAAAGAAGCATCAATTTACTCTAAATAGCAAGTTATATCAAAACCCGATAATTCATCACTATTCATCATCTTCTACACTTAACCACTTGCAAAAATTCACAATCCAAGCTATGCAACAACATAAAACGTCTATATAGCTATTAAACACTAAAATATACAGTAATTAAGCATTATTTTAACATATAACTTCAAATCTAGAAATTACATAAACATAACTTCAACTTTAAAATGCAAAAATAATTATATCCCTCACTAAATAAAGGTTGTAGATGCAAGGAAATGGTTTGGTGAAGCTAGAAAACCCTTGAACTAGGCTTGTATTGTACCAAACAAAGAAAACTCTAAGCAATTTTTCCTTCTTTTTCCTTTCTCTACCCGTCGGCTTCCTAGTTCCTTTCTTCTTTTTTTTTTTTTTCTTTTTTTGCTTCTGACCTTTTTGCTTCCTAAGTTAATAAATTAACTCAACTAATGTATAACAAAAAAGTCAACTAATAATATATTGATATGTACGAAACTGGAGAACTTCGAGCTTTGTTGTTTTTTTTTTTTTTTTTTTGCTATACTTAATTGGTCTAACCACTAATGTATTATTCTACTAAAACACTAATCTTAATTAAGCTAAGCTAGGACTATAACTAGTTGAACTTATAAAAACTAATCAAATGAAAGCTAATTAAATCAAGTCCAACTAAATTAAAACTAAGCCCGGACAAATTAAAAACACCCAATTCTACCTTCCCGGACATGCGGTGCACATAAATAACACTGATCGAATTCACAGAATAATTCACGTAAGTCAATTATAAAATTAGATAAAATAAATAAATTAATTGAAAACCATCTTCGGGCTCGGAAAATACTAACCAACTAAATGTAAATAAATAATAAACATAATATAATCATTTCTAATAACTCTTTTAAATTCAATTTAAATAAATATAACCAATATTGAAAATAATCTAGCTCGTTCGGGTCTGGGCCCGGCTTCCCGTTCGAACAGTAAAATAAATTATTATTTAAAAAAAAAGTAAATTGAATAAATTTGAGTAAATAAAATATTTGTCCCGGGAAAACCATATAAATAGAAATTAAATAAAAGTAAATAGGTTTTAAGGCACATTTCCCAAAAAATACTATTTATTGAAGTAAATAAATATTAATGAATAAAATAAATACACCACCGGGCTTGTATACAAAAATGGGCTTAAGTTTGTGTCATAAATTAATTAATTGGGTCTTGACTAAGTTAGTTTAAAGATTAAGACAATAAGGTTTTAAGCCTACTTGAAAATTAATCTACTAAGGTCCACAACGAAGCTTAAGATAGTTACTATTCATACGATAAAATGATCTACATATAAACCACTCTTCGGAAGTGCAAAGCATGTAAATTTCGATGTAAGTAGTCAGAAAATGATTCAAGTAGGCTACTTGTGTGAACAGAAAAATTAAATAAAATAGTTGAAAATTTGACCCGGGCTCGAGCTCAAATTCAATTTATGAAATTTAAACTATTGAATGCAGGAGAATTTATTCAAATATTACAAATAATAAAAATTTTAGGTTATTCACTGCATATGAATTAATTAAACATTGATTGCAAGTTTTCCAAGAAATACGAAATTAAAGTTAATAGGCATATGTAATTAATGAAAATAAAAACATATTTGTATGCAGACATTTAAAATAGCACATAAACATATAAAATTAGATATAATGGCTATATGCTGGGTCGGGGTGTCACAAAATATGTCCAGAAGGTATCCAAACAAATTATCTTTAGCTAACGCAACAACCTTTGTTTCATTTGCTAACACTGAAAAAAAAATTCACGCTTCCAAAAGCGCACTACTGTGATTAAGATTCTATCCTCAAACACATACACTAATGTTTCACTAGAATCAAAAACTCAAAGTAGTACCAATCATAATTAAAGAAGATTTGAATTTATAGTAGCTTTACAACCTTGACCTTCAAGCTATAAAGATAGTTTGGATTAAAACCTCTTTTAATGTCCGATTTCTAGGCTAAAAAAAAAAACTTTTTACATATACCTATATGATCCTTAATTTTCTCTTTAAACATGCTCCTACTAGCTAATAAAAATCATATTTCTTTGTCTTTCTTCTTTGCATTACCACTAACCAAAGAGGAAATACAATTATGAAAATGAATTCCATTTATATCTAATATCATGCTATTAAATATGCTTACAACACAACCATTTGCTAATTTAGAATCACATTCTTTACATCTTGCATTCTCATATGCAAACTATGAAAGAATACAACTCTTTAGCATATTTAACTTGTTTTACTTATCAACCATCAGTACTACAATTTTTCGTTTTGATAAATTATCAAGATGAAAAATAACAGGGCATTTAATTCAAAGACTTCATTAAGTTTCTAAGAACCATTCTTAGACAAAATCGTTAATTCAAAAAGTTTGGTCCGGTTACGCGATATATAGTCTAGTTAATTAAAAATGGGTTCATTGTTGTAGCCATAAACATATGCAGAAAATAAGATCACAAGTTGATATAAAACTTGTTAAAATATTTAATTTGGTCTTTAATTAAATGGTACCTCCCACTAATTTTTTATCAAATCCCACACTTCAAAAATGAGATCGTGAATCTAATTAAAGACTTATTAGTAGGTGACCATGATTCTCTTTAATATGAATACCCCTCAACTTTGGTGCATTATTGGAATATACATACAAAGAGTTAGCAACGATTACTATATATATCACTATATAGGATATGGCCATTTTGCCCCTAAATCACCATAACCTCAGCTTTGGTGCATTATTAGAAATGTGATCTAGTTAGATTACACCCACCGTAACAGTGTTATGACAATTTGAATCCCGGACCTCAGCTTTGGTGTGTTATTGGCCTCATGATATTGGAACAACACAACATCACTATGCTTGCTAGGTAAATATAATACTTTCATGGAATATGTCTTCCTACCTTTAGGTTAGCCAAGACATACCCAATCGAGCAAATATAACCTAAGATAGTGAAGGGCAACGATATACACTTTTACCGTTTTACTATCTAATATGTTTGCACGTTGGAAGATTTTGAATTTATTTAGGTCTCACTTTGCACATTAGTCCATTTAGCATGCATCTTATACAAAATAACTAAATAAACATATATATAATAATATAAATATGGTGGATCATGGACTTAGTAGTTGATCAAATTTGAGCCATATAAATTTGACCAATCATAAAACCTAAGCAAGTACATCTCATGCCTTCAAAGGGTCTTGGCAGCTTGAACTCTTCAATACCTCCAAGTCCATCAACTCCTTGATTGATCTTGAACTCCTTTGTAAGCTTGATTTGTAGAATAATTATATCACATGTCTCACTACAATTTGTTCTCTTGCAATATATGTAAACATGAGACTTATGTCTCAATTACAAATCAAATGAATGAATGAATATAATTACAAAGGCATCAAATGAATTTACAACCATTCAACCATTTATCTATAAGTCCATGATCCATCCATCATGCTAAGATATAAATAATATAATTATGAATCACATCCATAAAATAAATTAAAAACATGGTTGCAATAAGTTTCATATCTTGAGCTTTTAACATCTCATGTTAAATAAAACAACTCTACTTGTTGAATAAGGCCCAATACAAATTCTTAGTCCATTTGGTGGTCCAATTTGAGTTCCTAGACTTGAATTAATCTTCTCCAAGGAAAATTCATGTAATCCATCATATTTAAGCCCATGAATATTTGGGCCCTTTGGGCTTTACCAAAATCCAATTAATTAGTCATGGCTTTCAAATTGTAATCTTACTATTACAAACCTGCTGCACATATACCAAATGTTTTGATTCGTTTCCCTATCTACCATCTTTCAAAAATTCTACAATTTTTCAAGGAAGAATCTCTTCGAGTGTAGATAGTTTTAGAATAAATAGAACTCAATTCGGATTTAAATTGAAAGAGTTATGCCCCTTGGAAGAGACACTGCACAGTCTGTCTAGAAAAGCGTGAGAATCAGTAACTCACTGTAATTGATTTATTTGAAAGCCTTAGCCACAAAATTATGAGATGCATATTAGAGGATAAAATGTTCTACTATCTCTATAGCATAACGTGTCCAAAAATCAGCCCCAAACAACAAGTTTTACTATGTCAAATCAGTGTTGCAATTTTAGTGTGCAGAATATTTGCTTGCCAAATCTAAACATCAAACATGCATAGACTATGAAACTCTTTCCAAGTTCTTTTTAGTGCTTAAGGCTCACGAAACTAAATACAAACAAACATGTAATTGCATGAATATCAAGTAATGGCTCTGATACCAATTGAAAGATCGATATCCAGGATTGCACATATAGAATAAAAATTTTGCAGCGGAAGATAGCATGAAATACAATTTTTCATAGCATATATGACATTCATATGTGTAATCAATCTCAATACTTGATATTTATGCAATATACATCTCAAACCAAAGGTAATACAAGAAGAGAAGAATACCTCTTGAAGACCAAAGGTTGGAATCATTTGGTGAAGCTTTGAGAACTCCTTGAACCTTCCACAAGTGTAGAAGTCCTAGATTGTCCACCTAGCAATTTGAAGAAGTCTTTCTTCCTCCTTGAGTTGTAGTGCTAGCAAACTCCTTGGAAGATTCATGGACAAGAACACTTCTCTCTTTTGAAAGATTACTTAAAACTACACTTAGTTTAGATATCTTTCTTAGTCTCAATTTAATCAAACATGACAAAACAAAATGAAGAACAAACATTTGTGCTCTTATAACCATCTATGGTGTATGTATGTGTTGCTGAATTTTCAGAATGAAGAAGACTTCAAAAGCTTTCTATATTTCATTCACTTAGCCATGTATGAGCATGAGAAAAATTGAGCAGAATTTTCTCTCTTTTTGCCTGTGTATATTCACAAGGATTGAAGAAGTCTTTGTCTTCTTTCTCTTGCTTTTGCTTTGACCAAGAAAAACACAAAACACAAGGACCATGTTTTGTGTTTTGTTTTGTTTTTCTTTCTTTCTTTGACCGACCAAGACCTTGCAAAAAGAACAAAATGTATTTGTCTTCTTTTGCTTTGGTTTTTGTCGTGAAAGAGTATACACATACAAACATATTTGTCTTTCATTTGCCTTCTCAAGACAAGTTGGCATTATTTAACATTTAAATGAAGCCTACAATTGTTGACCAATTTCAACCCTTGGATTAAAAGATGGATGGCTAGGATTTTAATCTTGGTGCTTTGTGTTTATTGGCTAATACATTGCTACATCAACATGTTGGAAACCAATAGGAAGAAATCATATTTTATGTATTTGCACTAAGCACCCAAAACTTTGCCAATCTTATAAATTTGCTCCATTAACTTTTAGTGGTTGAGACTACAATTATTAACTCTTAATAATTTATTAGAGAAGATGATTCAAGTCCAAGCAAGACTTAATCTCCTTGCTAATATGGTGTGAGTTTCTAGGTTCATAGCCAAATAGCACTAAGGAAACATTAAATACCTTTAATGTCAATCAGGTTCTTGATTTGCTTCAAGAATTTATCCTTTAATTCTTGAAACACCCTTAAGGTCTTGAGTGACGTCTAGCAACATATCAAGATAATTTATAAGGCAATGAAGTAATCACGTAATGAACCTATTTATAATCGCCGATTACCGTGCAATCTAATCCTTCCATTAATTGTCCCGTCGTGCAAGAACCATGATTCGATTAAGTTCATAAACTCGATACTATGCATAGAACTAATTGGTGTAATGAGAGATGACACATGGAAAGCCCTTTCTCTATCATTCATACCTTAGCCAAATATTTTCTCATTCAACAACCAATCTTAGATCGCATAGGACATCGCCTCACGACGGAGGTTAATAGATCCTATCTTGACCACTACATGTCAATCACTATACCAAATGAATAAAACTGTGAGATGACGTATCTTATCTCGTTTATTGAGATAAGCGTTATCCAAATGCTTGAATCAAACCCCAATACATATGACAACCGTAATGTCTCAAGTCTAAGGATTACATGCACAATCGCAAAAGATAACAAATTATTAATCTAAAGTCATGTAATTTGTTATTCACGTCACATTCAATGAACTATTCAACTAATAGTCACCCACATGTTTGTTAGTCGCATCCCTATGCTGTTATGGAACGTGGCTCCATCCTTTAATATTAACATCTCTATGTTAATCAAAAGGTAACAACACATGTGATAGTCCGTAATAGATTATTGAAGTCCCGATCAAATAATCTAAGGACAATGAACACTTAAAGATTTATCATATTAAAGAAATATGCCAACATATTCGAAATGCTTTTAGAATACATTCCTCTAATGAAAATACTAGGGACTCATTCATACACGTAAAGAAGGAGAATATGAATGTCCTAATTATGTCAATATGTAAACGAACATATAAAGACTAATGCCATAAATAAATGTCATAATGCCCCAATATGTGTCATCCAAATATGTAGCATTATGACATATTTCTAACACTTTCCATAGTTCATATGGAGTTTTCTTGATAGAAGGTCTAATTAAAACATAGCAAGTTGTATTGACAGCTTTTCCCCAAAAGTATGTAGGCAAGTTGTTTTCTTTCAACATTGTCCTTGTCATTTCTTGTACAGTTCGGTTTTTTCTTTCAGCAACCCCATTTTGTTGAGGAGTTCTAGGAGCCGAAAAGTTATGCTCAATGCCATTTAGTTCACATAATTCCACAAAAGATGCATTTATGAATTTCATGCCTTGATCACTATGAATGCATGAAATGTAGTATCATTTCTCATTTTGTACTCTTTTACAGAATTTTGCAAACTCATTGAAAGCATCACTTTTGAGAGCAAGAAACATGACCCATGTGTATCTAGTATAGTCATTAACAATAACTAAAACATATCTAGATCTTCCTAGGCTTATTACTTCCATTGGTCCAAAAAGGTCCATATGAAGTTCTTGTAAGGCTTTTGATGTGGTCACATGGCTAATGGTTTTGAAAGATGCTTTATGTTATTTTCCAAATTGACATGCATCACATAAATGATCTTTTTCAAACTTGGTCTTAGGAAAGCCTTTTACAAGATCCTTTCGAGAAAGTTTATCAAGTAAATCCATGCTAATATGTCCTAATCTTCTATGCCATAACCAAGAACTTTCATTTGTTGTGATTAAACAATCAATATTTTCGCATGATATACTTTCAAAGTAAATGATATAGACATTTTTCATGTCCATTTGCAATAAACAACACATTTTTCATTTTGTCAAAAACAGTGCAGCATGATGATTTAAATTTAACTAGATAATCATTATCACATAGTTGACTTACAATTACCAAATTATGTTGCAATCCTTTCACAAGTAGCACATCATGGATATATATATATATTTTATTTTCAATGCTACCTTTACCAATAATTTTACCTTTCTCATTATTTCTAAATGTCACAAAACCTTTGTAATTTTTGATAGGCTCATAGAAAATAGATGGATCACCAGTCATGTGTCTTGAATATCCACTATCAATGACCCAATTTCCTTCATACTTCATCCTTAGGGTAACCTATATACAAAAACAAAATTTAGGTCCCCAAGTTCTATTGGGTCTTATATTGTTAGTATTGATTTTTAGCACATTTAACAATCTATTTTGGTTTAAGCCAAGAAGGAATTTTAGAGTCTATAACTACCATATTTTGAAATTTACAATGTGATGTTATATGACCTTGTTTTTCACAATAGGTGCATGTTTTTTGAAATCCTTTTGATGTTCATGCTTCATTTGTAGAAGATGATACTTTTACAAAATAACTTTTTAGAGATTTTTATTTTGAAGAAGGTTCATATCTTATTCCACTTTTATCAAAAGTCATTTTTTGTGAGCCAAGTATTTTATCAAGATTTTCTTTTCCTTTTGTAAATCTTGCTAGGCTTCCATTTAATCATTGATTTTTTTTTCAAGCTTTTCAATTTTTGTTTGAAGATTATCGTTTTCAAAATGAATCTTAAGTGCCTTTTCATGAGTACAATTTCGATCTTTTTCAAGCAACTTATTTTCTTCTTTTAAAGAATTATTTTCCTTTTGAAGTTCATGTATCTTAATAATTGCAATTTCAAAACTATCATGAATTTTAGAAAATTCATATTGTAATTCTTCAAAAGAATATTCATTATCAATTAATGAGCTAGAAGAGTATTATTCGGAGTTAAAAGAAGAACATACCTCATCATCTTTTGTCATAAGACAAACGATGTTTGCCACTTCTTCATTTTCGCTTTCTTCACCAGTTAATGCATCGTCATCAACGTATATTGCTTTTAAAGCTTTTCCTCCCTTGGTTTTGATTGGTTTTGGACAATTTGCTTTTATGTGACTCGTCTTGTCACAATTGAAACATCTTCCTTCTTCTTTTGGTTTGTTTCTCCCTTTATTCATAAACTTATTGTAAGGAGTTTTGCTTACCTTTTTGAATTTGAGAAATTTTTTAAAGTTCCTTGTAAGAAGAGCTATCTCATCATCATCTTCTTTATTTTATTCTTCTTTATCACTTGAGTAAGCCTTTGATGCAAGAAGTGCAAGTGACTTCTTGTTGTTCCTTTTTTCTTCTTCTCGATCCTTCTTCTTCAACTCAAGGCTCATTAGAGATCCTATAAGTTTACTAAGAGTGAGAGTTTTGAGGTTTCTAGCTTCCTCAATAGCCGTTATTTTAGCTTCCCATGGCTCGGTTAAACTTCGAATAACTTTTCCTACCAATTCTTCGTTAGAATACTCTTTTCCAAGAGATTTAAGAGCATTGACAATATCGGTAAATCTAGAAAATATTTGTTCAATATTTTCATCAAATGACATTTTGAACATTTTATATTTATGAACAAGCATGTTTATTCTAGTTTCTTTAACTTGGTTAGTTCCTTCATATGTGACTTCTAATTGATCCCAAATTTCTTTAGCACTTTTGCATCCAGAAATTTTGTTAAACACATTTGAATCTAAAGCAAGATATAACATGTTCATAGCCTTAAAGTTTCTTTCACTCATTTTGAAGTCATCATCATTAAAGTCTTTTTTTGGTTTAGGGACTGTAATGCTTTGTTCTCCTTCCTTCTTAGTTAGAGTAGGATTGATTGGTCCATTTTTTATCATATTTCATACTCTTATGTCATTTGATAGAATATAGATTCTCATCCTAGTTTTCCAAAAAGAATAGTTTGTTCCATTAAACAATGGTGGTCTAGAGGAAGATTGTCCTTCAACTATATTAGACATTGATAAGCTTGCCATAGGGATCCTCTACTAGATGTTAAGCTATATGTAGAGTACTAGCTCTTGATACCACTTGTTGACCCTTGATAACCTAAGAGGGGGCGTGAATTAGGTTGTTTGGCAAGGTTAAGCAATTTAAAAATTCTTGATGCTGAACTAATGTCTAGTGAAAGATAATAATACACTAGAAGTTGTTGTTGGCAATTTATCAAAAATTTAGTGAGCACACAAATATATAACACTAGATAAGCAATTATAACTTCAAAAATAAATTCCAAATAGATAACTCAACAATTATCAAATAGTTAATTGAGCAATATCCACACGAAGGTAAATGACTTGAAAATAGCGAGAGTAGAGTAAGAGAAATCAAACACAATGATTTTCAAGTGGTTCGCACTCCCGGAGACCTAGTCCACCACCTAAGGTCTTCCCTTCCCTTAGGATTTAACAACTCTTCACTAAGATACTTCTTCAAATGTTGGTCAACCAAAAACCAACTACAATTACTCTCGAGTCCACAAGAGTTACACAAGCTCCTTCAAGTGTAGGTAAAGCTTAACCTACTATCATCTCTTCCTTTGAGTCCACAAAGGATTACAATACTTCTTCTCACAATAATTTTCTCAATCTATGTGAAAGAATGTATTACAAAGATTGTGTGATAACATAAATGACAATTGCAACTCCTATTTGAGTTTGATATTATAATTGAAGAATATTTTGAATGCTCAGAGATATGAAAATGATAGCTCAAGATTTCTCAATGAAAATAATATGAAAAGCTCTTTAAATTAGCTTAGAAATCTAAAGATTAAGGCTTGGAGAGGTGTTTGAGATGGTGAAAGAGCATAGCTTAAAAAGAGAAAAAAGTTAGACACAAAACGGATATAATGCAAAAATCCCGAATTTTCCCGTTAAGTCATCCGGTCACTGAGACCTTCATCTAGTCGACCGGATATGGCAGGTAACGCCATGACCAGATCTCTCTGTCGGGCGTTGTGGCCTTCATCCGGTCGACCGGATGAAGCAAGTAACGCCCAGATGCTTAAAATGTTGAAAAGTCCCTTTTTGAGCCCCAAAATAATTTGTTAAATAATAAAGCATTTGGACACTTTTGAGGGCACTTTTTAAAAAAGTATTTCTAGCATTTTTAAGATCTCAAAACATTTTCAAAAACTCTTAAAAAGATATAGAACAATTTTTATGTCACAAGAGTTTGAAATCAAAAAAGTCTTGTTTTTCAAAAATGAATTTGTAATGACCTTTTTTGAAAATATATGTTCAAATGATATTTAGCAAATAGAAAATCTTTTATGAACATTTTTTTTGGAGAAATTATGAGCTACACAAGTCACATTTAGGCAAACAACATTTTTAACGCCGGAACCCCTTATGTCACCACGTCTCCTTCCTTGTAACTCTCTTTTTATCGTCGAATCTTCAACTTCATTTCTTTGAGTTGACAAGTCTTTTTCTTCGGGTATTCATAGCTTAATTCCTCATGAGAGACTTCATTTGAATGAAACAAGTTATAAGAATACCTTTTGGGCTTTTAATACAATTTCTGATTGGTCTTTGACTTTGATCCAATAGTTTGAAGCTAGCCTTTGATCCTTTTGAATGAACGAGTTGATGTGGGCTTTGGTTGAGACAATGTTGTATTGATGGATTGAATAACTTACCCAAGATACAAATAAGAATTTTAAATCACAATTAAGATGTTTTGTTATTATCAAAATAAAGATTATAAGCTTTTTAGGCCAACAGTATTCAATTCAGAAAACTCAATCTCCTACTAGGAAATTCTATATCCAAGAATGTTGAGTTCAAACACACTCCCACTATCTGTTCAGCATTGAACATTCTCTTTGGAGCGTTCAAAGTACCAAATGGAAAAACACATATTTCCTTTTAGTTTAAATTTCTCAAGCTCATGAGAAATGTGATGAACAAAAGTAGTCAACACACATGGTTATAAGTCATCGCGGACTAGTTTACCACCTGTCCATAACTCATAGAGAGTTGAAGTGACTGATTTCTAGGGCTCTCGGTCAAGAAGACATCTATGTGGTAGTTATTTATTCTCAACACAAAATTGAGAAATCTACATGAGCCAACATATACTTAACCACATCCAATAAGGTTTTATTCCTTCTTCTACAACATATATTGCTTTCTAGGAATATTTAGCCCTCACGCCATACCTTTTTAGTCACAAATTGTTTTGAACAAATCAAATCAATATCACCGAACTAGATCGATTAAAGATTTCTCATTTTGTTGGTTTGATTCTTAACATGATTAGAATATCGTCCAAAGCAGTTAAACTTCGAATATGTGAGAACAAAAAAGGACAAGACCAACACTTGTGAAAGCTTTGAGTCATTCTTTAGACCATAGATTTTAGGATGAACTCAAGACAATTGAAAACTAGTTCGTAAGCGTTCGCCAAACATTTTTATTATGGAGTTATTAGCTAGGCAACTTGCACACAGGGGCAGATAGAATTATGCAAATCACAGCCTCAAAAGGTATTCTCTTGCGAGTCTGTTCATTCTATCTTGCCCAATATGCCTAGCTTGCTATGCTACAAATTTCAACGATGTAGAGTTAATAACACATATTTACATAACAATGGTTTTTTATGTTCAGCACATAGAACAAGAAGACCATCCACAATAAAGCCAGATTTATAATGAGTTGTTCCTAACAATTTGACTGAGTTCTATATATACGAAGTTGATAACCTAATCGTCAGAGGATTTTATCCATAGACCAAGTATTTCTAGAACCGGAGCTTATAGAACATATGGAAAAATTAGAGTTTGACCATCACATAGCGGTAGCTAACAAATGCCAATGCCCTTGCCTTCAAACTCTCAAATTATTTTCTACAAATGTCCACCGTAATTCACCAAAAATCTAACGGTATTGTAAATGCTCCTTCATATCTAGTTATAGGGTTAGACACTTAGTCTTCGGCTCAAGGCAATTCTGAGCTTAGTGACCATTCGTATGACAATTGTAGCACATAACTCATATTTATCACACATACGTCTGACCTTTTTGGCCTCTCAGTTAGCTTATCCTTCCCTTTTGTCATTGGAGTCATTTCCCCTTGTGATTGGATTCTCATGACCCTTGCTTATTAGTCTTAGCTACATAAGCTTGACCAATGGCCTAGATGGCTAAGAGGCATTTCCTACAATATCTAGTTGACGTTTTATGTTTGGAACGTCTTAACATCCCTTTTGTACGTCATGTCAACAATTATCTGCACTTAGCTAGATGGAAATGATATAATGATAACTTGCACTAGTTGTTCATCAGTGAGAATATGGCCAATTGCCTTCAATTCTCAAATTACGTTCGATGTCTTGAAAATGCTACCCCTTAGGAGCATTGTAATGCTTTTAGCATGTGTCGAACTTTGAGTATAAGTTGACATGGCTTAGAAATGGAAATTTCACTGAACTTCTCTCGCAAGCTTTCAAAATTCTCACATTAGTAGGTCATACTTCGTGATAAGTATTGAGGTGTGATACACAATGCTCAGCAACGTAATGCGAGCAATAGTATTTGACCACCCAGATAGATCTCTACCTCTAATACTTAGTGGTGCTACTACCCTTATAGTTCACCACAACATAACTCAATGTTTGAAGCACCTATTAGCTGCTCAAGGATATTCTGAAGTTGATGATGCCACATTTGCAATCATCACCGTTCATTTTTCCCTTAACTATGATATTTTGCGGTTATACTAAATAACCATAACATAGACATCTTTGATGTTCGGTACTAGCACATTTAGATATTTAATTCTACTTGAACAAGTATTTAACTACAACAAAGTGACATAAGGTATAGTACCAACAGATTGTAGAATATATTCTATAGATCAAATGTCACAATGATCATAATTTAATCACATTCGAGTAGAAACATTAGTTCCGAAAATGAATTACTTAAATTCACATGTTTGGGAACTAATAGTTCTAGATTAGAATCACACCAATTCCAATCTTAGAACTCCCACTCAGATTAAGGATTAATAAACTAATTATTAATTTAACAACATATGCAACATATGCTTATGATCAATACATGATAATAAAGGCAAATATGAACATACTTCTCATATGAATTAGTGTTTAACATATAAACACCAATAATGTTAGACAAAAACAAATAAATAAACATCTCTCAACCGTCTCCTTGCATTTATAATTCGGCTTGGTCCACCAGAGTTGACGCATTTAATTCTTTTAACATATATGGACCATGACAATCAGCAATATAGAAGTTGTCTCAAACATATCGAGACCCAAAAGACATATTTTGGTTCTACGTGTCAAGAAAAATAGAAGTTCGTCTAACATTATTACATGTTCATCAAAGATATCCCATACAACATTTAATATTACACGTAATTATTAAAAGTAAAACGAAATATGGGATAATCAGTTTGGGCCAATGACAGTACGTGTTTTTATGTCCAGTAGTGGTGGAAGTCTTTCACGCAGTTTGTTTAACTCGCACATTCCTCGAATGACTACTAAAGTCCTTGAGAAAACAAACAAACTTTAATACATAACTATCAAATAAATTAATTCCAAAATTTTAATAATGCACGTAGCATGTATTAATGTTGTACACAACACATATAATGAAATTGCACAAATTTCATACTTTGAAATGAAATTACAAAAATTTCACATCACTTATTGTGAAGATGGTAAAAAAATTACACAAATTCGGACATTTTGAATGAAATTACAAAAATTCAGACATTTGAATAAAATTACAAAAATTTCATGTCCATAATTGTAAATATTACAATTAAATTACATAAATTTAGGCATGTAAATAAAATTACAAAAATTTCATGCCCTTAATTGTAAATATTACAATTAGATTACAAAATTTTGGGTAATTTAATGAAATTACTAATAATTTCATGTCACAATTGAAATTAATTGAAGTTATGTATTAGTCTAGCAAGAAATATGGGCCAAATCACAATTATCACAAAGATAATGACCCTCACGTAAAAGAAAACAAAACTTATCTAGATTAAATCAAAGAGAGTAATGCACATAACATTTTTGAATGTTATACATAACAACAAATAAAATTACATAAATTTTATGTATCTCAATGAAATTACTAAAATTTCATGCCTTTAGGTCGTAAAATTTAAAATTCCCTTGGCTCAACAAGAAATTCCACAAAATTGCATGCATAGAAATATAATTTTACAACACAAATCACATAGATTGATGCATTATTTAGGAAATAACATAATTTCCAAGTCCCAATTTGATTTAATTAAAGTTTTGTAGTCTAA
Source organism: Ehretia macrophylla (assembly GCA_037974665.1). NCBI lineage: Eukaryota > Viridiplantae > Streptophyta > Magnoliopsida > Boraginales > Ehretiaceae > Ehretia > Ehretia macrophylla. The sequence continues at coordinate 52,152,354 of CM075772.1, read as the reverse complement.
TGATGAAAGTGGGGGGCAAAATTAAGCATATCACAAAGATATAAAACTTAAACAAGTGACATGGGCCAAAAACATAGATAACACAAAGTTTTGTGTACATGGGGTCAAAACATAAAATATTACAAAGATATGGGGCTAAAAACAATATTTTATAACTAATATAAAACATATAATTTTTTTTTTGAACTTGCCGGATGGCCGGACCGCCAGACGGTTGCCGTCGTCCGGTGGCCGATGGTGCCACGTGGCGTCGACCGGCTGCCCACGTGGCACCGGTGACCCACGTGGCCACCACATGGTGGCCACGTGGCTACCCATGTGGCGCCATTAATTTTTGCCCTAGGCTTTTCCGACTTTTTGGTGCAGTACAAACACGAAAAATGTACAAATACAGTACGCATCAAGAGGATTCAAAAATTCATAATAAATTCATACGATATTCAAAAATTTTGAAATTTATGTCATTAGAATCCTTGAAACACGCAGTTTCTACCAATACTAATTATATGCACAGATCTGATTTTCGACAGTAACGCAATTTCAAAGGCAGAATGTTATTCTATTTTTAAAAATTCATAATTAATTCTACACTTAGCAGAAAAAATATGAAATCAACTGCGTTAGAACCTTTGACACACGTAATTTCTACAAGTACTAATTATATGCACAGATCTAATTTTGGCAGTAACGCAGTTTCAAAGGTAGAATGTTATTATAACTTTAAAAAATTCATAATTAATTCTACACTTAGCAGAAAAATATGAAATCAACTGCGTTAGAACCCTTAAAACACGAGCTTTCTAGCAATATCAATTATATGCACAGATCTGATTCCGAACAGTAACACAATTTCAAAGGCAAAATGTTATTCTAACTTTAAAAATTCATAATTAATTCTAAACTTAGTAGCAAAATATGAAATCAACTGCGTTAGAACCCTTGAAACCCGAGCTTTCTAGCAGTATCAATTATATGCACAGATCTGATTCTGAACAGTAACACAATTAAAAGGCAGAACATTATTCTAACTTTAAAAATTCATAATTAATTCTACACTTAGCAGAAAAATATGAAATCAATGGCGTTAGAACCCTAAAAACACGAGCTTTCTAGCAGTATAAAAACCATACCCATATGAGATACTTCACAGAAACATTATTCTATGACTAACCGCTAAAAAATCACGAAAAACTGAAAATAAGGGCTTTGATGCATACAATTGATTATCGTACAGATAACAAACATTAAGGCTCTGATACCAATGTAGATGCAGAGTGAGATATTCACACATACCTCGAAATTGCGAAAGCGAGTAATCAACGATCGCATTTGTTCCACTACACTTGCAAGGAGTCGTAGTGTATAGTACTAGACCTTACACTTTTTATCCACAACTTAAAAGCCAAGAGTGTAGAAAGAGTTTGCTTTGTTTTGTTGGAGGCTTAAACCTACAGATCTAACAACTTATGTTCTGTATTAGGGTTTTCTTTTTGCTATTATATCAAGTAGTGGGCTTCCCACTATATGGATCACATAGGTTGGTCTACCCCAACTTGAGCGGGCCATGATCCAAGTCCAACAGTTTTGAAGATACAAGACAAACTTGAAAGCATTTTTTCTCCAAGTAATCTTGAGGGAGTTGGCGAGTTATCTCTAGAGTTTTGATCTTAGGTGTTTGAGGTACACCTTCCAAACTACAAACCATATGATGATAGGAGCCCATCCTACATTGGATAGCATTTTCTAGGTCTTAAGTATAGAGGCTAGCCAGTTTCCATTCATCTAGATCATTTTTTTTGGCGAAGAATACGTACAAATGGTTAGAGAAAAGCAGTTAGATGTAGTGGAAAAGAACTAATCAACAAGAAAGAGGTCCTACTCAAATCAAACGAGCAATATATATGGACATAAGTATTCAGTACATTTTAGTTTTTCTTTAACTACTTTAACCACGGTCCGCGAAAGTCATCAAATGAGTCAGTTTTTTTTCTTCAGTTTATCCCATAATTTAAATAGAAAAAGACATGGGAGGACGTTGTTTTTTTTCCCTACCATGATGAATCAATTGATCAAAAAAAAAAAGAGAGAGTAAAAGGAGAAAAGAAGAAGAAGTTTTAAGAATCAAATCCAAACTTGCAAAAATAAAAAGGTAAGACAAATGGAGTCAAAATCGGATATTGATATGTTCTAAGTAGCTTTCTTACTGTTCGATTGTTGTTCGATAGTGCTCACAAATATGGCAGTAGATAAAGTTTAATTTTTAAATAAAAAAAAGAGCAGTTGAGCACTCGAATCTGATGCATGAGAATCTATAGTTAGCTAGCTTGATTCTATATATAGTAATGCGAAGTTACAACCTAAACATTCCTCTCAAGCCAAATTGGTTCATTATTTTCACCTGTTCTAACCACTTTCTGCACAATTATTAGCTTCTTAATTACAAAAATGGCTCCAACTGCAACAACATCAGATGAAATAGCCTTTGAATTCATGCCCTTTTTCCGAGGCTACAAAGATGGTCATGTTGAGAGACATCTCATCACTGACTTTGTTCCGACATCATTGGATCCTAATAATCAAACTGGTGTTGTTTCCAAAGATGTTGTGATTGTTCCAGAAATAGGTGTCTCAGCACGCCTTTTTTCGCCCACCACCATCAAGCCAGACCAAAAGCTTCCTCTCTTGATTTACCTCCATGGCGGGGCATTTTGCTTTGGATCACCATTTTGTGCCATGTACTACACCTATCTTACCTCTCTTGTGGCGAAGGCAAAGGTTTAAGCCCTATCTGTTGATTACAGATTAGCCCCTGAACACCCCCTCCCCATAGCTTATGAAGATGCATGGGACACGCTTAAGTGGGTGGCTTCATATAGTGCCGGCCATGGTGGCGCTGAATCCTGGCTTAGCAACTATATATGCCGATTTTCGACGAGTTTTCCTCGCAAGTGACAGCGTCGGGTCCAATATCTCACACAACACGGCAATGCGTGCAGGTGCTGAAGAATTAGCAGGGCTGAAGTTGTTTGGGGTGTGTGTAATTCACCCAAATTTCGTAGGCAAAGAAGGGTCTTTGAAAAAGGCTTGGCCATTTACATGCCCAAACACATCTGGTGAAAATGATCCTAGGATCAATCCTGCCATAGATCCCAAGCTTTCTAGCCTAGGATGCAGTAAGTTGCTTGTGTGCGTTGCAGAAAAGGACGCTTTTAGAGATGCTGGTTGGATTTATTTCGAGGCAATAAAGAAAAGCTGCCGGCAATGAGAAGTGGAGATTGTGGAGACGCTAGGTGAAGACCATGTGTTTCATCTGTTTAATCCTTCTGGTGAGAAGGTTATGGCATTCTTGGACAAGATTGCCTCTTTCATAAATCAATGAGTCATTTTCCTCACCTACTTCTTGGATAGATTGAATAAATTGTGCTATGTCACATTTAGGGTTTAGGGTTTAAACGTTTCAGACTCAAATATGGATTTCATTTTAGAGCATGGTTTTATGCGCCAAAATAACATATGGGACCACAGATGTTTTAAAATATGACTTATACTCTTTCTCTTCATTAATAAGACGTTCAACATTTGATTTTCTCTATCATCCATCATTCCATCTTGATGATCAATGCATGATATGTTGGTTTTTTTCTTATTTCCTAATAATGAATTAATAACTCATTTGGATTCACTATAAAAACTTGGGTATAGGCGGCGGTTCTATACGACAGTTAGTAGAATTGCCGCAAATGACCAACCTTGCTCAAGCTTGGACGGCGTTTTGTAACTCCGTCGTCATATTCCTGTTTTAGAAGGCGGTTTTATAAACTCGTTGTAATATAAATGTTTTAGACGGCGGTTTTTGAAAACCATCGTAATATAGATGTTTTAAACCGCGGTTTTAAGAATCGCCGTTTAAAAAAAGTATGGTGGTTTTAATAAACCGTCGTAAAAGATTGTTTTTTGCGGCAGTTTTTAAGAACCGCCGTAAAACTTCTCTTTAACAAAATAAAAAATGAAAAAAATGCCCTTTCTTTCACTCTATAACTGCTGGGTTCTAACAAAACGGAAACAAAGCAGCTAATTGATATAGGTGGAATTAGTGGTGATTGAGTTGAAATTAATTGATATTGAATGCTAGAATTTACGTGAATTTGCAGCTGTAAATGGAGGATTGAGTAGCATAAATAGTGGAAAAGTAAAATTTTCATGTGCGAATAAGATCAAACAGGTGGTGTGCAGTGGTATGACATAGCCCTGGTTTTGAAGTTTATCTCTTCTTACGACAACAGTCATTATTCTTCAGTGATTGATTCTTCATTTTAAGAATTACTTTTCCTTGCTTGCATACCATTACATGTATGCCTCAATTAGTAACAATGGGTATAGATTTGCCTTTAGTACTCAACGACCAGATTGTATAATTGTCTTTCAATGCTCCACTCATTGGTCCTAGGTGCAGGAATTTGCCATTAGTGGTGGCCAAAGTCACCTATCAAGTGCATTAGTGCAAAACAAACATATGTTAAAATTGGATCGCCAACTTTGGCATGAGTCAACTTTGGCTCCTCGTCTTAACTTGACAAGTAAACTACACTAAATATATAGGTATTTTTTTATCTAAACCCTCTCAATTTTAGAGAAAATGTGACATAGACTTCAAACATATTAAAAAGTGAGACTTAGACCCCTTCTATTAAAAGAGTGTTATGTTTTCTGTCAAGTCAAGGTTAGTTATGTCATTTGAAAATTAGAATTAATATAAAATTTCATTTCTCTAATATTGCAACACGTGTAGATATTGGCCAGACATTTTCACTCTCCCATCCTTTCTTTTCTTTATTCTTTCTCTCTCTCTCTCATCATTCATCCTATCTTTGCCTTTCTCTCTCATCATTTCTTCTATCTTTTTCGTTTTCTCTCTCACCATCTTGCTCCTCTTTCTATTTCCTCTATTTCTTCTCCTTTTGTCATCTGATTCTTCTAATCTCTCTCACACATAAACTATACTATAAAGCATATCTACAATGAAGACAGATCTATCTCCTTGTTCAACGCCAAAAACAACAGATTTGGAGAAGATCAAATAGCGAAATAAAGATCTAATTGGAAAACTCACTGGATTAATTACCTAAATTGCGGGTTTGTGGGTCTGCTTGTATATAGGTATATACCGTTGCTTGTAATGGTGTGTGGCTATAGAGCGGTATGATTGTGTTGCTGGTGTATATATGTGATTTTGTCGGGTATATGTGATTGTACTAGGCGTGTATGTGTGGATTTTTCCAGGTGTACGAGTTTTTGTAGTGCATGAGATCTACTATTTCTGTTTGTCAAGTGGGGCGTGCATCTGTTGCAGACTTGTGTGAAGGTTGGGGTGTTCACATGCACTTGCAGGTGATACGGATTGGGCAGAGGCTTGTGTTGGTGCTGGAGTGGGTATTGTGGTAATGAGCATGATAAGGGCAAAAATGGAATTTCATAGATATTTAATAGAAAAATTAACTATTTTCTAACCGAAGGGTCTGAGCCACACTTTTTGAAAAATAAGGAATATGAGTCACATTTTTACTTTTTGAAAAATAAGGAATCTGAGTCACATTTTCTCTTTAAATTGGAAGGGATCTAAGTCAAAAATACCCTAAATATATTATTAGTATTTCTATGGCCTGGTTCGTTTCCTTCTCTTCTTTGATAATAGATTTTGACATATCTGTGTCAAAAAAGTTTTGCTCTGATTGCTAAGATTTTGTCAACTACGGTTAGTCCAAAGGAAGATATTCATTCTACTAACATGTTTCCCTTTTTTGTCAAAATGCATTGCAAAACTTTTTGTAAAGCTTTGTTTTGCTGTCATCAGAATGCATCATTTCTCTCTTCTTCTTTTTTTGGTTAATTCTCTCATGGAAACTTTATATAAAGCTTTTGATATGTGCAAAATCCCTTAACCATGTGTAAATCGCGAAACGGCCGCGCAAAAATCATCAAGGGAGCCTCGTCCGAGATCACAATGACCTCGGATGAGTTTTCCGAGGTCCTAGGGACCTCGGACATGGTAGTTGTCCGAGGTCCCAAGGGCCCTCGCACAAGACCTCGGACACATCATGTCCGAGGTCCAAGTGATCCGAGGTCTACGGACCTCGGACATTTTTTTTTCTGAGGTCCTGTAGACCTCAGATGAATTCACGGGCAGTGGCACCCAGACCATGATCGTGCGTGGGAAAGCTGTTTTGTTTTCAAACGAGGCGTAGGACCGTCTAAGGGTCGCTTTTTAAGACCTCAGGCCAAGAGAGACTAGTAAACATAGTTCCATATAATCATGGCATCTCCAGCTAATCTCCCACTAAGTCATTTAAACAATTATCCACTAGCCCTTTGATAATTCTCCACCATGCTTGTAATGATGATCCACTGCTGCACCTTTAATCTTTTGACTCAGCTGCAATGATGATTTCTCCTTTGTGACTCAACAACTATGTGACTTCTCTCTTTAACTGAGCAGCTATGATGACTTCAATAGTCATGGTGCCTATAAAAGGCAGAGGTTTCAGCAAGAGGATTGGGAGGTATATTTGATACTCACATTTATACACACATATATATATCTTTTTCTCTGCAGAAGCACCACGCTAATTTAAGCATCGGAGTGCTAATATGGGCAAGACCCGTCAAGCTCTCTTTGTTTTGTAGACATTAGGATAGCACATAAAGGCCACTTGCAACCCGTCATTTTTCTACCTTAACAAGTTGGTGCCCACTGTGGGGCCGATTCTAAGTTCCCCACTGAGTTTTCACAAGATTACACCATGGTAACTGCCCAGAGTCAGAATACTGCAAGGGTATATGGGGAAGAAGCTGTGGAACAGCCAAATGTGCAGTTTTGTCTAGGAGATACCTCCAACCTTAGACAAATTGAGTTACCGCCACTAGGGGAGGATATACCTACGGAAAATCGTCCACCATACACAAACACATACAACAATCCATACACAAATCAATACCGAAGCTACCAGTCAACATACTATCCACAAGGACCTGTTTGGAACACAGGGTGGCAGTATCCTACTGCTGCAACACAGGTTCCGCAAACTAATAAGCTAGCGGATCTTGGTTATATCCTAAAAACCTAGAGAAGTTGAAATAGGCTGTTCATAACCCAACACCTCAACACGCAGATATTCAACCTCATCAAATGCCCCGGCAAAATCACTCACGCCAAAGCACCCAATCAGCCAGAAACACAACCAAACCAAGAGAGTGTAGACAGCGAGTTCACGTTAGGAGGCAATGCAAAGAAACGATGAACTCCACAAGGTCATCACAGAGCTCGGGTACGGCAACACGAGACCTAACTCAAAGTGCCCGAATAAGGGGTACAACTAGTGTAATATCAGTCGCAAGGGATTTCCAAGGCCCAAATCCCTTTAACCGCGCCATCAACAAGGTTCCGAAGCCTATACAGTATAAATTGCCTCATTTTCCCACCTACGATGGACATGGAGACCCAAAAGATCATCTGGCGGTGTTCAGGCACAAAATGGAGTTCACGGAGTTGCCAGAGGCTTGGATGTGTATAGCTTTTGCAGGAACTTTAGTGGAAGCAGCCAGGGTGTGGTATGATGAGCTGACATGGGGGTCAGTCGGTTCTTCTGCGTAGTTAGCAGATTTATTTGTTGGGAGATTTTTCTCGGCTATTAGGCTGACCTGCCACACTACCTCCTTGCTCGGTCTAAAGTAGAGAAGATGAGAAACTCTTCGTCGGTATGCAACTCGATTTAATGAGGCAACCCTTCAGTGTACGCAATTTGATCAGAGTTTTGCAGTATAGGCGTTCACAAAGGGGGTAACAAACGAGTTGTTTCAGACTTCCTTAGCCAAAAAGACCCCACAGAACATGACAGAGTTGATGACCAGAGCTGAGAAGTATATTAAAGTAGAAGAAGTGGCAATGGTAGAGAAAGAAGAAGACCCTAAAAAGAGAGGACCGGAGGAGAGGTCAAGCTAGGAGTCTACAGATTCGAAGACCTCAGCGGTAAGGAACTAAGAAAGGTTTGGCACGTAGAGTAGCTAAGAAAACACTCCTTGAATGTTTAGTTGTTGTTTATGTCGAGACAAATTATGTCCCTACAATGAATTTGATATTCGCATCCTAAGTTTCTGTCAATGATTGTAATTCTTTGAGACAAATATCATGAGACCTATTAAGGCAAACCTTTAATGGAAGAGAGTCAAATCCTGAAATGGGAAACCAACTTCCATAGCAGATAAAAGAGAGACACACCTCTTGCGGAAACAAGATCTTCCCAGGGCAGCGTAAAAATAAAACTGGGGCCACGACCCCCGAGTTTCAAGATGAAGGCCGGGGGCATGATCCCCGAGTTTCAAGACGAAGGCCAGAGGCACGACCCTCGAGTTTCAAGACGAAACCCGGGGGCACGACCCTCGAGTTTCAAGACAAAGGCCGGGGACATGACTCCCGAGTTTCAAAATGAATGCCGGGGGCGCAACCCCCGAGTTTCAAGACAAAGGCTGGGGGCACGACCCCCGAGTTTCAAGATAAAAACTGGGACCACAACTCCCGAGGTTCAAGACGAAGGCCGAGGGCACAACCCCCGAGTTTTAAAGCCGGAGGCACGATTCCCGAGGTTCAAGGCTGGGAGAACGACCCCCAGAGTCATCAAATTATCCTTCAACAGTATAGGATTTCAAAAAAGCTTGACCCAACAAAAGAAACCGAGTACAAGAGGAAAAAGAAAAGGTAAATGCAAAATACCTATCTATCATTTTCGCTATTCTCAAACTCATCGTCAAAGCTTGAAGAGTCACCGTTAATTCAAAAGTCACTACACCAGATCTTGACAAGTGGTAAGGCTGCATTAAATAGTAGTAGATGGCAAATTACCCAGAAGGCAAGGTGATATTAGAGTAATTTTTCTATTTATTTCGACGTATCTGAGACATTAAAATAAGTTCCCAAACCTATTTCAAAACTCCAGGAACTGAGAGGGCATCATGATATGTGCAAAATCCCTTAACCCTGTGCAAATCGCGAAACGGCCGTACAAAAATCATCAAGGGAGCCTCGTCCGAGGTCACAACGACCTCGGACGAGTTGTCCGAGGTCCTAAGGACCTCGGACATGGTAATTTTTCGAGGTCCCAAGGGACCTTGGACAAATCGTGTCCAAGGCCCAAGGGACCTCTGACATGATGCTTTGTCCGAGGTCCCTAGGACCTTGGACAAAGTGATCCGAGGTCTACGGACCTCGGACGTTTTTTTTTCGAGGTCCTGTAGACCTCGAACGAATTCTCGGGTAGTGGCACTCAGACCTTAATCGTGCGCAGGAAAGCTGTTTTGTTTTCAAATGAGGCGTAGGACCGACTAAGGGTCGCTTTTTAAGACCTCAGGCCAAGAGAGACTAGTAAACATAGTTCCATATAATCATGGCATCTCCCAACTAATCGACCGGCTACCCACGTGGCGCCGGCGACCCATGTGGCTGCTACATGGTGTCCACGTGGCTACCCATGTGGTGCCACTAATTTTTGCCCTAGGCTTTTCCGACTTTTTGGTGCAGTACAAACATGAAAAACGTACAAATACAGTACGCATCAAGACGATTCAAAAATTCATAATAAATTCATACGATATTCAAAAATTTTCAAATTTATGTCATTAGAATGCTTGAAACATGTAGTTTCTACTAGTACTAATTATATGCACATGTCTAATTTTCGACAGTAACGCAATTTCAAAGGCAAAATGTTATTCTATTTTTAAAAATTCATAATTAATTCTACACTTAGCAGAAAAAATATGAAATCAACTGCGTTAGAACCTTTGACACACGTAATTTCTACAAGTACTAATTATATGCACAGATCTAATTTTGGCAGTAACGCAGTTTCAAAGGTAGAATGTTATTATAACTTTAAAAAATTCATAATTAATTATACACTTAGCAGAAAAATATGAAATCAACTGCGTTAGAACCCATGAAACACGAGCTTTTTAGCAATATCAATTATATGCATAGATCAAATTCCGAACAGTAACACAATTTCAAAGGCAAAATGTTATTCTAACTTTAAAAATTCATAATTAATTCTAAACTTAGCAAAAAAATATGAAATCAACTGCGTTAGAACCCTTGAAACCCAAGCTTTCTAGCAGTATCAATTATATGCACAGATCTGATTCTGAACAGTAACACAATTAAAAGGCAGAACGTTATTCTAACTTTAAAAATTCATAATTAATTCTACACTTAGCAAAAAAATATGAAATCAATAGCATTAGAACCCTTAAAACACGAGCTTTATAGCAGTATCAATTATATGCACAGATCTGATTCTGAACAGTAACACAATTAAAAGGCAGAACGTTATTCTAACTTTAAAAATTCATAATTAATTCTACACTTAGCAAAAAAATATGAAATCAATGGCGTTAGAACCCTAAAAACACGAGCTTTCTAGCAGTATAAAAACCATACCCATATGAGATAATTCACAAAAACTTTATTCTATGACTAACTGCTAAAAAATCATGAAAAACTTAAAATAAGGGCTTTGATGCATACAATTGATTATCGTACATATAACAAACATTAAGGCTCTGATACCAATGTAGATACAGAGTGAGATATTCACACATACCTCAAAATTGCGAAAGCGAGTAATCAACGATCGCGTTTGTTCCACTACACTTGCAAGGAGTCATAGTGTATAGTACTAGACCTTACACTTTCTATTCACAACTTAAAAGCCAAGAGTGTAGAAAGAGTTTGCTTTGTTTTGCTGGAGTGTAAAACCTACAGATCTAACAATTTATGTTATGTATTAGGATTTTCTTTTTTCTATTATATCAAGTAGTGGGCTTCCCACTATATGGATCACATAGGTTGGTCTACCCCAACTTGAGCAGACCATGATCCAAGTCCAACAGTTTTGAAGATACAAGACAAACTTGAAAGCATTTTTTCTCCAAGTAATCTTGAGGGAGTTGGCGAGTTATCTCTAGAGTTTTGATCTTAGGTGTTTGAGGTACACCTTCCAAACTACAAACCATATGATGATAGGAGCCCATCCTACATTGGATATCATTTTCTAGGTCTTAAGTATAGAGGCTAACCAGTTTTCATTCATCCAGTTCCCTTTTTTTGGTGAAGAATACGTACAAATGATTAGACAAAACTAGTAAGATGTAGTGGAAAAGACCTACTCAACAAGAAAGAGGTCCTACTCAAATCAAATGAGCAATATATTTGGACATAAGTATTCATTACATTTTTGTTTTTCTTTAACTACTTTAACCACGGTCCGCGAAAGTCATCAAATGAGTCAGTTTTGTTTCTTCAGTTTATCCCATAATTTAAATAGAAAAAGACATAGGAGGACGTTGTTTTTTTCCCTACCATGATGAATCAATTGATCAAAAAACAAAAGAGAGAGAGTAAAAGGAGAAAAGAAGAAGAAGTTTTAAGAATCAAATCCAAACTTGCAAAAATAAAAAGGTAAGACAAATGGAGTCAAAATCGGATATTGATATGTTCTGAGTAGCTTTCTTACTGTTCGATTGTTGTTCAATAGTGCTCACAAATATGGCAGTAGATAAAGTTTAATTTTTAAATAAAAAAAAGAGCAGTTGAGCACTCGAATCTAATGCATGAGAATCTATAGTTAGCTAGCTTGATTCTATATATAGTAATGCGAAGTTACAACCTAAACATTCCTCTCAAGCCAAATTGGTTCATTATCTTCACCTGTTCTAACCACTTTCTGCACAATTATTAGCTTCTTAATTACAAAAATGGCTCCAACTGCAACAACATCAGATGAAATAGCCTTTGAATTCATGCCCTTTTTCCGAGGCTACAAAGATGGTCATGTTGAGAGACATCTCATCACTGACTTTGTTCCGACATCATTGGATCCTAATAATCAAACTGGTGTTGTTTCCAAAGATGTTGTGATTGTTCCAGAAACAGGTGTCGCAGCACGCCTTTTTTAGCGCACCACTATCATGCCAGCCCAATATCTTCCTCTCTTGATTTCCCTCCATGGCGGGGCATTTTGCTTTGGATCAACATTTTGTGCCATGTACCACACCTATCTTACCTCTCTTGTGGTGAAGACAAAGGTTTTAGCCCTATCTGTTGATTACAGATTAGCCCCTGAACACCCCCTCCCCATAGCTTATGAAGATGCATGGGACACGCTTAAGTGGGTGGCTTCATATAGTGCCGGCCATGGTGGCGCTGAATCCTGGCTTAGCAACTATATATGCCGATTTTCGACGAGTTTTCCTCGCAAGTGACAGCGTCGGGTCCAATATCTTACACAACACGGCAATGCGTGCAGGTGCTGAAGAATTAGCAGGGCTGAAGCTGTTTGGGGTGTATGTAATTCACCCAGATTTCGTAGGCAAGAACAAGGCTTGGCCATTTACATGCCCAAACACATCTGGTGAAAATGATCCTAGGATCAATCCTGCCATAGATCCCAAGCTTTCTAGCCTAGGATGCAGTAAGTTGCTTGTGTGCGTTGCAGAAAAGGACGCTTTTAGAGATGCTGGTTGGATTTATTTCGAGGCAATAAAGAAGAGCTAGTGGCAAGGAGAAGTGGAGATTTTGGAGATGCTAGGTGAAGACCATGTGTTTCATCTGTTTAATCCCACTGATGAGAAGGTTATGGCATTCTTGGACAAGATTGCCTCTTTCATAAATCAATGAGTCATTTTCCTCACCTACTTCTTGGATAGATTGAATAAATTGTGCTATGTCACATTTAGGGTTTAGGGTTTAAACGTTTCAGACTCAAATATGGATTTCATTTTAGAGCATGGTTTTATGCGCCAAAATAACATATGGGACCACAGATGTTTTAAAATATGACTTATACTCTTTCTCTTCATTAATAAGACGTTCAACATTTGATTTTCTCTATCATCCATCATTCCATCTTGATCATCAATGCATGATATGTTGGAATTAATAACCCATTTGGATTCACTACAAAAAACTTGGGTATAGGCGGCGGTTCTGTACGACAATTAGTAGAACTGCCGCAAAATGACCAACCTTGCTCAAGCTTCGACGACGTTTTGTAAATCCGTCGTCATATACATGTTTTAGAAGGCGGTTTTATAAACTCGTTGTAATATAAATGTTTTAGACGGCGGTTTTTGAAAACCATCGTAATATAGATGTTTTAAACCGCGGTTTTAAGAATCGTCGTTTAAAAAAAGTGTGGCGGTTTTAATAAACCGTCATAAAAGATTGTTTTTTGCGGCAGTTTTTAAGAACCGCCATAAAACTTCTCTTTACCAAAATAAAAAACGAAAAAATGCCATTTTTCTCACTCTATAACTGCTGGGTTCTAACAAAACGCAAACAAAACTGCTAATTGATATAGGTGGAATTAGTGGTGATTGAGCTGAAATTAATTGATATTGAATGCTAGAATTTACGTGAATTTGCAGCTGTAAATGGAGGATTGAGTAGCATAAATAGTGGAAAAGTAAAATTTTCATGTGCGAATAAGATCAAACAGGTGGTGTGCAGTGGTATGACATAGCCCTGGTTTTGAAGTTTATCTCTTCTTACGACAACAGTCATTATTCTTCAGTGATTGATTCTTCATTTTGAGAATTACATTTCCTTGCTTGCATATCATTACATGTATGCCTCAATGAGTAACAATGGGTATAGATTTGCCTTTAGTACTCAACGACCAGATTGTATAATTACCTTTCAATGCTCCACTCATTGATCCTAGGTGCAGGAATTTGCCATTAGTGGTGGCCAAAGTCACCTGTCAAGTGCATTAGTACGAAACAAACATATGTTAAAATTAGATCCCCAACTTTGGCATGAGTCAACTTTGGCTCCTCATCTAAACTTGACGAGTAAACTACACTAAATATATGGGTATTTTTGATCTAAACCCTTTCAATTTTAGAGAAAATGTGACATAGACTCCAAACATATTAAAAAGTGAGACATAGACCCCTTCTGTTAAAAAAGTGTTATGTTTTCTGTCAAGTCAAGGTTAGTTATGTCATTTGGAACTTAGAATTAATATAAAAAATCATTTCTCTAATATTGCAACACGTGTAGATATTGGCCAGACATTTTCACTCTCCCATCCTTTCTTTTCTTTATTCTTTCTCTCTCTCTCTCATCATTCATCCTATCTTTGCCTTTCTCTCTCATCATTTCTTCTATCTTTTTCGTTTTCTCTCTCACCATCTTGCTCCTCTCTCTATTTCTTCTCTTTCTTCTCCCTTTGTCATCTGATTCTTCTAATCTCTCTCACACACAAACTATACTATAAAGCATATCTACAATGAAGAAAGATCTATCTCTTTGTACAACGCCAAAAATAACAGATTTGGAGAAGATCAAATAACGAAATAAAGATCTAATTGGAAAACTCACTAGATTAGTTACCTAAATTGCGGGTTTGTGGGTTTGCTTGTACATAGGTATATCCCGTTGCTTGTAATGGTGTGTGGCTATAGAGCGGTGTGATTGTGTCGCTGGTGTGTATATGTGATTTTGTCGGGTATATGTGATTGTACTAGGGGTGTATGTGTGGATTTGTCCAGGTGTACGAGTTTTTGTACTGCATGAGATCTACTGTTTCTGTTTGTCAAGTGGGGTGTGCGTCTGTTGCAGGCTTGTGTGGAGGTTGGGGTGTTCGCATGCACTTGCAGGTAATACGGATTGGGCAGAGGCTTGTGTTGGTGCTGGAGTGGGTGTTGTGGTGATGAGCATGATAAGGGCAAAAATCGAATTTCATAGATATTTAACAGAAAAATTAACTATTTTCTAACTGAAGGCTCTGAGCCACACTTTTCGAAAAATAAGGAATCTGAGTCACATTTTCACTTTTGGAAAAATAAGGAATTTGAGTCACATTTTCTCTTTAAATTGGAAGGGATCTAAGTCAAAAATACCCTAAATATATTATTAGTATTTCTATGGCCTGGCCATTTCCTTCTCTTCTTTGATAATAGATTTTGACATATCTGTGTCAAAAAAGTTTTGCTCTGATTGCTAAGATTTTGTCAACTACGGTTAGTCCAAAGGAAGATATTCATTCTGCTAACATGTTTTCCTTTTTTGTCAAAATGCATTGTAAAACTTTATGTAAAGCTTTGTTTTGTTGTCATCAGAATGCATCATTTCTCTCTTCTTCTTTTTTTGGTTAATTCTCTCATGGAAACTTTATATAAAGCTTTTGATATGTGCAAAATCCCTTAACCATGTGTAAATCGCGAAACGGCCGCGCAAAAATCATCAAGGGAGCCTCGTCCGAGATCACAATGACCTCGAACAAGTTGTCCTAGGTCCTAAAGACCTCAGACAGTTCATGTCTGAGGTCCACAGGACCTTGAACAAAGTGATCCGAGGTCTACGGACCTCGGACATTTTTTTTTCTGAGGTCCTGTAGACCTCAGATGAATTCACGGGCAGTGGCACCCAGACCATGATCGTGCGTGGGAAAGCTGTTTTGTTTTCAAACGAGGCGTAGGACCGTCTAAGGGTCATTTTTTAAGACCTCAGGCCAAGAGAGACTACTAAACATAGTTCTATATAATCATGGCATCTCCAGCTAATCTCCCACTAAGTCATTTAAACAATTATCCATTAGCCCTTTGATAATTCTCCACCATGCTTGTAATGATGATCCACTATTGCACCTTTAATCTTTTGACTCAGCTGCAATGATGATTTCTCCTTTGTGACTCAACAACCATGTGACTTATCTCTTTAACTGAGCAGCCATGATGACTTCAATAGTCATGGTGCCTATAAAAGGCAGAGGTTTCAGCAGGAGGATTGGGAGGTACATTTGATACTCACATTTATACACACATATATATATCTTTTTCTCTGCAGAAGCACCACGCTAATTTAAGCATCGGAGTGCTAATACGGGCAAGTCCCGTCACGCTCTCTTTGTTTTGTTGGCACCAGGACAGCACGTGAAGGCCACGTGGGACCCGTCATTTTTCTACCTTAACAGGTTGGCGCCCACTGTGGGGCCGATTCTAAGTTCCCCACTGAGTTTTCACAAGATTACACCATGGTAACTACCCAGAGTTAGAATGTTGCAAGGGTATATGGAGAAGAAGCTGTGGAACAGCCAAATGTGCAGTTCTGTCTAGGAGAGACCTCCAACCTTAGACAAATTGAGTTACCGCCGCTAGGGGAGGATATTCCTACAAAAAATCGTCCACCATACACAAACACATACAACAATCCATACACAAATCAATACCGAAGCTACCAGTCAACATACTATCCACAAGGACCTGTTTGGAACACAGGGTGGCAGTATCCTACTGCTGCAACACAGGTTCCGCAAACTAACCAGCTAACAGATCTTGGTTATATCCTAAAAACCCTGGTGGAGTTGAAACAGGCTGTTCATAATTGAACACCTCAACTAATACCTCACTACCCAGATATTCAACCTCATCAAACGCCCTGGAAAAATCACTCACGCCAAAGCACCCAATCAGCCAGAAACACAACCAAACCAAGAGAGTGCAGACAGCGAGTTCACGCTAGGAGGCAATGCAAAGAAACGATGAACTCCACAAGGTCATCACAGAGCTCGGGTACGGCAACACGAGACCTAACTCAAAGTGCCCGAATAAGGGGTACTACTAGTGTAATATCGGTCGCAAGGGATTTCCAAGGCCCAAATCCCTTTAACCGCGCCATCAACAAGGTTCCGAAGCCTGTACAGTATAAATTGCCTTATTTTCCCACCTACGATGGACACGGAGACCCAAAAGATCATCTGGCGGTGTTCAGGCACAAAATGGAGTTCACGGAGTTGCCAGAGGCTTGGATGTGTAAAGCTTTTGCAGGAACTTTAGTGGGAGCAGCCAGGTGTGGTATGATGAGCTGACATGGGGGTCAGTCGGTTCTTCTGCGCAGTTAGCAGATTTATTTGTTGGGAGATTTTTCTCGACTATTAGGCCGACCTGCCACACTACCTCCTTGCTCGGTCTGAAGCAGAGAAGAGGATAAACTCTTCGTCGGTATGAAACTCGATTTAATGAGGCAACCCTTCAGTGTACGCAATTTGATCAGAGTTTTGCAGTATAGGCGTTCACAAAGGGGGTAACAAACGAGTTGTTTCAGACTTCCTTAGCCAAAAAGACCCCACAGAACATGACAGAGTTGATGACCAGAGCTGAGAAGTATATTAAAGTAGAAGAAGTGGCAATGGTAGAGAAAGAAGAAGACCCTAAAAAGAGAGGACCGGAGGAGAGGTCAAGCTAGGAGTCTACAGATTCGAAGACCACAGCGGTAAGGAACTGAGAAAGGTTTGACACGTAGAGCAGCTAAGAAAACACTCCTTGAATGTTTAGTTGTTGTTTATGTCGAGAAAAATTATGTCTCTACAATGAATTTGATATTCGCATCCTAAGTTTCTGTCAATGATTGTAATTCTTTGAGACAAATATCATGAGACCTATTAAGGCAAACCTTTAATGGAAGAGAGTCAAATCCTGAAATGAGAGACAAACTTCCATAGTAGATAAAAGAGAGACACACCTCTTGCGGAAACAAGATCTTCCCAGGGTAGCATAAAAATAAAATTGGGGCCACGACCCCCGAGTTTCAAAACGAAGACCGGAGGCACGACCCCCGAGTTTCAAGACGAAGGCCGGGGGCATGACCCCTGAGTTTCAAAATGAATGCCGGGGGCGCAACCCCCAAGTTTCAAGACAAAGGCTGGGGGCACGACCCCCGAGTTTCAAGATAAAAATCGGGACCACGACTCCCGAGGTTCAAGACGAATGCCGGGGACACAACCCCCGAGTTTCAAAGCCGGAGGCACGATCCCCGAGGTTCAAGGCTGGGAGAACGACCCCCAGAGTCATCAAATTATCCTTCAACAGTATAAGATTTCAAAAAAGCTTCACCCAACAAAAGAAACCGAGTACAAGAGGAAAAAGAAAAGGTAAATACAAAATACCTATCCATCATCTTCGCTATTCTCAAACTCATCGTCAAAGCTTGAAGAGTCACCATTAATTCAAAAGTCACTACACCAGATCTTGACAAATGGTAAGGCTGCATTAAATGGTAGTAGATGGCAAATTACCCAGAAGGCAAGGTGATGTTAGAGTAATTTTTCTATTTATTTCGACGTATCTGAGACATTAAAATAAGTTCCTGAACCTATTTCATAACTCCAGGAACTGAGGGGGCATCATGATATGTGCAAAATCCCTTAACCCTATGCAAATCGCGAAACGGCCATGCAAAAATCGTCAAGGGAGCCTCGTCCGAGGTCACAAGGTCCCTAGGACCTCGGACACATCAAGGACCTCAGACACATCAAGGACCACGGACATGATGCTTTGTCCGAGGTCCCTTGGACCTCGGACATGCCATGTCTGAGGTCCACAGGACCTTGAACAAAGTGATCCGAGGTCTACGGACCTTGGACGTTTTTTTCTGAGGTTCTGTAGACCTCGGACGAATTCTCGGGCAATGGCACCCGAACCTTGATCGTGCGCGGGAAAGCTGTTTTGTTTTCAAATGAGGCGTAGGACCGTCTAAGGGTCGCTTTTTAAGACCTCAGGCCAAGAGAGACTAGTAAACATAGTTCCATATAATCATGGCATCTCCAGCTAATCTCCCACTAAGTCATTTAAACAATTATCCACTAGCCCTTTGATAATTCTCCACCATGCTTGTAATGATGATCCACTGCTGCACCTTTAATCTTTTGACTCAGCTGCAATGATGATTTCTCCTTTGTGACTCAACAACTATGTGACTTCTCTCTTTAACTGAGCAGCTATGATGACTTCAATAGTCATGGTGCCTATAAAAGGCAGAGGTTTCAGCAAGAGGATTGGGAGGTATATTTGATACTCACATTTATACACACATATATATATCTTTTTCTCTGCAGAAGCACCACGCTAATTTAAGCATCGGAGTGCTAATATGGGCAAGACCCGTCAAGCTCTCTTTGTTTTACAGGCATCAGGACAGCACGTGAAGGCCACTTGCGACCCATCATTTTTTTACCTTAACAGCTTTGTTATATTTTAGCTTCAATGCAGGAAACGTTCGCAGTTGGCATTTTCTCAACCAATATCAGCAGAAGTTCTTTCCTGCTCTATACAACCACTGACTAGCTAGGAATTCTTCTATTCTTCTCAATTCACAGTGAGTTAACTTTGACCATTTTACTCCTTAGACTTGATATTGCTTGAATTTTGACTAAGCATCAATTAGTTAAAGCGACGCCTATCAAGACTAACAAGTTTCTTTTTACATTTTCACCACCTGTTTTTTTCTTCTTGTGTTTGATGTCAAGGTGAAATAGAACTCTGTTAATGAGCTTACTGCGATCAATAGAAATTAACCAAACTAAGTGTAAATGGAAATTATAAATACAGAAACTCTAGTTTAAGTGATCTTCACTTCTTTACTGGTTAATGGGAAATGAAAATATGATTCAGGCAGTAAATGAAAAGGAGAAAAAATGGGATCACCAAACTAAGGTTGATATTTTTAGAGCACCTCAACTTGAACATAAGCTTCTGTGAAATATTCTCATAGTTTTTTTTAGGTGTGTTCTTTAAACCAAAGAAGACATATTCTCTGCTGGTAGATATGTGTTCGTATTTGTCGTAATAGTTTTTTATTGTTAATTTATTTGTAATTTTGTGTAATATTTAAGGATTCAATGGATAAAACTTGGATTAAAAAACGGAGGACTGATATTGAATACATTCAAGGGGTTATGAAGTTTCTTGATTTCGCATTTGAAAATGCTTCAAATGATGAGAAAATATTGTGTCCGTGTAAAAGTTGTTGCAATAGTGAATGGAAGGCCCGACAAGAAGTCGAAACACATCTATTCTTTAAAGGTTTTTTGTCGGGATATACTGAATGGCTTTACCACGGGGAACCATTATCTTTGACACATGATGTTGTACAAGAAGAAGCCTCGGGGTCTAGGTCTTCGGATATGCAGCACCTACTTCGTGATGCATTTGGAATTCATGAGCAAGTAACTGGTAGAGACCTAGATGAACATGGTATGAATAATGAGAAAATGTTAGATGACAATACATGTAGTGTTGGTCCTAGTGAACAACCATTTGAATTTCTCAAGTTTTTTCTAGATTCCAATCAAAGTCTTTATCCAGGATGTAATTTCTCAATATTATCTTTTGTTGTGCATCTTTTGCACTAAAAATGCAAGAACAAGTGGTCAGACAAATCAGTGAGTGATCTTTTAAAGCTTCTAATTGAGGTATTTCCACATGCTAAGATGCCTCCATCCTTCTATGAGGCTAAAAAGATTATTAATGCATTGGGTTTAGGTTATGAGAAGATTGATGTATGTCCTAATAACTGCATCTTATATTGGGGTGAAAGAGCCAGTCAAGAATCATGTGATAAATGTAATGCTCCTCGGTGGAAATTAAACAGGAGAAAGAAGAAAAAGAAAATACCAACCAAATTGTTGCGATATTTTCCATTAATACCAAGGCTCCAGTGGTTGTACATGTCATCAAAGACTTCTTCTTCAATGAGATGGCATAATGTAGGTCGTCAAAAAGATGGACTATTAAGACATCCAGCAGATTCTTTAGTTTGGAGATCATTTGATGAGCGCTATTCGGATTTTCCAACCGATCCTTGTAATGTTAGGCTTGGATTAGCATCTAATGGTTTTAATCCATTTGGTACAATGAGTAACGCGTATAGTATTTGGCCAGTTATTTTGACGGCATATAATTTACCACCGTGGATGTGCATGAAACTAGAGTCTTTGATCTTATCAATGATCATACCAGGTGAAAAAGGACTAGGTGATAAAATTGATGTATTCTTACAACCTTTAATAGCTGAGTTACTTCAATTGTGGGAAGGAGTTAAAACATATGATGCAACCTCTGGACAATACTTTACCATGCTAGCTGCGCTAATGTGGACAATAAATGATTTCCCTGCTTATGCTTATTTATCTGGGTGGAACACTAAAGGAAAAAATGCTTGTCCTTGTTGTGCAGATAAGACTAATTCAAGATGGGAAGAAGCATTGCTATCTAGGCCATCGTCATTGGTTAAGTCCTTCGCACAAATTTCAGAAACGAAAGAACCTTTTTGATGGTATTGAAGAAAAAGGATCACCGCCTATTCCTATGTCTGGAGCAATAGCATTGAGACAATTAGAAGGAGTTAATTTCATGTTTGACAATCATAATAGTGGGAATATTGAAGGAAATTTGTGAAAAAAGAAAAATATATTATTTAAGTTGCCATACTGGGAGCATCAAATTTTGCATCACAATTTGGATTTGATGCATATAAAGAAAAATGTTTGTGAAAACGTGATTGGGACATTGTTGAACATTGGCAAGAAGAAGATTGAAAATGAAAAATCAAGGGAAGATCTAGCTTTGATGGGCATAAGACCTCAATTGCATTCTCAAATAACATTGAATGGAAGAAAAGGCATGCCTTCTGCGTGTTACCACATGTCAAGACTAGAAACAAATTTATTTCTTAAAGTTCTTAAAGATGTTAAATTCCCAGATGGCTATGTTTCAAACATATTGAGAAGTGTTAATGTAAACAGGGACGTCTCAAATAATTTGGGGACCTTGGGCGATCATCTAAATAGGAGCCTTAATAATTAAGTTTTTTCTCAATAAAAAAAACTTTAAATTTTTTATTAAAATGATCACTACAAATAAAAAGATATTTCTCCAATGTTCTTTCTCTTTATTAAGTATTTCTTCAGCATATTTCTTGGGTCTTAATAATTAAGTTTTATTAAGTCTATTGCATATAAGAACAATTAATAAAAAAAAATTAATTATTTCAAGTTAAGATATATATAAATATGTAAACAATATCAAAATTTATCACATAAAAAAATAAAAAAAAGAGTTGAATGTATACCTTTATGCTTTCTTTCTTGGGACAGCCCTGCTTTCTTATATTATATGCAAAATTAATATTACAATAAATAAAAATCGTTTAAGTGCTGGCTTTCAATTGTTAGGCCTTCAATAGTTCAAAAATCGATTAAGTGCTGACCGTTTGACATATTTTTACTAAGTTAGTATTATTATTATTTTTTATCTTGGGGCCCCCAAGCTGCCCATAGCTTGGGCCGGGTCTGAATGTAAAGGAGCGAAAACTCCAATCTTTGAAGACTCATGATTACCACATCTTAATGCAAGATCTTCTACCAATTACACTGCACTCTTGTATGAATGAGAAGGTTACGAAAGTCATTACGGAATTAAGTGCCATTTTCAAAGTTGTTTGCTCAAAAACTCTAAATGTTGAAAAACTTGAACATTGGAATCTCGTACAGCATTGACTTTGTGCCATATGGAAATGATTTTCCCTCCTTCGTTTTTTACAATTATGGTCCATCTAGTCATACATATTATTGCAAAGGCTAAAGTGGCTGGTCCAGTGCATTATAGGTGGATGTACCCAATTGAAAGGTATTGTTTTATTAGGCTTATTTTAAATGCTATAGTATCTTAATATTTTTTAATAACATTTTTAATACTTTCATTTATGCTTCATAGATGTTTAAAGGAGTTCAAGAATTATGTAAAAAACAAAGCTCAACCAGAAGGCTCGATTGCTGAAAAATATGTAGCACATGAGTGTCTTATGTTTTGCTCTAGATACCTTGATGGAATTGAGACAATATTCAATTGGCCTCGTCGAAATCTTATTGATGTACAATATTGTACCATAGTGAATCTTATTTTGTTTACGGAGATTTAAGCTCTTGTAATGAAGATTATTGATGTAGCAGTCTTAAATTAGTTAGTCTTCTCCAGAATATGATAATTTGACTCGTTGCTGTGAGTTGTAAACTCACTTGTGGTGAAGTCAAAAATGGAAGGAAGAAAGAAAGTTAAAGTAGCAGACAAAGATTGAAAGGTGATGATGAGTGAGAGTGATGCTTGTTGAAAGCATTGTCAAAAAGGGACAACAGTGAACAAAGAAAATGAAGAAAGAAAAAGTGAATTGCATGTGGGAGAGAATTCAGCCAAAGAGCAGCGCATACATTGGTAGAAATATAATAGGTGGCACGTGCATTTTGAGTCTGCTGCACACTACGCGAGGAAGAAATTTGCATGCAGGGTTTTGGATTTTGAGGAGGAATGAGCTTATAAATAAAAGGCTCATTCTCAGCCTTAGAGCATCGAGGGATCAGAGCAAAATAGAGGGATTAGTATGAGTCCCTCTAATCAAAGTAATCTTTTTTTTTTTTTTTAAGTAATCTTCTCTTATCAAAGAGGAACATTCTAAACTTAGAGGGGAAAAATGTAGGTTTCTCTTAAGAGATAGAGAGAGTAGTCACAAACTCATAAGGGAATACAAAAGTTCCTCCTATAGAGAGTTTGATCTCAGACTCAGAAGGGAAAAATATAACTTCTTCATGAGGCTCAAAGATAATAATGATAGGTTTTTCTTGAGAGTTTCTCCTCCTTCCTTGTTGTCCTTATTTTACAAGTGAGAATGGATTTCTCCTATTATAAGAAAGAGTTAATAGTTACATCTTTGTTATTAGAGAGAATGTGAGCTAGTTTCTCCTATAACAAGAAAGAGTGTGTGGGATCTCTTCTTATAGTGTGTTTATTTTAAATTTTTTCAAATATGTATATTTTTAGCATAAAAATTAAATTAGTTCTACTAAAAACTATTAACATAATAGTCTTTACTAAAATAAATTCTAGAACTGCTCATGTAAAGAGACTTCTATTACCAACAAACCTTTGGTCTAATAGTATGCCTCTCATTGTGAGTGTGAGTAATTGTAAAAGTAATTTTCGTGGGTGTCATCTTTTGATACGAGTTATATGACTTAAACTTCACTTAAATCAAAAAAAAAAAAAAAAAAAAAGGACTACTATTATCCTGTCAAAATTGAAATTTTAAGTATTCCATGTGTATCCATTGTTCTTTCATATAAATACATTTTATTAGAAAATAATAGCATAGAATCCACTGTAGCACATAAGTAAAATGGATTGCATATTAATCCGGGTTCGATTCCCGGCAGTGGAAAAATATTTTTGTCCCACGCACAGTTTTATTCAGAATAACATATATTGGGATACAGTGACTTCATGGGGAGATAAGATTATGTTGATCATAAGAAGGCTTTTGACTTTCTTCAAGGATGTGGAATAAAGATTTTGGTTGATCTTCATTGCACATTTTTGCTGTAAGCGCACGGGAAGTGGAGTTAAATTTTCACCAAAAAAATTAAGCAAAAAAGTTTGGTTAATAACTACAGTTCAATGCATGAAATGAGTAAACAACAATAAATTTAAGGTAATTACGAAACTCATTGCTCAACACGGCAAAAGGGGGGTTGGGGGTTGGGGGTTGGCGGTTGGGGAAGATGATGTTGTTTGCTTTTTTTTTAATCGTTTTATTATTTGTTTTTGGCAAAAATGATATTTAGGTAAATGATTGCTAAAAAATTTTAAAAACAATCAAAGTTGTAAAATACGCACGTGGAGCACAAATGCCTTTAACTTGGATAGTTTTTTTAACGGAGGAAGTATTGTGCATCCTTTAATCAAATCATAGGAGAAAATCGTACACTTTAAGAATCATAAGGGATAAACGTACACTTTAAGCAGAACACAGGAGTTATGGTGCCATTTATCCAAATAAAAATGTGTTCCACGTATCCTATCTTCTCTAATACAAATATAATTAATCGTATAAATATGACACAAGGATCCGCTGTAGCACACAAGTAAATTGGATTGTCTAATAATCCGGGTTCGACTCCCGGCAGCGGAAATTTAACTTTTTATTCAAATGCAGTTGCATTCATCTTGCATAATTTTTTACCAAAAAAAAAATCTTGCATAATTTGGGCTGCAACTTTATTGGGCTACAAGTGGGTTCATGGGGAGAATTAGGGATGGTAATGGGGACAGGGATTGCGGGTACCCGCCCCATTCCCGCTCCAAATGAGGCGGGGATTAAGGCGAGAAATGGGGAATGGAGAGGGGGATGGGGATCATCTTTTAATCCCCGCGCGGGGGCGGGGCGGGGTGCGGGGATAAGCATTTCCCGCCCCGCATATCCCGCCCTGCATATATAGATAATTATTTTTATTATTTTAGTATTATATATGTATTAAAATTATACATATAAAAGTATAAAAAAATAACATTAAACAAAGTATTATAAAATAGAGAAGAAAAATTAGATTATTTGAAAGGATTTTATAATTATTCTTAAAATCATTGTATGCCGTAACTTGAAATTGGCTATCATTTGACATAAATACCTCAATTTTATTATTGTTCATAGTAAATTAAGAGATTTGTTAATTATTTCAGTTGCACTTCAAAAAGTTTCAAATAACATAACTAAAGATGAATTTTAAAGAATTGCAACTAATATTATATGTGACATGCGATAAGAAAAAAAATTATAATAATCAATGCAATCTCACTAGCACAAAAAAAATGTTCTTTTTCAATTAGAGTTCTCATACACAATAGTTAAGTCAAAATTTATTTTAAATATTTGGGACTCAATTACTATAATATTATTTTTACTATTTAATTGTAAGAATAATTAATATTAGACTTTATTTAAGATCTATATTTATATGTATCATTAGTATAACTTTAATTTATATTTTGAAGTTGCATGATTTAAATTAATTATAATTCTTAAGGTTTAAAAAGAATAATAAAAATTTGCAGCTAATCCCCATTCTCCACGGGGATTCAGGGGCGGGGGGCAGGGGTATAGAATGTGGGGACGGGGTGGGGGATGAGGGAGCTTTTTGAGTGGCGGGGCGGGGCATGGGGATAGCTCCCCCCGCCCCTACCCCTCCTTCCCCCCCCCCCCACCCCCCCCCCCCCCCCCACCCAATTGCCATTCATGGGGAGAATTCAAAGTTTAATCATAAAAAGTTTCGTTTTAGACTCGAGTGATTAAAGATGTTAGATTGTGAGTTTCACCTTTTTAATGAGTCGGAATGAAAAACTTAGGATAATCATCACTAGAGGAGAATAATATTTATTTTGTTTATTTTTGGTAAGAACTATCAATATAAGGGGAGTTAATTTTCATCAAAAAAATTGAAGTAAGATAATTTAGGTAAATAACTATAAGTTCAATGCTTGAAATGAGGATGACAATAGATCGGAAGTAACTGTGGAACTAGTTGTTCAACATAGAAATCGTGCATACCTGAAATCAGCAGTGAGTTCATGGCGAGAATTCAGAGGTTAATCGCAAGAAAGGCTTTTTAGGATTGAGTAGTCGAAGATGTTAGATTGTGAGTTTGATCCTCCTAATTGAAATAAAAAATTTCAAATTATTATCGTTGTACTAAAATAATGTTTATTTTGATTATTTCTTGTAATAAGTGGCATGACCATAGCACCTTTTTTTTATTGGACTCTTCTATCTTTTTTCTCCAATTCGTAAAGAGTATATTTTTTATAATACACACAAAAGTTAAATTTAAAAAAAATTGAACAAAATACTTGTCGATCATTATATAACTAGTATTCTGTGGGAAAATTTTAAAAACGTGAAAAATATACATCTATAAATACTTCAGGCTATTTTCATTTTCACCATATAATTAATTCTCTCAAGTTTAACATCTTAAGTCACAACTTTCTTTTTATAAATTGCGTGCGCACACACACATATAGAATAATTAATATCCCGCGTATTTATGTGCAAGATCTCACATTAAAGATGACACCAAGGTTAGATGACTAATCCATCTATGTAAACTTTGTAAAGATGTAATTCAATTTGTTAAGATCTGCATGTCCAAAATCTTACAAGGAATACGAACATTACGTTGCAACTTTTAGCCTTATCGAATTAATTATCAGTTCAAGCAGCTGATCTCATTAAAGATATCATCCCCTTTGACCTCATTTGCTTGTTGGGTTGACCTTTTCAGCTGAATAGAAAATCTTGATGTATATATACATTTAGGAGAGAAAGGACTGAGTACAACTCTTCATAGTCGTCTTGTATCGCACAAAATCAATCAAAGTCTTTGTCAATGCAAAATTTTGCGAAAGTTTTTCCGAATAATTCTGCAACGAGATTAGAGAAAACTCATAGTTTACATCAATAAAAGCCTCGAGAATACCCAAGCGTAAAACTCACGAAATGAAAACCCCTTTACAGGGATTAGAGCAATTCTAAAAGACTTCTCATTTTTACTCTTTAACTAAAATAATATATTGTTTCACTATTATAAGTGGCTTAAACCAATAATATTTTCGATGGAGTTACACTCCTGTTTATGTTAATTTTGGTCAAGAGATTTTTGTTTTTTGGGAGGTTGAGAGATAAGAAGTCAAAATATATATATGCATATTAGGTCGTCTAAATTGTCACCGCATGCCAATATTAGAGATATAAATGAAAGTAACCCCTACAAAATTTTGACAAAACACGAAGAGCACTTAATCGCACTCTATTCATGCCCGGATTAGAAAATTCATAAATTTAAATTAATTTCAGTTAAGATATAATAAATGGAAAAAAAATAGAGATTCAAGAGTGACCTAATAATGGATTACTCACTCTGACAGTTGGAAGACTATGATTCGAATCTCATGACTGTGAGGGGACAAGTGGAGGTGGGGGGTTAAAAAAAAAGTGAAAAAAAATAAATTAAGTCTAAACCGTCGCAAGTAAACATTAACAACTTGTTTGGATTCATATTTTTAAAGGAAAGTAAAGGAAGGGGAGGGGATAAGGAACCCTTCCCCTTGTTTGGATTGCAATTTTGAAATCAATAAATGATATAGAGGGGCACGAAAATCCTTCCATTTCCTTTAATTGGATGGATTTTTAAACCTTCTAATTTGGAGTGTTTGGAGGGAAAAGGAAAAGTTTCACCACAAAATGTCTTTTTTGTCCCTACATATCTCATGATTATAAAAATAAAAGAAGGGTACTTAAGTAATTTTACATTTAAAATTATCATTTTTCTTTCATTTACTTCTTCAATCTAAATAAAAGATCATAAAATCATTTCCTTTCATTTTTATAATTATTTTTTTTGTAATCTAAACAAGATAATTCACTTTACTTTCCTTTCCTTTATTATTATTTTTTTTTTCCCACTTTACTTTCCTTTCCATTCCTTTGTGCAGTCCAAACACTATGTAAAGATATAAGTGAAGTTAACCCTTATAAAATTTTGTCGAAACAAGTAGAACACTTTAATAATGGAATTCTATTTATGCTAGGAGCAGCGGATTCATCAATTTCAAATCAAAATCTCGTGTCAAACAAGCAGTAAATGGGGCCACCTATAGAGCCTTATGGTATTTGTTCACTTCCTTGCTTGGTTCGTCGTTTTTCTTGGCAGGCCTGTTGCTCTCCAAGAACTTCCGTCACAAACTGTGATGTGGGAGTAATTGATTGGGTAGCTGTAGTTTGTGATAATTGATGCCCCAAATCAGCCAAAAAATAATGATAAGACTTTGATTTGAATGAAATGCTTCAACAATTACTTCAATAACTATTGTCATTTGATTTAGTGGTATAATTTTTATTTTAAATACAAAAAATTTTAAAATTTATTTTTATATATAATATTTTAAATAATATAAAATATTTTAAAACTTTCTTAAATTAAAAAAAAATAAATAAAATGCTTCATGCAGCCCCATCAAAAACTAAAATCATATCCTAATTAATATTTTATTATAACGTTTTAATATCACATTCAAATCATTCATATAATTTTTAAATTACAAAAATGGAAGAAAATCTATTTATGTTGGATAAAATGAATTGCTGAGATGTAATATTAAGATATTAAAATAAAACATTAGTCTGAAGAGGATCTTAATCCCTGTAAAAGGGTTTCCATTTCGTGACTGCAATATGTAATCTTCCATTCTAATATGCTAACCTGGAAAAAATAGCTTTCAATTGAGGGAGGCTTACTCCAAGAGCCTCCAACAGCTTCCCCATCTCAGGCTCCTTAAAATTGGGAGTCCATATTGCACCCACCAAACTTGTCAAATATAGAGATTGGTTCCCTATATTTGCAAAAGTGTTCAAATAGTAAAAAATATGATTGTTGGAGTGCTAAAACATAATTTGTATAGAGAGACTGTTGGAGTAAAATTAGAATACGACTTCCTGAAATCAAGATAAATAAAAAGTAGGGATGTTGTTGAAGTGAAACTGAAATTGAGGACCCTTAAAAGTGAGGAAACAACTCCAAAATCCCTCCATGTAAAAAAAAAAAAATACGAAGGTTGTTGGAGTTTCAGCAACCTTTTAAAGAGTAGAGTGAACCAAATGACTAAAATGGTAACTTTTTATAGAATAGGTTATGGTTTATTCTTTAAGCCTCCGTTTGTTTTCTGTAAAATATTTTTCTGTTTTTTCGATTTTTAATAACACTGGAAAATCGATTAACTAAAAAACTTTTTCGGGCCAAAGAAAAATATTTAGTTGAAAAGAGTGAAAAATATTTTCATCTCTTTTTGGAAAAAGAAAGTAGTTTCCACTCACTCCACCCCACCTTCACTCGCCCCACCCTAACCTTGACCTCACTCCACCCTACCCTGACCCCCACATCCACATCCACCTCCACCTCCATCTCACTCCCATCATATTTTTAGTTAATTATTATTAAATAAAAATTAATTAATTTTAATTCAATGACTAATGAATCAATTAAATTAGCGATGAATGAAATTATAGTTACTAAATTAATATTAATTAATCATAATTAATTAACTATATTTAATTAATTTAAGCTTTTTAGTCATTTATTAACTATTAGTTAATTATTCAACTAATTTAAATTAATTATTATTAATTTATAAAATTATTATTCAAAATTTATCTATTATGTATTAATCAAAAATTTAATTAATTAATTATTATTAATAAATAATTTTTATCGATTAATTATTAGTAATTTTAAAAAATAATAAAATAATAATTTTAATCAAATTTTCACTATTATATCCAAACACCAAAAAATATTTTCCAATGTAACAACCAAACACTAGAAAATATTATGTTTTCCAAAAAAATATTTTTTCCTATAAATATTTTATGTTTGCAAGTTATTTTACGACAAACAAATAGAGCCTAACATGAAAATTTTTGGAAGTTGTAACAGTGAGGGTCTATGATGGTTGTCAAATAAAAGGAAAAAAAAAGGAAGGCTTCTTCTTGCGAGAAGAAAAGAAAGGAAAAAAAAAGAAATTGCCCCCAACGGTAATTAGGTGGATCAGTTAGATAGTGATTTGTTGTGCCCAAAGATCTTAATTTCCAACCTATACTCTCCATGTCACAAATATTTTTTGGCCCTTAATAGATCTACAACATGTTTTTGAAGCGTGCCGTTGCACTTCGGAGGCTAAAGTTTTAGCGTGGGTTCAATGTAGTCCTGCTTGCAGCCGCTATATTCTAGAGTTGGTTTAATATGGTCCTGCCTAAATTGAGTTTGTAGGTTCAATCCATGTCATTCGCCCATCAATAAATGAACCATTTGTTTTGAAGATATAAGACAAACTTGAAAGCATTTTTTCTCCAAGTAATCTTGAGGGAGTTGGCGAGTTATCTCTAGAGTTTTGATCTTAGGTGTTTGAGGTACACATTCCAAACCGCAAACCATATGATGATAGGAGCCCATCCTACATTGGATAGCATTTTCTAGGTCTGAAGTATAGAGGCTAGCCAGTTTCCATTCATCCAGTTCCTTTTTTTGGCAAAGAATACGTACAAATGGTTAGAGAAAAGCAGTTAGATGTAGTGGAAAAGAACTAATCAACAAGAAAGAGGTCCTACTCAACTCAAACGAGCAATATATATGGACATAAGTATTCAGTACATTTTAGTTTTTCTTTAACTACTTTAACCACGGTCCACGAAAGTCATCAAATGAGTCAGTTTTTTTTCTTCAGTTTATCTCATAATTTAAATAGAAAAAGACATGGGAGGACGTTAATTTTTTTTCCCTACCATGATGAATCAATTGATCAAAAAAAAAAAAAAAGAGAAAAAAGAGAAAAGAAGAAGAAGTTTTAAGAATCAAATCCAAACTTGCAAAAATAAAAAGGTAAGACAAATAGAGTCAAAATCGGATATTGATATGTTCTGAGTAGCTTTCCTACTGTTCGATTGTTGTTCGATAGTGCTCACAGATATGGCAGTAGATAAAGTGTAATTTTAAAAAAAAAAGAGCAGTTGAGCACTCGAATCTATAATTAGCTAGCTTGATTCTATATATATATATATCAATGCGAAGTTACAACCTAAACATTCCTCTCAAGCCAAATTGGTTCATTATCTTCACCTGTTCTAACCACTTTCTGCACAATTATTAGCTTCTTAATTACAAAAATGGCTCCAACTGCAACAACATCAGATGAAATAGCCTTTGAATTCATGCCCTTTTTTCGAGGCAACAAAGATGGTCGTGTTGAGAGACATCTCCTCACTGACTTTATTCCGACATCATTGGATCCTAATAATCAAACTGGTGTTGTTTCCAAAGATGTTGTGATTGTTCCAGAAACAGGTGTCTCAGCACACCTTTTTTCGTCCACCACCATCAAGCCAAACCAAAAGCTTCCTCTCTTGATTTACTTCCATGGCGGAGCATTTTGCTTTGGATCACCATTTTGTGCTATGTACCACACCAATCTTACCTCACTTGTGGCGAAGGCAAAGGTTTTAGCCCTATCTGTTGATTAGAGATTAGCCCCTGAATACCCCATCCCCGCAGCTTATGAAGATGCATAGGACACGCTCAAGTGGGTGGCTTCGCATAGTGCTAGCCATGGCGGCGCTGAATCTTGGCTTAACGACTATGCCAATTTTCGACGAGTTCTCCTCGCAGGTGGCAGCGCCGGGTCCAATATCTCACACAACACAGCAATGCGTGCAGGTGCTGAAGAATTAGCAGGGCTGAAGCTGTTTAGGGTGTGTGTAATTCACCCAGATTTTGTAGGCAAAGAAGGGTCTTTGAACAAGGCTTGGCCATTTACATGCCCAAACACATCTGGTGAAAATGATCCTAGGATCAATCCTGCCATAGATCCCAAGCTTTCTAGCCTAGGATGCAGTAAGTTGCTTGTGTGCTTTGCAGAAAAGGACGCTTTTAGAGATGCTGGTTGGATTTATTTCGAGGCAATAAAGAAGAGCTGGTGGCAAGGAGAAGTAGAGATTGTGGAGACGCTAGGTGAAGACCATGTGTTTCATCTGTTTAATCCCACTGGTGAGAAGGTTGTGGCATTCTTGGACAAGATTGCCTCTTTCATAAATCAATGAGTCCTTTTCCTCACCTACTTCTTGGATAGATTGAATAAATTGTGCTATGTCACATTTAAGGTTTAGGGTTTAAACGTTTCAGACTCAAATATGGATTTCATTTTAGAGCATGGTTTTATGCGCCAAAATAAAATGTGGGATCACAGACATTTTAAAAAATGACTTGTATTCTTTCTATTCATTAATAAGATGTTCAACATTTGATTGTCTCTATCATCCATCATTCCATCTTGATCATCAATGCATGATATGCTGGTTCTTTTTCTTATTTCCTAATAATGAATTAATAACTCATTTGGATTGTACCACAGTGAATCTTATTTTGTTTAAGGGGATTTAAGCTCTTGTAATACAGATTATTGATGTAGCTGTCTTAAATTAGTTAGTCTTCTCTAGAATACGATAATTTGACTCGTTGCTGTGAGTTGTAAACTCACTTGTGGTGAAGTCAAAAATGGAAGGAAGAAAGAAAGTTAAAGTAGCAGAAAAATATTGAAAGGTGATGATGAGTGAGAGTGATGCTTGTTGAAAGCATTGTAAAAAAGGAACAACAGTGAACAAAGAAAATGAAGAAAGAGAAAGTGAATTGCATGCGGGAGAGAATTCAGCCAAAGAGCAGCGCACGCAATGGTAGAAATATAATAGGTGGCACGTGCATTTTGAGTCTACTGCACACTGCGTGAGGAAGAAATTTGCAGGCAGGGTTTTGGATTTTGTGGAGGAATGAGCTTATAAATAGGAGGCTCATTCTCAGCCTTGGAGCATCGAGGGATCAGAGCAAAATAGAGGGATTAGTGTGAATCCCTCTAATCAAAGTAATCT
This sequence comes from Ehretia macrophylla, assembly GCA_037974665.1. Lineage (NCBI taxonomy): Eukaryota > Viridiplantae > Streptophyta > Magnoliopsida > Boraginales > Ehretiaceae > Ehretia > Ehretia macrophylla. The sequence continues at coordinate 52,119,176 of CM075772.1, read as the reverse complement.
TCTCTTATCAGAGAGGAACATTCTAAACTTATAGTGAAAAAATGTAAGTTTCTCTTAAGAGATAGAGAGAGTAGTCTCAAACTTAGAAGGGAATATAAAAGTTCCTCCTAATGTATAGAGAGTTTGATCTCAGACTCAGAAGGGAAAAATATAACTTCTTCATGAGGTTCAGAGATAATAATGATAGGTTTTTCCTGAGAGTTTCTCATCCTTCCTTGTTGTCCTTATTTTATAAGTGAGAGTGAGTTTCTCCTATTATAAGAAAGAGTTAATAGTTACCTCTTTGTATTAGAGAGAATGTGAGTTAGTTTCTCCTATAATAAGAGAGAGTGTGAGGCATCTCTCCTTGACCCTTTCGAGATGGTTTGGAGACGATTTAGATATGTCATCTCCGAACCGTCTCCAAAGGCAACTATTAGGAGACGGTTTGGATAGTCCTCTCTAAACCTCACCAACCCGATTTGGTTTTTAGACGCTTTATCTACATCGTCACCAAACCGTCTCTTAATTGCGATGATTTAGTGACGATTTTACAGTTCATCTCCAAATATTACCAACCAGAGACGGTTTGGTGACGATTATCTATGTCATCCTCAACCCCAGTCCTATTGACTAAAACATATTATTCATAGCGTTTTCATTACCTAAAAACACTATATACTGCATTAAAAATTCATGAAATTAAATCATGAATAAAAGACAACATTAACTTTCAACCCATATATTGATAATTAAGGATTACATTTGAGTGGTAACAAAATACGTTATTTTGTATGTACATAAAAACCTACCAATGTACATAATCACACATGAAAAATACCAAGAAATGGTATTCTCACATTAACGATTATTCTGCATCATCTACTTAACGAAAACTAAAATATATACTCCTAATAACCTTAATATGCTAAACTTAGTAGAAATATTAGCCCAAGGCCTTGAGGAAATAAATCTTCAGCATATCATGAAAAACTTTTTGACGAACTTGAGCTTCTGAAGTATAGCCTTCTTCCTTTGGTGGAGCATTAAGATTAATATTCGGTTTCACATCTTTCTTCAAGCTCCGTTCAATTTTTTCAAATGTGTTGTCATTTTCTTCTGTAACACAAAGATTTTGTGACTGTTGTTGTTTCTCCTCACTCATTATTGAAAAAAAAATGTTGATAGCTACAAGATGAATGCAACTCATTCAACCCAAATGAAAGCTCTTTAAATAGACAGCAACACAGACGCAACCTTGCATTTTCCGTCTCTTTTTCGTCTCTAATTGGAGACGAAAGAGAGACGAAATATGATTGTGGTCTCCAATTCGTCTACATATGGTGTATTAATTTGTCTAATCAGTCAAACATGGCGTGCATGCCACTACTTGTCAGTCTGAGGGGCTGAGAAGCTCAGACTTTTTCGTCTCATTTTCGTCTCTAATCGGAGACGCTTTAGTGACGGAACACAATTTTCGTCTCCAATTCGTCTCCTAATGGTGTATGGATTTGTCCAATCAATTGAAGATGATGTGTACGCAATCTTCTGTCAGTGTGAGGGCTGAAACTGTTGTGTTTTGTCTCCTTTTCATCTCCATTCGGTGACAAAGTAGTGACGGACTATTTGGTCCGTCTCCAAAATTTAAAAAAATACCCAAATTGGAGACGGATGAGGTGGTCCATCTCTTTTTTTCTTTTTTTTTAATCTTTTTTTTAAGCCCAAAGGAGACGAATCATTAGGTCCGTCTCCCTTTTTTTTTTAAAAAAAAAAAAAAATTTAGGGTCAAAGAAGACGGACGATTTGGTCTATCTCCTTCATTTGATTTTAAAGCCCAAAGATTTGGTCCGTCTACCCTTTTTTTTTTATAAAAAAACTTTTTTTTAGGGCCAAAGCCAAATTTTAAAAAATACGCAGACAGATTAGGTCCGTCTCTATTTTTTTCTTTTAAAAAAAAATTATAGGGCCAAATGAGATTATTTTATTTTAAAGCTCGAAGTATGGTCCGTCTCCCAAATTTAAAAAAATACCCAAATGGAGATGGACCTCCCTTTTTAAAAAAAAAAAAAAATTAGGGCCAAAGGAGACGGACCAAAATGGTCCGTCTCCCAAATTTTAAAAAATACCCAAAAGGGAGATGAACGATTTGGTCCATCTCCTTTTTTTTAAAAAAAAAAAAATCTTTAAAAAAAAAACGAAAAGGCCAAAGGAGACGGACCATTTGGTCCATCTCCCAAATTTTAAAAAATACCCAAAAGGGAGACGGACGATTTGGTCCGTCTCCCTTTTAAAAAAAAAAAATCGAAAGGGCCGAAGGAGAGTCTGCCTTTATTATATTTTAAATCTCTAAGGAAACAGACCATTTAGTCCATCTCCCAAATTTTAAAAAATACCCAAATGGCGACGGACCTATTAGGTCCATCTTTTTTTTTTTTTTTTTTTTAAATCTTTTTTTTTGGGCCAAAGGAGACAGACGATTTGGTCCGTCTCATTTATTTAATTTTAAAGCCCAAAGGAGACGTACCATTTGGTCCGTCTCCTAAATTTAAAAAATACCCAAATGGAGACGGATGGATTATATCCGACTCCTTTTTAATTTTTTAATTTTTTAAGGCCAAAGGAGACTGACCATTTGTTTGTCTCCCATATTTAAAAAAACACGCAGACAGATAGGTCCGTTTCCCTAATTTTAAAATATATATATATATATAATTTTAGGTCCAAAGGAGACCGACCATTTGGTATGTCTCTGTTATTGGGTTTTAAATCCCAAAGGAGATGGACTGACCATTTGGTTTGTCTCCCATTCACGATTTCTGCCTTCAGCACTTAAATCTCTATTTTTTTTTTTAACAGCCACCCCCTTTTTCCCCCATCCCCACACCCTACCCCAGGCCATAATACTCTAACCCCACCCCTCAACACCACATCATATCTCTAAAATTTTCTTCTTCACCCCCAACCCTTCCATTTTTCCAACCACATTAAGGTTATATATATGTATACGAAATGTATATATATATATGTAGATGTATATGTATATGTATATGTATATTTAGATGTAGATGTAGATGTATATGTAGATGTATATGTATTTGTAGATGTAGTTATAGATATATATGTATATGCATATGTTTATGTGTATATATATGAGTTTATATATGTATATATATATGTTTGCATATACTCCCAAATGTTGATGGTAGACATGTTTTTTTTTTTCGGTTTTTATTCATTTTTTTGCAGTTTATATTTTTGGCTTTATTTTTCATTTTTTTTAAATAATTTTTTGGTTTTTTTGTTCATTTTTATGTTTTATTTTATTTATGTTTCCTTTTTTTTAATGTTATTAATTTTATTTTATTTATATATTTTGTATTTTTTTAATTACGATAAAAATTATTTATTTTAAGTTTTTATTTATTTAGTTATTTTTCTTTTTTTTTTGTATAATTGCAAGGTTCTTTATTGATTTGGATTAGTTTATATATTTTTTCTATTTTTTTTTTCCTTTTTTGTAAGTTTATTAATTTTTTTTATAATTATTAATTTCAGGTTTTCGTTATTGGATACACCATAATACGTCTCAGGTTAGTATTCTAATGTGTTTAATATCATTATCACGCTACTTATTCTATATAAATGATGTTCATCCTATGTTTGGAAATGTGTTTTTATTTATGGCACTTCTTTTTTATAAATGTTTAGTTTATAAAATAAGGTTTAAGATTAATAATTGAAAAAATTGAGTTAGTTGATATTTTAATATTTATAATAGAAATTACTATTACTGTTGTGTATATCACATAGGAAGTTCTTGGTTAAGATAAATTCGTTTGGCATTGTACAAGTCCCAAGTCCAAACTCATTTTGTAATATGGTTCATTATTAATTATATTATCCATTGGCATCATTTTATTGCGACATAATAATACCCTAATATTGTTTCACCTTCAATACTCCAAAATCTTATCAAAAACTTAGGTTCACTACAGTAAAATATAAAATGAAGTCATCTTGTGCATGGATGGACCACAGACTAACACCCGACAGACAACTTAAAGATGAATTTATCAACGGTGTAAATAGATTTGTTGCTTTCGCATGTAGTCAAAGGTATTACATGGATGGTCAAAAAATAAGATGCCCATGTGCTAAATGCAAAAATCGCAGATTTCACCTACCTGATGATGTTAAGATCCATCTTTGTAAGAAGGGGTTTATGCCAGATTATTATGAATGGATTGCACACGGGGAACATGTGTCCAATTATCATGGTTCATTTCAACATAATGTTGTAGATGAGAATTGTCCAGGGGTGACAGAACAAAATAATTATATGAGAATGGTAATTGTTGCTGTTAGACCAGATTTTTTCAATGATAATAACGAAACATATGAAACACCTAATTCTGATGCACAAACATTTTTTGATCTGGTTAAGGCTACTAATGAGCCATTGTGGGATGGATATGAACATCACACTGTGTTATCTACTGTGTGTCGTTATATGAATATCAAATCTGAAGAGAATATAAGTGAAAATGTTTTAACAGACTCATTGCTGAAATCAGGGATACGTTGCCAGATACTAATAAGATGCCAGAAAATTTGCACCAATTTAAGAAGGTAATAAAACCTTTAGGGTTGGGATATAAGAAGATAGATGTTTGAATAAATGGATGTACGTTATTCTATAAGGATAGAAATCGCTTGGAGAATTGTCCTTGTTGTGGTCACCGCCGATTCAAGCCATCAACACGTGGTAATAAACGGGGTAAACTTATAGCCTACCAACATTTGGGGTTTTTTCTATTGACCCCTAGGTTGCAAAGATTATACTTGTCAAAGGCTACAACGAAATATATACAGTGGCACAAGAAACATTTACTTGAAGATGGCAAACTATGTCATCCATCTGACGGTGAGGCATGGAAACACTTTGATAGCTCTTATCCTGATTTTGCGTCTGAACCAAGAAATGTTCGGCTTGGTTTGTGCTCGGATGGTTTTAACCCTCACAGTTCAAATGTTATACCTTATTCTTGCTGGCTTGTGATAATCACACCTTACAACCTCCCACCGTGGATGTGTATGAAAGACCCTGTCATGTTCTTGACACTTCTTATACCTGGTCAGAAAAGTCCTGGAAAGTACATTGATGTGTATTTAGAGCCTCTAATTGATGAATTGAAGAAGTTATGGTTAGAAGGGATACCTCCCTATGATGTGGCAACGCAAAAGAATTTTCAGTTGCGGGCAGCTTTAATGTGGACAATTAATGACTTTCCAGCATGTGGTATGTTGTCTGGGTGGAGTACCCATGATCAGCTATCATGTCCGTATTGTATGGGAAAGACAAAAGTTTTCCAATTGCCAACGGGTAGGAAGACTTGTTTATTTGATTGTCATCGTCAATTCTTTCCACGACATAGTCCTCTACAGCGTGATAAGAAGAATTTTATTATGGGAATAGTTGAAATTGATACATCTCCGCCAAGACTAGATGGTGAGGAACTGTGGGATAGTGTGAAATGTTACCTTAAAATCAATGAAATAGAAGAAGATAAGCTCCCTGGTTTTGGGGTTAGGCACAATTGGACCAAGAGAAGTATTTTCTGGGATTTGCCTTACTGGAAAACACATCTTCTGAGACACAATTTAGACGTCATACATATTGAGAAGAATGTTTTCGATAACATTTTCAACACCGTGATGGGTGTCAAGGGGAAGACAAAGGACAACCTTAAAGCGAGAATTGATATGGATGAATTTTGTGACCATCCAGAATTATGTGGTGCGAACCAACTAAATATGGGTGTTTACACACTCACTGTGGCAAACAGAAGAAAACTTCTTGAATGGGTTAAAGACCTACGAGTCCCTGATGGGTATTCTTCCAATTTGTCAAGGTGTGTGGATATGAAACAGTTGAAGATGTCACACATGAAGAGTCACGATTGTCATATGTTTATGGGTGTTTACAAAAGGAAGGGATTGACTTTAAAGAGACTTTCTCTCCAGTTTCAATGAAGGATTCTTTCAGGACAATCATGGTACTTGTTGCGCATTTTGACCTTGAGCTTCATCTAATGGATGTCAAAATAGCGTTTCTCAATGGTGATATTGACGAAACGATCTATATGGTACAACTAGAAAATTTTGTGTTGGGAGGCCCAAAGAATATGGTTTGCAAATTGAAAAAATCTATTTATGGGCTCAAGCAAGCTTCTCGTCAGTGGTACTACAAATTTCATAAAGTGATTATCTCGTTTGGTTTTGAGAAAAACGCTGTTGATGATTGTGTGCATCACAAGTTCAGTGAGAATAAACACATATTCCTGGTTTTGTATATCGATGACATACTACTTGCCACAAATGATATACATGCTGCATGACATCAAGAGATTTTTATCAAAGAATTTTGAGATGAAAGATCTTTGTGACGCCTCCTTTGTATTAGGGATCCAGATACACCAAGATTATTCATGGGGTTTTCTTGGATTATCACAAAAGGGGCTATATTAATAAAGTGCTCAAAAGATTTAGCATACAAGACAACAAACTAGGTAAAACCCCTGTCGCTAAGGGAGACAAGTACAGTCTCAGCCAATGCCCGAAAAATAACCTTGAAGTTAAGGAAATACAAAAGATTCCCTATGCATCAGCTATAGGGAGTCTAATGTATGCTCAAGTGTGTACGTGTCCGGATATTACGTACATTGTTGGTATGTTAGGCAGATATTTAAGTAACCTTGGGATAGATCATTGGAAAGCAGCCAAACGGGTTATGAGGTATTTGCAGAGAACAAAGGATTACATGCTCACATATAAGAGATCGGATAAGTTGGAGATCATAGGGTATTCCGAGTCTGATTATGTTGGATGCCAAGACATTAAGAGATCCACATCAGGCTACATTTACCTGTTGGTTGGTAGAGCTATATCTCGGAGGAGTGTCAAGCAAACACTCATAGCTTCTTCCACCATGGCAGCAGAATTTGTAGCATGCTATGAGGCATCCAACCATGGAATATGGCTGTGGAATTTTGTCACTAGGCTGCGCATTCTGGAAGGTATTGAAAGACCACTCAAACTATTTTGTGACAATAAATCAGCAGTGCTATATTCCAACAACAATTGGAGATCATCCAAGTCAAAGCATATTGACATCAAGTTCCTAGTTGTGAAGGAGAGAGTACAGAGTGGACAGATATCCATAGAGCACATTAGGACAAACTCCATGATAGCGGATCTGCTTACAAAAGCATTACCACCTAAGGTCTTTCATGAGCACACTGCTCATATGGGTATTGTGTTGTTTAAGGATATTGTGTTTTAGTGGGAGTTTGTGCATTTAATCGCTTTATGTTTGATTTTTTGACACATTTACGTATTTGGATATTTTTCTGATCAGAAATATAGATATTCAGTTCATTTCACTCTGATACATTATGTTCGGTTTTGATCTCACTAAAGTAGGACCAGTTGGAAATAGACATGTCTGGATCACATTTCATGTAATTTTCATTCTACGCATCCATGATTGATCTATGTTATTTGGTTGTATTGATATACGTGACCATTGATGGGTTTAGTTACGATAAATGTGACGAAGACAACTTTGACCCTATATCGATATAGTCAATGGACGAGATTTTCCGGATATACCCTAAGGTTCTGATAGCAAATTTTGGAGCTCATAAAGTTAAACACATTTGCAAGGTTATATATGTGGCCTAGTGGGAGATTGTTGAAAAATTTCAACATATGGGGCGACAAATGTAAATATTTAAATGTGTTGTGCTATCTATTAATTAAGCTTAATTAAAGTGATCTAATTAAGAATTAAGTTTAGGCTTGTAGGTATAATTGTCATTGAATTAATGTGTAAATACTTTAGTGATATTTCTAATTTGATGAGAGGCCAAACTAGAAATATCTAAAACTTATAAGTTATATTAGGGTTATAGTCCCCAAATTGTATGTACGTTGTTTTTCTCTGCATCCCCATCAACAGAGAAAGAGATAACACCTTTGGCAAAGTTCGTACTAATTTGGAAGATCTCAACCTGTTAATCTACCTCCAACAATGGATTCAGGTATGCTTCCACTTTCTGTATCTTCTTATTCTCTTGAATTGAAGTGGGTAGTAACATGTTATTTTAGGATTTGTTAAAGAACTTTTAAAGAATAAGGTTTTGCAAATCCTAACAGATGGATCATCCAAGTATGGTAAAAAGTCCATTTATGGAGTCGATCATGGGATTAGATGGATCCTTTAGATGGATCTTCCAAGTATGGTAAGAAGTCCATGCTTCAACATTAAGTAAGAAAGGGGGTTGACTATATAAAGAACCGAAAGGTTACACTTAGGGACACGACGATCTTAACCTAAACACTTTTAACCCTACCCTACAACAAAGCTACCTTTAGCAATCACGGTCGTGGCCTATCACTTGCTGGTCAGGACTCCATTCGATAAAAGGGATTGGGTCTTGCTCCAATCTTAATTGTAGATTGCGAGGGTCTACAACTTATTCCATTCATTTTTTTGCGACGAATTGTAAAATTATAGATTAGTTGCAATTTAAATAAAGGCTTTTGCAACAGTTTTGTTAAGTGTTGCATATTCTATTTATTTTTTTGCAACGGTATGTAAAATTATGGGTTTGAATGCAACACACAAAAATCATTGCTTATTAGATTTTTAATTTAGTGAGACTTCTTGAGATATTTTATTCACGAAGAAATTTGAGCTTCATTCATAGAAAATGAGAAACAATCAAAACTGATTATTTGAAAAGATAGAGAAAAAAACTAAATAGTTGATTAATTAGGTCCTCTTTTTTACCACCTTATTTTTCTTATTTTTTTGCCAAAATTGAGACTTTATTGCTTCATAACCTAAGCTACTGTCGTTTAGTGAAACAATTGTTGCAAGTTTTAAAAAATAGTAATGGAAGTGTAAAATACTACTACTATTTATGTTTTTTATAATTGTTCACAAAAGTATTGACTATTAGATAATAAATAAATAAGATAAACTTATCTCTAACAACTTTACTTTTAAAAACCATTGTAATAACTAACAAAAATTGTCATAAAAAGTATTAAAAACCGTTGTTATTACTATGGAAAACCGTCGCAAATAGGAGAATATTTATCATGTAGTCTTTGAAAAAAACCATTGCTAAAAGAATCAATTGTAATGATTTTTTTACCATTACTATTTATTTGTAAAAAAACCGTTGCAATAGAGAATAGACAATGAGAATGGATTCAACGGTAAGAAGACCGTTACGTAAAGTCATTTGCAATAGTTTTTAGCTTTTTGGCAATGGATTTCAAATGTTGCCTAAGATAAAAAATGTGGTAGTGTCATCTTATCAAAATTGAAATAAAATTAGAAAAGAATAAACACAAAATTTTTAGGAGTAGCCTAATAGTAGGTATTTCTAGCAATTGAAAGACTAGGGTTCGAATCTCATAAAAGTAGGGGGCAGGTGGGGGTGAAGGGAAAAAAATGTATATATATATTAGCTTGAAATTAGTGTATTGACCAAAAATAGCTCAACCCAATAAAAAGAATAACATACTTGGAAAAAAGCCCAAGGGCTATGACTGCATCCTTAAAAGGAAGGAAAGGCCTATGAAATATTCCCCTAAGGAAGGCATATGTGTAAATGGCCCATACAAAAAAGGGTTGTTTCCCCCGATATAATGACTTCTTGTCAAAAAAAAATCTCTATGTCACGGAAAAATCAATTAAAAGAGAAAAACGTGCCACGCCCATGAGATACTACCTATAAGTACTCACAAGAGAGGTACAAAAGACAAGTTGTGTAACCTATATGTATATATAATATTCTTTCTCTAAAAAGTTGTTAGTAACCCTTTTTTTTTTTTATAAAAACCATAGAATTTCATTAAAATGAAATTTGGAAAGGTACAAGTAATTATCCTACACCAGTAGGATCAAAATTGACAATAAAAAAATCCCTTAAAGCAGTGGGGACATTCGACACTCAATCAATAGCTAACTTATCACACAGCTTTTGCTTAGCCACCCAATCTGCTACAAAATTAGTTGACCTCTTAGTATACTGAAACCGAACATGGTTGATCTCAACTGCAATCAACAAGATATCATCAACAATAGGTTTAATTTCCCAGTGGGAACCCCTGTTAGATGAGGTGATGGCATTAAGGACAACAAGTACATCATTCTCGAAGATGATGAAATCAAGGGCTAAGTTTTTGGCAAAGTGGCAAGCTTGTTTAATAGTGAGCGCTTCCGCAACCAAAACCGAATTGCAACTGACATGACAAGCCAATCCAAACACCAAATAACCAGAAGAGTCATGACACACAAAAGCAATAACAACTTTGAATAGAGAAACAAACGATGCATCAATATTAAACTTGAGCCAAAAGGGTGGTGGCGGAGACCATCTCGTTTGTAAATAAGACAAGTTAGATGTTGACTGGTTGAGAGTATCTGTAATTTGAGCTTGGCTGAATTCATTAAAGGAGCAAAGAGCATTTGACAAAGCCAGAGAAACGTTAATATCCACCCCTTCTATAACAATAAAGCATCGAGCTTTCCAGATGTGCCATGCAATGTAAGCAATTTGTGTTTCACCCTCCCCGCGGTTAAGACCTGCTGAAGCAAAATGAGAGCACATATGGATGAACCAGGCATCAAAGCACGTGATTAAAGATAGGTCAATACAAATTTGAAGCGTACTGGCCCACCACATGCGGTGAGTAACCCAATAACAAATTATAAAAGATCAATGGTTTTTAGACCCTACGATCTAGATTGTGAATTTTGAAGTCTATAATTATTTCTTCTAAAGTTTCTAATTTTATAGATTCAAAAAGTAGATTCTTATAGTCTGATAAACAAATCAAGAACTATTTTAAAGGAAATCAATTTTTTTTTACTAAACAAGCTCCATTTTGTTGGAAATAATTTGTTTATTTTGTCCTAGTCTATCGAGTCGTTAGCTAAGTCCTAGTCATTAGGAATTGTTTGTAGTGGAGTTTGTTGCAGACCAAGTCTTTAGCTGATTAGTTAGTGGGTTTGCTTTCCTAATTTTGTGCAGAATTAGTTGAGTATTAGCTCTATAAATAAAGAGCTTCTGATTGGAAGAGTTTATATAAGTGAAATAAAGTTTTCTTCTTCAAAGTTTCTCTGCCCAATTTTTGTATCAGTGGTATACGAGCCAGGTTAGTTTGGTTAAGTGTGAGAGTGTCCAAAATAAATAACAGAGTTCGTGAGATAAACAAGTTAGGAGTAGCTATTTTTGTCTCACTTATTTTTGCAACAACAGTAAATTATGGCCACCGACAGCTTTGTTCAACTAGTTGTTCCTTGTTTTGATGGTCATTATGATCATTGGAGCATGTTAATGGAGAACTTTCTAAGATCTAAGGAGTATTAGCACGTCGTCTCTGAAGGATTTACAGAACCAGCAGATGGTACGACAATGATAGATGCACAAAGAACGGAGTTAGAAGGGAAGCGGTTGAAGGATCTCAAGGCAAAGAATTATCTTTTCCAAGCTATTGATTGTTCAATCTTGGAAACAATACTTTGCAAAGACACCTCCAAACAAATATGGGATTCCATGAAGAAGAAATATCAAGGGTCAGCAAAGGCAAAACGAGCGCAGCTCCAAGTACTTCGTGCTGAATTTGAAACTTTGCGAATGAAACCAGGAGAGTCGGTTTCAGAATATTTCTCAAGGACGATGGCAATCGCAAATAAGATGCGAACTAATGGAGAGAAATTGGAAGATGTCACCATAATTGAGAAAATTCTTCGTTCGATGACAATGAAATTTAATTACGTTCTTTGTTCGATCGAGGAATCCAAAGAAATTGGTGATCTTTCAATTGATGAATTGCAAGGTTCATTACTGGTTCACGAGCAAAAAATAAACCAGCAAGAGAAAGAAGAACAAGTATTGCAGGCATCAACAAATTCAAGAGGATCAGGTTATGGAAGAGGCAAGTGGAAGGGCAAGAGTGCGCATCACAAATCAAAGGAGAATCAAGTTGTTGACTCACACAAAAATGGAAAGGATCGTGACAGTAATTATTCAAGTGATTACAAATCAAAATCCAATGACAAATCACATATTGAATGCTTGCGCTGTCACAGGTATAGATATTATCGTTCTGAGTGTCGAACAAATTTGAATAGAAATCGTGGTGGAAAATCTAACTTTGTAGAGATGAAGGAAGCAGAGTCGAAGGAAGAAGAAGAAGTTTCTCTTTTAATAGTGTGCCATATTAAAGAGGAAACTCAACGCAATTTATGGTATTTGGATTTAGGCTGTAGCAATCATATGTGTGGAGATAAGTTAGCATTCTCTGATTTGGATGAATCTTTTTGCAATAGTGTAACATTTGGAGAAAACTCTACAATCTTCGTTATTGGAAAAGGAAAGGTAAAAATCCAAACCAAAGAAAATTCAATTCAGACTATCTCTAATGTTCTCTATGTTCCAGATTTGAAAACAAATTTGCTCAGCATAGGTCAACTTCAAGACAAGGGATATGAAATTAGCATCAAAGATGGAGTTTGCCGAATTCAAGATCCAAAATTAGGCACAATTGCTCAAGTCAATATTACAGAAAATCGTATGTTTCCTTTGTATCTTCACAACACTACTCATTCATGCTTCTCTGCAAAATTAAAGAATGTTGCATGGTTGTGGCATTTTCGCTATGGGCATCTAAATTTTGGTGGATTGAGAACATTGCAACATAAAAATATGGTAAAGGGTCTTCCCCAATTCGAGTCGCCTTTTGAAATTTGTGAAGAATGTGTTGTTGAAAAACAACATCGTGATAGTTTTCCAAAAGGAAAATATTGGAGAGCAAAAAAGGTGCTAGAGATTGTTCATTCTGATCTCTGTGGACCTATAAATCCTGCATCAAATGGAGGTAAATGATATTTCATCACGTTTATTGATGATTTTACTCGGAAAGCTTGGGTTTATTTTTTGCAGGAAAAATCTGAAACCTTTTCAATTTTTAAAAGGTTTAAGATATTTGTTGAGAAAGAAGCAGGTTGCCATATTAAAATTCTCCAGACTGATCGTGGTGGAGAATTTAACTCACTAGAATTTGCAAATTTTTGTGAGATGCATGGAATCAAAAGACAGCTCACAACAGCTTATACACCTCAACAAAACGGGGTGTATGAAAGGCAAAATCACACTATTTTAAACATGGTGTGAAGTCTTCTTGCAAGGAGTGGTGTTCCAAAAACTTTTTGGCCTGAAGTGGTACTTTGGAGCATTCATATATTGAACATATGTTCTACTTTTGCTGTTCAAAATATGACGCCTGATGAAGCATAGAACGGTTGCAAGCCGAGGGTTGATCACTTCATAATTTTTAGGTGTATTACATATGCCCATGTTCCTCATGGAAAAAGAAAAAAATTAGATGACAAGGAGAAAAATGTATTTTTCTTGGTATTAGCGATCAATCAAAAGCTTATAAATTGTATAATCCTATCACCAAAAAAATAATTATTAGTCGTGATGTCATCTTTGATGAAGAGAAGACCTGGTCATGGAGTCAAGATGGTGTTGAAAAACAAATTCCAGCAAATTTTGACAAAGAAAATGAAAGGGAACAGCCTATGGAGAATGAGACAGAGGGTATTTCAACAATTCAACAAGAACCAGCTTTTGAAATCCCTCTAAACCTACCAACTGCTGAAGCAGACAATGAACAACTTAACTGTGCATGTCCTCAACACAATAGAAACAGGCCTGCATGGATGACTGACTATGAGGTAACCAGAATTGACCAATCAAAGGACCTACTTACACATTTTGCTCTATTTTTCGATTGTGATCCTACAGTTTTCGAAGAAGCAATCAAAGAATCCAAATGGCAAAAGGCAATAGACGAAGAAATTGAAGCCATTGAACAGAACAACACTTGGGAGTTGACTGATCTTCCAAGAGGGCATAAGACAATCGGTGTCAAGAATGGAGAAGTTGACAAATACAAGGCCCGCTTAGTAGCTAAAGGCTATAAACAAGAGTTTGAAGTGGATTATAGAGAAGTCTTTGCTCCTGTTGCAAGACATGATACAATAAGATTGGCGATTGCATTGGCAGCTCAACATTCATGGCCTATCTTCCAATTGGACGTGAAATCAACATTCTTACATAGAGACTTGTAGGAACAGGTATATATCGATCAACCTCCTGGTTATGTAAAGCTTGGAAGTGAAAATAAGGTTTATAAACTCAAAAAGGCATTATACAGGCTAAAATAAGCTCCACGCGCTTGGTATAGTCGTATAGATGTTTATTTTTCTAAGGAGGGATTTAAGAAATGTCCATATGAGCATACACTCTATACAAAAATTGGTGATGGGGGAAAGATACTTATTGTGTGTTTATATGTGGACGATCTAATCTTCATTAGAAATAATAGTTCCATGTTTGACAAATTTAAAAAATCAATGATGATAGAATTTGATATGACTGACCTTGGAAAGATGCATTATTTTTTGGGCATTGAAGTGGTGCAATAATGTTTATTTTGATTATTTCTTGTAATAAGTGGCACTATAAGGGGAATTAATTTTTATTAAAATATGCCTGATATGAGTATACTATGGCAATAGAACTAACAGAACTTGTTGGTCAATATGGCAGATCTGCTCGATGGCTTGAAATTTGACTCCTCAAATGCTGTTGAAGTCAGAGACTAACCACCATGCTTGAATTTTTATCATGCATGATTTATTTTGTAGCACTGAGAATCCCCATTTGAAACTTTCATAATCCCAACCTTCTCTTCGAGTCCTCGTCTTTCACCTTCACACAGCTGCCATGCGACTGATTCCCTTTTGAAACTCATTCAATCATCATCACTCACCGGTCCAATTTTCAATCGACACACGCAGAGGAGACCTGCAGGTCCCAAGTCCCACATCGAACATCTACTGAAACGAATTTCGGTTCATAATTGCTTAGGTGGGCTACTTGAAATAATCCTATTGTTTTGGAGTTTTAATCCTCAGAACCTACTCTGTCCGCAACCACTGTGGACTGGCACGAATAGTTCTCTCTTTCTCAATGAAAAATTTAGAAACTTCATTTTAACATTTTGACCCACACCACGACCATAGCACCTTTTTTTTATTGGACTCTTCTATCTTTTTTCTCCAATTCGTAAAGAGTATAGTTTTTATAATACACACAAAAGTTAAATTTAAAAAAAATTGAACAAAATACTTGCCGATCATTATATAACTACTATTCTGTGAGAGAATTTTAAAAACATAAAAAATATACATCTATAAATACTTCAGGCTATTTTCATTTTCACTATACAATTAATTCTCTCAAGTTTAACATCTTAAGTCACAACTCTCTTTTTATAAATTGCGTGCACACACACACACACACACTTATAGAATAATTGATATCCCGCGTATTTATGTGCAAGATCTCACATTAAAGATGACACCAAAGTTAGATGACTTATCCATCCATGTAAACTTTGTAAAGATGTAATTCAATTTGTTAAGATCTGCATGTCCAAAATCTTACAAGCAATACGAACATTACATTGCAACTTTTAGCCTTATCGAATTAATTATCAGTTCAAGCAGTTGATACTCATTAAAGATATCATCCCCTTTGACCTCATTTGCTTGTTGCGTTGACCTTTTCAGCTGAATAGAAAATCTTTATGTATATATACATTTAGGAGAGAAAGGACTGAGTACAACTCTTCATAGTCGTCTTGTATCGTACAAAATCAATCAAAGCCTTTGTCAAAGTAAAATTTTGCGAAAGTTTTTTCGAATGGTTCTGCAATGAGACTAAAGAAAATTCATAATTTGTAATCAATAAAAGTTTCAAGGATACCCGAACATGAAACTCACAAAATGGAAACCCTTTTACTAGGATTAGAGTAATTCTAAAAACTTCTCATTTGTACTCTTTAACTAAAATAATATATTGTTTCACTATTATAAGTGGCTTAAACCAATAATATTTTCGATGGAGTTACACTCCTGTTTATGTTAATTTTGGTCAAGAGATTTTTTTTTTTTTTTTTTCGGAGGTCAAGAGATAAGAAGTCAAAATATATATATGCATATTAGGTCGTCTAAATTGTCACCGCATGCAAATATTAAAGATATAAATGAAAGTAACCCGTACAAAATTTTGACAAAATACGAAGAGCACTTAATCGAACTCTATTCATGCCCGGATTAGAAAATTCATAAATTTAAATTAATTTCAATTAAGATATAATAAGTGGAAAAAAATAGAGATTTAAGAGTAACCTAATAGTGGATTATTTTCTCTGACAATTGGAAGACTAGGATTCGAATCTCATGACTGTGAGGGGACAAGTGGAGGTGGGGGGTTAAAAAAAAAAAAGTGAAAAAAATAAATTAAGTCTAAATCATCACAAGTAAACATTAACAACTTATTTGGATTCACATTTTTAAAGGAAAGTAAAGGAAGGGGAGGGGATAAGCCCTTCCCTTTGTTTGGATTGCAATTTTGAAATCAGTAAAGAATATAGAGGGGCACGAAAATCTTTTCATTTTTTTTAATTGGATGGATTTTTCAAACCTTCCAATTTGGAGTATTTGGAGGGAAAAGAAAGGTTTCACCACAAAATATCTTTTTTGTCTCTACATATCTCATGGTTATAAAAATAAAATAAGAGTACTTAAGTAATTTTGCATTTAAAATTATCATTTTCCTTTCCTTTACTTCTTCAATCTAAACAAAAGATCATAAAATAATTTTCTTTCCTTTTCATTATTATTTTTTTGCAATCCAAACAAGATAATTCACTTCTTTTCCTTTCCTTTATTTTTTTTTTCCCACTTTCCATTCCTTTGTGCAATCCAAACACTATGTAAAGATATAACTGAAGTTAACCCTTATAAAATTTTGTCGAAACAAGTAGAATACTTTAATAATGGAATTCTATTTATGCTAGGAGCAGCAGATTCATCAATTTCAAATCAAAATCTCATGTCAAACTAGCAGTAAATGGGGCCACCTATAGAGCCTTATGGTATTTGTTCACTTCCTTGCTTGCAGTAAACTAGCAGTAAATGGGGCCACCTATAGAGCTTTATCTTGGGTGGGTTAAGCAAATGGGCATCGATGGGATGGTAGGCCTGTTGCTCTCCAAGAACTTCTGTCACAAACTGTGATGTGGGAGTAATTGATTGGGTAGCTGTAGTTTGTGATAATTGATGCCGCAAATCAGCCAAAAAATAATGATAAAACTTTGATTTGAATGAAATGCTTCAATAATTACTTCAATAACTATTGTTGATTTGATTTAGTGATATAATTCTTTTTTTAAATACAAAAAATTTCAAAATTTATTTTCATATATAATATCTTAAATGATGTAAAATATTTTAAAATTCTTTTGAATTAAAAAATAAATAAGTAAATAAAATGCTTCATGTAGCCCCATCAAAAACTAAAATCATATCCTAATTAATATTTTATTATAACGTTTTAATATCACATTCAAATCATTCATATAATTTTTAAATTACGAAAATGGAAGAAAATGTATTTATGTTGGATAAAATGAATTGCTGAGATGTAATATTAAGCTATTAAAATAAAATATTAGTCTGAGGAGGATCCTAATCCCTGTAAAAGGGTTTCCATTTCGTGACTGCAATATGTAATCTTCCATTCTAATATGCTCAACTTGAAAAAATAGCTTTCAATTAAGGGAGGCTTACTCCAAGAGCCTCCAACAGCTTCCCCACCTCAGGCTCCTTAGAATTGGGAGCCCATATTGCACCCACCAAACTTGTCAAATGTAGAGATTGGTTCCCTACATTTGCAAAAGTGCTCAAATGGTAAAAAAATATGATTGTTGGAGTGCTAAAACATAATTTGTATAGGGAGACTGTTGGAGTAAAATTAGAATACGACTTCCTGAAATCAGGATAAATAAAAAGTAGAGAGACTATTGAAGTGAAACTGAAATAGAGGACCCTTAAAAGTGAGGAAACAATACCAAACTCCCTCCATGTAAAAAAAAAAAATACGAAGGTGGTTGGAGTTTTAGCAACCTTTTAAGGAGTAGAGTGAACCAAATGACTAAAATGGTAACTTTTTATAGAATAGGTTATTGGTTTATTCTTTAAGCCTCCGTTTGTTTGCTGTAAAATATTTTTCTGTTTTTTCAATTTTTAATAACACTGGAAAATAGATTAACTAAAAAACGTTTTCGGGCCAAAGAAAAATGTTTAGTTGAAAAGAGTGAAAAATATTTTCATCTCTTTTTAGGAAAAGAAAATAGTTTTTACTCACTCTACCCCACCTTCACTCGCCCCACCCCAACCCTGACCTCACTCCACCCTACCCTGACCCCCACCCCCACCTCCATCTACACCACCACATCACTCCCATCATATTTTTAGTTAATTATTATTAAATAAAAATTAATTAATTTTAATTCAATGATTAATGAATCAATTAAATTAGCGATGAATGAAATTATAGTTACTAAATTAATATTAATTAATCATAATTAATTAACTATATTTAATTAATTTAAGTTTTTAGTCATTTATTAACTATTAGTTAATTATTCAACTAATTTAAATTAATTATTATTAATTTATAAAATTATTATTTAAAAATTATCTATTATGTATTATTCAAAAAAATTATTAATTAATTATTATTAATAAATAATTTTTATCGATTAATTATTAGTAATTTTAAAAAATAATAAAATAATAATTTAATGAAATATTCACTATTACATCCAAACACCACAAAATATTTTCCAATGTAACAACCAAACACTAGAAAATATTATGTTTTCCAATAAAATATTTTTTCCTATAAATATTTTATGTGTGCAAGTAATTTTACGACAAACAAATAGAGCCTAACATGAAAAATTTTGGAAGTTGTAACAGTGAGGGTCTATAATGGTTGTCAAATAAAAGGAAAAAAAAAAAAAGAAATTGCCCCCAACGGTAATTAGGTGGATCAGTTGGATAGTGATTTGTTGTGCCCAAAGATCTTAATTTCCAACCTATACTATCCATGTCAAAAACATTTTTTGGCCCTTAATAGATCTACAACATGTGTTTGGAGCGTGCCGTTGCACTTCAGCGGCTAAAGTCTTGGAGTGGGTTCAATGTAGTCCTGCTTGCAGCCGCTATATTCTAGAGTTAGTTTAATATGGTCTTGCCTAAATTGAGTTTGTAGGTTCAATCCATGTCATTCGCCCATCAATAAATGAACCATTGTTTTGAAGATACAAGACAAACTTGAAAGCATTTTTTCTCCAAGTAATCTTGAGGGAGTTGGCGAGTTATCTCTAGAGTTTTGATCTTAGGTGTTTGAGGTACACCTTCCAAACTGCAAACCATATGATGATAAGAGCCCATCCTACATTGGATAGCATTTTCTAGGTCTTAAGTATAGAGGCTAGCCAGTTTTCATTCATCTAGATCCTTTTTTTTGGCGAAGAATACGTACAAATGGTTAGAGAAAAGCAGTTAGATGTAGTGGAAAAGAACTAATCAACAAGAAAGAGGTCCTACTCAAATCAAACGAGCAATATATATGGACATAAGTATTTAGTACATTTTAGTTTTTCTTTAACTACTTTAACCACGGTCCGCGAAAGTCATCAAATGAGTCAGTTTTTTTTCTTCAGTTTATCCCATAATTTAAATAGAAAAATACATGGGAGGACGTTGTTTTTTTTTCCCCTACCATGATGAATCAATTGATCAAAAAAAAAATAGAGAGAGAAAAAAGAAAAGAAGAAGAAGTTTTAAGAATCAAATCCAAACTTGCAAAAATAAAAAGGTAAGACAAATGGAGTCAAAATCGGATATTGATATGTTCTGAGTAGCTTTCTTACTGTTCGATTGTTGTGCAAGAGTGCTCACAGATATGGCAGTAGATAAAGGTTAATTTTTAAATAGAAAAAAGAGCAGTTGAGCACTCGAATCAAATGCATGAGAATCTATAGTTAGCTAGCTTGATTCTATATATAGTAATGCGAAGTTACAACCTAAACATTCCTCTCAAGCCAAATTGGTTCATTATCTTCACCTGTTCTAACCACTTTCTGCACAATTATTAGCTTCTTAATTACAAAAATGGCTCCAACTGCAACAACATCAGATGAAATAGCCTTTGAATTCATGCCCTTTTTCCGAGGCTACAAAGATGGTCATGTTGAGAGACATCTCATCACTGACTTTGTTCCGACATCATTGGATCCTAATAATCAAACTGGTGTTGTTTCCAAAGATGTTGTGATTGTTCCAGAAATAGGTATCTCAACATGCCTTTTTTCGCCCACCACCATCATGCCAGACCAAAAGCTTCCTCTCTTGATTTACCTCCATGGCGGGGCATTTTGCTTTGGATCACCATTTTGTGCCATGTACCACACCTATCTTACCTCTCTTGTGGCGAAGAAAAATGTTTTAGCCCTATCTGTTGATTACATATTAGCCCCTGAATACCCCCTCCCCGCAGCTTATGAA
Source organism: Ehretia macrophylla (assembly GCA_037974665.1). Classification (NCBI taxonomy): domain Eukaryota; kingdom Viridiplantae; phylum Streptophyta; class Magnoliopsida; order Boraginales; family Ehretiaceae; genus Ehretia; species Ehretia macrophylla. Next base: position 52,098,622 of record CM075772.1, on the reverse strand, counting down.
GATGCATAGGACACGCTCAAGTGGGTGGCTTCGCATAGTGCTGGCCATGGCGGCGCTGAATCTTGGCTTAACGACTATGCCGATTTTCGACGAGTTTTCCTCGCAGGTGACAGCGCCAGGTCCAATATCTCACACAACACGGCAATGCGTGCAGGTGCTGAAGAATTAGCAGGGCTGAAGCTGTTTGGGGTGTGTGTAATTCACCCAGATTTCGTAGGCAAGAACAAGGCTTGGCCATTTACATGCCCAAACACATCTGCTAAAAATGATCCTAGGATCAATCCTGCCATAGATCCCAAGCTTTCTAGCCTAGGATGCAGTAAGTTGCTTGTGTGCGTTGCAGAAAAGGACGCTTTTAGAGATGCTGGTTGGATTTATTTCGAGGCAATAAAGAAGAGCTGCTGGCAAGGAGAAGTGGAAATTGTGGAGACGCTAGGTGAAGACCATGTGTTTCATCTGTTTAATCCCACTGGTGAGAAGGTTGTGGCATTCTTGGACAAGATTGCCTCTTTCATAAATCAACGAGTCCTTTTCCTCACCTACTTCTTGGATAGATTGAATAAATTGTGCTATGTCACATTTAGGGTTTAGGGTTTAAACGTTTCAGACTCAAATATAGATTTCATTTTAGAGCATGGTTTTATGCGTCAAATAAAATGTGGGATCACAGACGTTTTAAAAAATGACTTGTACTCTTTCTTTTCATTAATAAGATGTTCAACATTTGGTTGTCTCTATCATCCATCATTCCATCTTGATCATCAATGCTTGATATGTTGGTTTTTTTTCTTATTTCTTAATAATGAATTAATAACTCATTTGGATTGTACCACAGTGAATCTTATTTTGTTTAAGGAGATTTAAGCTCTTGTAATGAAGATTATTGATGTAGTAGTCTTAAATTAGTTAGTCTTCTCCATAATACGATAATTTGACTCGTTGCTGTGAGTTACAAACTCACTTGTGGTGAAGTCAAAAATGGAAGGAAGAAAGAAAGTTAAAGTAGCAGACAAAGATTGAAAGGTGATGATGAGTGAGAGTGATGATTGTTGAAAGCATTGTCAAAAAGGAACAACAGTGAACAAAGAAAATGAAGAAAGAGAAAGTGAATTGCATTCGGGAGAGAATTCAGCCAAAGAGTAGCGCATGCATTAGTAGAAATATAATAGGTGGCACGTGTATTTTAAGTCTGCTGCACACTGCGCGAGGAAGAAATTTGCAAGCAGGGTTTTGGATTTTGCGGAGGAATGAGCTTATAAATAGGAGACTCATTCTCAGCCTTGGAGCACCGAGGGATCAGAGCATAATAGAGGGATTAATGTGAATCCCTCTAATCAAAGTAATTTTCTCTTATCAGAAAGGAACGTTCTAAACTTATAGGGGAAAAATGTAAGTTTTTCTTAAGAGATAGAGAGAGTAGTCCCAAATTCATAAGGGAATATAAAAGTTCCTCCTAATGTATAGAGAGTTTGATCTCAGACTCATAAGGGAAAAATATAACTTCTTCATGAGGTTCAGAGATAATAATGAAAGGTTTTTCCTGAGAGTTTTCATCCTTCCTTGTTGTCCTTATTTTATAAATGAGAGTGAGTTTCTCCTATTATAAGAGAGAGTTAATAGTTACCTCTTTGTATTAGAGAGAATTTTAGTTAATTTCTCCTATAATAAGAGAGAGTGTGAGGCATCTCACCTTGACCCTTTCAAGACGGTTTGGAGACGACTTAGATATGTCGTCTCCGAACCGTCTCCAAAGGCGACTATTAGGAGACGGTTTAGACAATCCTCTCTAAACCGTCACCAACCCAATATGGTTTTTAGATGCTTTATCTACATCATCACCAAACCGTCTCCTAATTGCGACGATTTAGTGATGATTTTACAATTCGTCTCCAAATATCACCAACCAGAGACGGTTTGGTGACGATTATCTATGTCATCCCCAACCCCAGTCCTATTGACTAAAACGTATTATTCATAGCGTTTTCATTACCTAAAAACACTATATACTGCATTAAAAATTCATGAAATTAAATCATGAATAAAGGACAACATTAACTTTCAACCCATATATTGATAATTAAGGATTACATCTGAGTAGTAACAAAATACGTCATTTTGTATGTACATAATACCTACCAATGTACATAATCACACATGAAAAATACCAAGAAATGTTATTCTTACATTAACGATTATTCTGCATCATCTACTTAATGAAAACTAAAATACATACTCCTAATAACCTTAATATGCTAAACTTAGTAGAAATATTAGCCCAAGGCCTTGGGGAAATAAATCTTCAGCATATCATGAAAAACTTTTTGACGAACTTGAGCTTCTGAAATATAGCCTTCTTCCTTTGGTGGAGCATTAATATCAATATTCGGTTTCACATCTTTCTTCAAGCTCCGTTCAATTTTTTCAAATGTGTTGTCATTTTCTTCTGTAACACAAAGATTTTGTGACTGTTGTTGTTTCTCCTCACTCATTATTGAAAAAAAACGTTGATAGCTATAAGATGAATGCAACTCATTCAACCCAAATGAAAGCTCTTTAAATAGACATCAACACATATGCAACTTTGCATTTTCTGTCTCCTTTTCGTCTCTAATCGGAGACGAAAGAGAGACGGAATATGATTGTGGTCTCCAATTCATCTACGAATGGTGTATTGATTTGTCTAATCAGTCAAACATGGCGTGTATGCCACTACTTGTCAGTCTAAGGGGCTGAGAAGCTTAGACTTTTCCGTCTCCTTTTCGTTTCTAATCAGAGACGCTTTAGTGACAACACGATTTTCATCTCCAATTTGTCTCCTAATGGTGTATGGATTTGTCCAATCAATTGAAGATGGCATGCACGCAATCTTTTGTCAGTGTGAGGGCTGAAACTGTTGTGTTTTGTCTTCTTTTCATCTCCATTCGGCGACAAAGTAATGACAGACTATTTGGTCCGTCTCAGAAATTTAAAAAAAAACCCAAATTAGAGACGGACGAGGTGGTCCGTCTCCTTTTTTTAAAAAAAAAAATCTTTTTTTTAAGCCCAAAGGAGACGGATCATTAGGTCCGTCTCCCTTTTTAAAAAAAAAATTAGGGCCAAATGAGACAGACATTTGATTTTAAAGCCCAAAGATTTGGTCCATCTCCCAAATTTAAAAAAATACCCAAATGGAGACGGACCATTAGGTCTGTCTACCCATGTTTTTTTTTTAAAAGCTTTTTTTTAGGGCCAAAGGAGACGGACCGTCCCAAATTTTAAAAAATACGCAGACGGATTAGGTCCGTCTCCATTTTTTTCTTTAAAAAAAAAATTATAGGGCCAAAGGAGATTATTTTATTTTAAAGCTCGAAGGATGGTCCGTCTCCCAAATTTTAAAAAATACCCAAATGGATTGTCCGTCTCTCTTTTTAAAAAAAAATCTTTTTTTTTAAGGACAAAGGTCCCAAATTTTAAAAAATACCCAAAAGGGAGATGAACGATTTGGTCCATCTCCTTTAAAAAACAAAAACAAAAACAAAAGGGCCAAAGGTGTCACGCCCCGGGACCAAGACCCGCGGAGGTTAAGGTCGGAGCGCAACGTGTCAACCAACTTAATACCTATGAGGTCATCGATTACCAACCTAGCATGCATTTTTTATTTTTTTATTTTTATTTTTATCCCACAAGTATCTTCAAAAGAATGCTCTTGGCATTTGGCACTAAAAGGCCACAACAAGCTATTTCATAATTACAAGACCTAGCATCCCTGTTTGTACTTCATACGTGGCCAAATACTGACATCTAGGCCTCAAAAGATTGGTAATCAAACTTAGTATGTAGTAATAGTCCAAAAGAATATTACATAACACAAGGTTATTCGAAAGTATATCATCAGTTTATATTAACAAGCTATGTCTTCTACATAAGCATGGAGATCAACAAAAACAGAAGTCAGTCTCATCACATAAAGCCTCTTCGCCCTTAACCTGAACAGTTGGCTCGGCCTCGATCTCACCTGTAAGTATTAGAAAGAGGGGTGAGCTAGTCCTGCGTATAGCTCAGTGAGGATGAGAAATGAAGGTTTTCACAAAGGTTTTATCAATTCAAAATCTTCTTTATAAAACCGTGCTATGCATATAATTCACATAGTCAAAGCGTCAAGTATAACAAATACGAAATAGTCAAAATCTTATTCAAGCAACTCTACTCTCCGAGGACCTCAAGGGACCCAGCGAGGGTAGAAACCATGTAGTAAAAGGATACAAGATCACAAACTTTGTTGGAGATGGCCAATCTCAAGCTTTCTTGTCAAATCATCTTCATCACACCAATTAAGAGTGGCATTCCGGAGGTGACCTGTTACACTGATCAAGAGAGTACTCTAGAGGCAACCCATATATATGAAAACCAAGAGGGCACTACGGAGGCAACCCATAAAGACAATACTCCGAAGACAACCCATAACACACCAATCAAGAGGGCACTACGGAGGCAACCCGTGAAAAGGGTACTCCGAAGGCAACCCGTGAAAAGGGTACTCCGAAGGCAACCCATAAACATACCAATCAAGAGGATACTACGGAGGAAACCCGTGAAGAGGGTACTCCGGTGGCAACCCATAACACACCAATCACACCTCATTTATTTGTGAAATACACAGGCACCATTTGGAGGACAACAAGGAGGTTACTTTATTATACAAGTGTGTATCCGTGTAGCAACTTCATACGAGCATATATTCATAAGGCATTACAAAAACATATAATCATTTCATATATCAATTTGGAAGCAATTAAACTTCCACGGGAAGCCAAGTAATCATGTTCAAATAAGCCATAGAATGTATTTTAACAATTCATATTAGGAGGACAACAAAGTAGGTTGCCTCTGAGCAAGTATAAGATCACATATTGACAAGTAAATGAACGAGGCATGCTTAACACGAATTTTCACTTTGTAAAACACATAGAGTTATATGAACATTAAACGGGCAGTCATGTAACACATCTAAATCAAGTCATATACCTCATTTCGGGGTTCACGTATCAAGTAATAAGCTTATACAAGCATGCAACGACGTTTACATGAGACCGGGTACAAGAAAAGTCTACTTATTAACATGTGATCATCGGGAATTTCATTTAGAGCTATAAGAACAACTACGGGCAGCCTATAAACCACACAATTTAACACGTTTAACCATAAGATCATCTCTTAGCAAAAAGTCAATAGCTAGGGCCTCAATTCCGTGCTTAAACATACGGTTAAGCAAACCATTCATCAATTAACGATCCCAAGCCATACATCAATCAAATGAAGCAACCTCAACCAGCCACAACAGTCCACACAACATCTAAGTGCCACAATTCCAAGCATTCAATACCACAAGAGAAGTTACAACATGTTTCAAAGCATATCACTAAACAAAAACCTCACTGCAATAGTCTATTTTCCCACATTCATTTAGACAAGCAAACAATCTCCAATTTCAGTGAACAAAACATCAAATTAAAGCTTAATGAGTGATTTAAATCCAGAAACAAACCTTGCATCATTTGGAGTTCAGATTCAAGAGTTATGGCCAAAACCGTGAGACTACGCAAAACTGTCCAGATTCGTACACATTTCAATACTTGCCATTTTTTTGGGTCTTAAGGTCAAAATTAGCCTTAGCCTATTTCTATAAGATATGTTCAAAACTGAAAAATATAGTGAATCACCAAATTTCGTGCATTTTCAACATCGTTTGCTATCTTAAAAGTACTCCGAACAGAAGGGTCAGTAGGTTACCCGAAATTTCCAAAAATGTTCAAACTTAACTTCTTGGCTTCTAAACATGCAAAACTAAGTAAACACATATACATACATGCTCATGAACTTCAAAACATTTTAAAAATCAGTTTAAACCCTCACCTTTGCAATAGTTAGAAATGGGAGAAAATTGATTGGAAATAGTTGAAGAGTTTGGAAATGGCTTGCTTCTACTTCTCTTTTCCTCTCTTTCTTCTTCTTCTTCTTCTTTCTCTCTTCTTCTTGGCAAAATCGTGTAGTGTGTGTTGTAGGATTTTAGTGTGTGTAGATGGTGTAGTGTGTGTTGATGGATGAGTGTGTATTGGTGTATGTTTGTGTATTTGACTTGGGTAAGACCAAATAGTGTTAGGATATTTTGTTATTTTGCTTTAGGACGAGAGTGCCCTTGAGCTTGCTTGCGTATTACTAGTTTGTCATTCTAGTGTTAATTCTAACTATCTAGTTACTAATCTTAGCTCCATAATGTTAATTAATTTTCCACGACTCCTAAAATATTTGGTTGCACGTTAAACAATGATATACACATAATTCGAGGTAAACATACATAAACCTATTTAACAGCATATAAAACACGTCAAATGCATTTAAAATGATTTAATTCTGTATGACATGACCTAATGCACATGTGGTCTTGGGCTGGGTCTTACAAAAGGAGACAGACCATTTGGTCCGACTCCCAAATTTTAAAAAATAACCAAAAGGGAGACGGACGATTTGGTCTGTCTCATTTATTTGATTTTAAAGCCCAAAGGAGACGGACCATTTAAAAAATACCCAAATGGAGACGGACGGATTATATCCGTCTCCTTTTTTAAAATTTTTTTTTTAAGGCCAAAGGAGACGGACCATTTGTCCGTCTGCCATATTTAAAAAAACACGCAGACAGTCCCCCTGATTTTTAAAAATATATTTTTTTTTTAAAGTCCAAAAGAGACGGACCATTTGGTCCGTCTCCGTTATTGGGTTTTAAATCCCAAAGGAGACGGACCAAATGGTCTGTCGACCATTTGGTTCGTCTCCCATTCACGATTTAAGTGTTGAAGGCAGAGCCTTCAGCACTTAAATCTCTATTTCTTTTTTTAACAGCCACCCGCCCTCCCCCACCTTTGCCCCACCCCCCTACCCCCACACCCTACCCCAGGCCATAATACTCTAACCCCACCCCTCAACACCACATCCTATCTCTAAAATTTTCTTCTTCACCCCCAACCCTTCCATTTTTCCAACCACATTAAGGTTATATATATGTATATGAAATGTGTATGTATATGTAGATGTCGATGTATATGTATATGTATATTTAGATGTAGATATAGATGTAGATGTATATGTATTTGTAGATGTAATTATAGATATATATGTATATGCATATCTGTATGTGTATTTATATGAGTTTATATATGTATATATATATTTGCATATACTCCCAAATGTTGATTGTAGACATTTTTTTTTTTTTTTTGGGGGGAGGGGGGGTTTATTCATTTTTTTTCAGTTTATATTTTTGGCTTTATTTTTTTTTTAAATAATTTTTTGGTTTTTTTGTTCTTTTTTATGTTTTATTTTATTTATGTTTCCTTTTTTTAATGTTAATAATTTTATTTTATTTATATATTTTGTATTTTTTTAATTATGCTAAAAAATATTATTATTTTAAGTTTTTATTTATTTATTTATTCTTCATTTTTTTATTTTTTTAAAATTTTTTTTTGGTTTTTTTTTATTTTTCTGTTTTAGTTTATTTATTTTTCCTATTTGTTTTTTTGAATGTTATCAATTTTTCAATATTTATATAGTTTGTAATTTTTTTTATTATGTTAAAGTTATTATTTTTTTCCAGTTTTTATTTATTTAGTTATTTTTCATTTTTTTTGTATAATTGCAAGGTTCTTTATTGATTTGGATTAGTTTATATATTTTTTCTATTTTTTTCCTTTTTTGTAAGTTTATTAAATTTTTTATAATTATTAATTTCAGGTTTTCGTTATTGGACACACCGTAATATGTCTCAGGTTAGTATTCTAATGTGTTTAATATCATTCTCACGCTACATATTCTATATAAATGACGTTAAATGTGTTTTCATTTATGGCACTTCCTTTTTATAAATATTTAGTTTATAAAATAAGGTTTAAGATTAATAAATGGAAAAATTGAGTTAGTTGATATTTTGATATTTATAATAGAAATTATTATTACTGTTGTGTATATCACATAGGAAGTTCTTGGTTAAGATAAATTCGCTTGGCATTGTACAAGTCCCAAGTCCAAGCTCATTTTGTAATATGGTTCATTATTAATTATATTATCCATTGGCATCATTTTATTGCGACCTAATAATACCTTAATATTGTTTCACTTTCAATTCTCCAAAATCTTATCCAAAACTTAGGTTCACTATAGTAAAATATAATATGGAGTCATCTCGTGCATGGATGGACCACAGATTAACACCCGACAAACAACTTAAAGATGAATTTATTGACAATGTAAATGGATTTGTTGTGTTCGCATGTAGTCAAAGGTATTACATGGATGGTCAAAAAATAAGATGCCCATGTGCAAAATGCAAAAATCGCAGATTTCACCTACCTGGTGATGTTAAGATCCATCTTTATAAGAAGGGGTTTATGCCATATTATTATGAATGGATTGCACACGGGGAACATGTGTCTAATTATCATGGTTCGTTTCAACATAATGTTGTAGATGAGAATTGTCCAGGGGTGACAGAACAAAATAATTATATGAGAATGGTAATTGATGCTGCTGGACCGGATTTTTTCATGGATAATAACGAAACATGTGAAGTACCTAATTCTGATGCACAAAAGTTTTTGATCTGGTTAAGGCTACTAATAAGCCATTGTGGGATGGATGTGAATATCGTACTGTGTTATCTACTGTGTGTCGTTATATGAATATCAAATCTGAAGAGAATATAAGTGAAAAATGTTTTAACAGATTCATTGCTGAAATCAGGGATACGTTGCCAGATACTAATAAGATGCCAGAAAATTTGCACCAATTTAAGAAGGTAATAAAACCTTTAGGGTTGGGATATGAGAAGATAGATGTTTGTATAAATAGATGTACGTTATTCTATAAGGATAAAAATCGCTTGGAGAATTGTCCTCGTTGTGGTCATCGCCGATTCAAGCCGTCAACATGTGGTAATAAACGGGGTAAACTTACAGCCTACCAACATTTGAGGTTTTTTCCATTGGCCTCTAGGTTGCAAAGATTATACTTGTCAAAGGCTATAACGGAACATATGTAGTGGCACAAGAAACATTTACTTGAAGATGGTAAACTATGTCATCCATCTGACGGTGAGGCATGAAAATACTTTGATAGCTCTTATCTTGATTTTGCTTCTGAACCAAGAAATGTTCAGCTTGGTTTGTGCTCGGATGGTTTTAACCCTTACAGTTCAAATGCTATACCTTATTCTTGCTGGCCTGTGATAATCACACCTTACAACCTCCCACCGTGGATGCGTATGAAATACCCATTCATGTTCTTGACACTTCTTATACCTGGTCCGAAAAGTCCTGGAAAGTACATTAATGTGTATTTAGAGCCTCTAATTGGTGAATTGAAGAAGTTATTGTTAGAAGAGATACCTTCCCACGATGTGGCAACGCAAAAGAATTTTCAATTGCGGGTAGCTTTAATGTGGACAATTAATGACTTTCCAGCATGTGGTATGTTGTTTGGGTGGAGTACCCATGGTAAGCTATCATGTCCGTATTGTATGGAATAGACAAAAGTTTTCCAATTGCCAGCGGGTAGGAAGACTTGTTTATTTGATTGTCATCGTCAATTCTTACCACAACATAGTCCTCTACGACATGATAAGAAGAATTTTATTCAGGGAAGAGTTGAAATGGATACATCTCAGCCGAGACTAAATGGTGAGGAACTGTGGGATAATGTGAAATGTTACCCTAAAATCAATGAAATAGAAGAAGATAAGCTCCTTGGTTTTAGGGTTAGGCGCAATTGGACCAAGAGAAGTATTTTATGGGATTTGCCTTACTAGAAAACACATTTTGTGAGACACAATTTGGACGTCATGCATATTGAAAAGAATGTTTTCGATAACATTTTCAACACCGTGATGGCTGTCAAGGGGAAGACAAATGACAACCTTAAAGCGAGAATTGATATGGATGAATTTTGTGACTGTCCAGAATTCTGTGGTGCGAACCAACTGAATATGGGTGTTTACATACTTCCTGTGGCAAGCAGAAGAAAACTTATTGAATGGGTTAAAGACCTACGAATCCCTGATGGGTATTCTTCCAATTTGTCAAGGTGTGTGGATATGAAACAATTGAAGATGTCACACATGAAGAGTCACAATTGTCATGTGTTTATAGAGAGATTGCTTCCTATTGCATTACGTGAGCTAATGCCGAAAAACGTTTGGGTTGCCTTTGCGCAACTAAGCTTATTCTTCACCAACATATGTTGCACAACTCTTCAAAGACACGAGTTGAAAAGGATGCAAGAAAATACAGTTGTGATTATTTGCAACTTGGAAAAGATCTTACCCCCTGCCTTCTTCGATTCAATGGAGCATTTGCCAATCCATTTGGTGTATGAGGCAATATGTTGTGAACCTGTACAATATCGATGGATGTATCCATTTGAGAGGTTCTTACAGCGATTGAAAAGGAAAGTTAAAAATAAGGCACGTGTTGAGGGATCTATATGTGAAGCATATCACATCCTTGAAACGTCAACTTTTTGTTCATATTATTTCAAATCCCACGTGGTAACTATAACGCGAAGGGTTGGTAGGAATGACCAATATAATGAGGTGAACTACACTGAAAGATGTTTGTCTATATTTACTTACCCGTGTTGTCCAATTGGAAAGGAAACAATACGAACATTGGAGGACGCAGAACTGCATGCAACACACTTATATGTATTGATGAATTGCCCAGAGGTTGACCCATATATCAGGTAAGGTTGTGGTAATTTGGTATGTCTATTATAATTTGTTAATAGTCATACGGAAAACCCAATACAAATAAATTTATCTTGATTACAGATTGTTTGAAGAAAATCTTGTACGAAACTTTCCCCTATTGACACCCGCACAGATTCAAAATCAAATTGAGAGTTGATTCCCGAAATGGTTATATGACCATGTAAGTACCTATGCAACTAATGAACCTTATCCTATTAACTTGGATTATACCATTAACGACTTATGATTTTTTCAGCTAATCAGCATTAATGGAATAGACGACCATGTGAAATGCCTTTTTATGTGGCCAAGTAGTAGGGTACACACATGGTCAAGATACTTAGTAAATGGACACAAATTTCACACCTTCGAATCTGGGAAATTCAAGTCCACAATGAATAGCGGGGTATTCGTGAAAGGGGTTGCTGCTGGTAGTAATAAGGATAATGGGTACTATAGAATACTTAATGACATTATTGAACTAGAATATCATAATCCAACGGTGCACCACACTAAAGTAGTTCTTTTCAAATGTGACTGGTATGATTCTACAAATGATAGAAGTGTAAAGTACCATAAGAAATCCCAACTAGTTGATGTCAACATGAAAATGAAATATCAGAAATATGAACCATTTGTGTTGGCAGAGCAAGCATCTCAAGTATACTATTGTAAGTATCCAGGGGCTAGGAGGGATCGAGTGGATTGGCACTATGTGGTTAAAATAGGAGGTAAGAGTTTCTCAGATGTGTCAAGAATGGTAAGAGAAATGAATGATCAATCAGCTTTCCAGATAGATGAATTGTCCAGATAGATGAATTGAATGTTCCTAAAGTACAACCTACTGATATTGTTTAACCTTCACTTTGTCATGAGTCGGGAGACAATGAACTAGAAGAAGACGAGTTAGAAGTCGACAACGACGAACAAGAAGAAGAAGAAGTAGAATAAGAAATATAAGAAGATGATGATGATGATGATGGTTATATAAATGATGATGGTGATAATGATGATGATGATGACGATGGTAATGACGATGATGATGATGCTTACACCACGATAATGCTGCATATGATGTTTAGTTATTTTGTTGTATTAGATATATATGTGTTATGTACTAGACAAATGATTTTTTTCCAAATTACATGTATCTTTATTAGTCTATATGTTAAATTGAATATGTCTTTTTCCAAACACAGTCATGTCAGGTGGAAACAGCGGAACACGCTTAAAAAATTTATTACTCCTGGGGCGTTACGGGGTGGTGGGAATTCAGGAAGACAAAGTATGTCGGTTGGTCGTAGCCAGTTAGGAGGGCAACAATCGGCTAGAGGGGGATCAGCTGCAGGAGTCGCACCCTAGGGCATCTGCTGAGCAACCAGAGTCATCGCGCGTACTTGAGAGGATGGATGAGCGACTTGAGGATTGGCAGAGATATGGATTTGACTGTTTAGATGCCTATATTGCGTGGCAGACTGATCGGCGCGCGCATCTGCAGGTTGATAGTGTAGCGTAAGTGTCGACTTAATACCATTTTATATGTCCATTTTGCTTTATTCACAAGTCCATAACTTATACATATATTTGTTTTAACATTGTAGATGGATTCCTTATGGAGCTTCCAAAGAGGTGACAAATGTTGTAACTACCGCGTATACCGAGGCTTGGCCCAGTTGGAAACATGTTCCAAACGATGTCCAAGATAGATGGTTCTCTACATTTAAGGTATCTTGTACATGATTATTATAGCCCAACTCTTTAATAATGAAGTTATATCTATGTATTAGCTTTCGATAATTATATTACAGAAAATGTACAAATGGTTCCCTTATGATGAACCTGCTATTCGACGCGTGTTCAATGCTAGAGCCCAACAATGCATTGAAATAATTTGAATGAGTGGCGTGCCAAAGATAAGAAGCCAAAATGGACTGGAAATGTTGTATGGGAAACACTAAATGAGAAATGGGGTACTTCGAAATGGAATGCAATTTATGAGCAAAATTCAAAAAATCATCTCAGTTCTCCGTCACCGTACTTTTTAGGTTGTATCCCATATCCGAAGGCTAAGAAAAGATTGGTATGTATTGAATTTATCTTTATACATCAAAATACACTCTAAGTATCGGAAAAGTACATAACACTTATTTTTCAATTAGCCAATTACATGTTTTTGTGCCCTAATAATTTAGGTAGAGAAACTTGGGCAACCTGTGACACGTTTTGATGTGTTCGTAAAGGCTTATCGTAAGGGTCCCGAAGGTGCATTTTCAGACCCCCAGGCGAAACAGACCGCGGTACGCAATTTTGATACACAATTAAAAGTTAATTAGTTCATTAGTAAAAATGGATATATATGCACGTAAAGATTTTTATATTATTGCTTCTAAAACTCGGTAATTATGTCGTAGAGAACCTTTTTAGCAATTTGAAATTAGTTTATATCATATTTTGAAGTATTTGAAAATTGTAGGTTGTTTAAAGGCTTATTTGGTTGAAGTTATGCAAAACCTTATATCCTAGCGCAACTAAGATGTTCATAATCATTATTATGTCGTGTTACATTCACGTAGTGGCTTAGAATTGCAATTGAAATGCTTAATTTAACGGGTGGTGCTGGATGGAATTTTTGGATCATTGGATTTTGAAGCCCATTAAAAATTTAAGGTTTTAGTTAAAGTTTTTTGTCTTGCCATGTAATATTATAAGTGTTTTTTGTTTTGTATAGTTGGTTAGGCTTATGAATTCATTTATATTATGCGTATAAAAGTTTTCAAGTATGTAGTTGTATTGTGGCGGACGGATTAAACTGTGGTTGGTTGGGTTGTGGTTGGTTGATTTTTGAATGATGATTTGGTTGTATATGGTAGTTGGTTGGTTTTGTAATGATGATTTGGTTGTATATGGTGGTTGGTTGGTTTTTGAATAATAATTTGGTTGTATATGGTGGTTGGTTGGTTTTTGAATGATGATTTGGGTGTATATCCATATTTTTCTCATAATGATGTGCAGGTTTAATTTTTATCCCAAAGCCATATTACAGTCGTTATAATATCGAAATTCTTTTATGTATTAACTTGATTATAGGAACATCGCGAGTTGGGGGATGACATTGCCTTATTCCTCTAAACTAAATCAAAACAATTGATGTTCTTTCCCTTTTTTGTGATAAACTGCAGGCTACGTATCTTGAGCCGGTGGAGCAGGCAAATCAGCCGTCGGAAGAAGGTTCGATGGGCACACCTGTTGATCATGATGCCCTATTTCTCCAGGCTGTTAGAGGGAACATCAAAGGCCGCATGTACGGGATGGGCTCTCAAGCTTCTGTAGGGTCCGCACACAGCGTCCCGTCTTCAAGATGCTATATCACAGAGATGGATATCCAATCAGTTGTTGGCAAAGCGACAGACGAGGTGGTGCGTGAACTAAAAGAAGAACAAGCAGAAGAGATGCGTAAACTTAGGGAAGAAAATAACGTAAATCTCCGACGACTTGAAGACAAGATTGCGCTACTCGTGAAACAGTTCGATACTCCTCCACAACAACCTGACCTGGGTGATCGAATAGACGATCAACCCGACTGATAATTGTCCAAACTTTATAATAATGTATTATGTCACATACTAATTGTTTTATGATGTGTGTACTTTAACTTCCGAACATAAAATGTGGACATTACAATCTAATTATGTTAATTTAATATTTGTGTAATAAGTATATCAACGTGTTAAAAATTTTGGAATGTATAACAAGTTGATTCTGAATTATTTTTATGAAAAAAAAATATATATTAAATAAAAACCCAAACTGCGACGGAAAAGAGATAAATTGTAAAAATAAAAAAAAGAGACGAAAAGGAGACGTCTTGGAAAAGGAGACAAAAAGGAGACGACTTGAAAAAGGAGACGACGTGAAAAAAGAGATGAAAATGAGACGACATGGAAACGAAGAAGAAAACGAGACGATGCGGAAACGGAGACGAAAATGAGACGTAATGGAAAGGGAGACGAAAAGGAAACGACGTGAAAAATGAGACGAAAATGAGACGACATGTAAACGGAGATAAAAGGAGACGATATGAAAAAGGAGACGAAATGGAGACAACACAACAGCGGAGACGATTTGGAGATGATTTGGAGACGAGCTGAAAGGGAGACGATTTGGACACGATTATTATAGAGACGGAATGGAGACGAATATAATTTTCGATGAAAAGGAGACGATTTTGAATTTCGTCTCCGTGTGAGACGAAATGGAGACGAAATCCAAAATTGGAGACGACGCAAATCGTAACAGCACATTTTCGTCTCATTTCCATCTCCTATCAAGAAATGGAGACGAAAAGGAGACGGAAATTAGCCGTCTCCGTTTCCGAAATTTCTTGTAGTATAAAATAAATTCTAGAACTGCTCATGTAAAGAGACTTCTATTACCAACAGACCTTTGGTCTAGTAGTATGCCTCTCGTTGTGAGTGCGAGTAATTGTGAAAGTAATTCTGCTAGAAGTCATCTTTTAATATGAGTTATATGACTTAAACTTCATTTGAAAAAAAAAAAAAGACTCCTATTATCCTGTCAAAATTGAAATTTTAAGTATTCAATGTGTATCCATTGTTCAATTTCATATAAATACATTTTATTAGAAAATAATGGCAAAGAATCCACTGTAGCACATAAGTAAAATGGATTGCATATTAATCCGGGTTCGATTCCCGGCAGTGGAAAAATATTTTTGTTCCACGCACAGTTTTATTCAGAATAACATATATTGGGATACACTGACTTCATGGGGAGATAAGATAATGTACTTGATCATAAGAAGGCTTTTGACTTTCTTCAAGGATGTGGAATAAAGGTTTTGGCTGATCTTCATTACACATTTTGCTGTAAGGGGCACTGGAAGTGGAGTTAAATTTTCACCAAAAAAATTAAGCAAAAAAGTTTGGTTAATAACTACAGTTCAATGCATGAAATGAGTAAACAACAATAAATTTGAGGTAATTACGAAACTCATTGCTCAACACGGCAAAAGGGGGGTTGGGGGTTGGCGGTTGGGGAAGATGATGTTGTTTGCTTTTTTTTTATCGTTTTATTATTTGTCTTTGGTAAAAATGGTATTTTGGTAAATGAACAAACTTATTTTTTTGCAATTTTTTTTTAAAAACAATCGAAGTTGTAAAATACGCACGTAGAGCACAAATGCCGTTAACTTTGACAGTTTTTTTAACGGAGGGATTATTGTACATCCTTTAATCAAATCATAAGGGACAAACGTGCACTTTAAGTAGAACACGGGAGTTATAGCGCCATTTATCCAAATAAAAATGTGTTCCACGTATCCTATCTTCTCTAATACAAATATAATTAATCGTATCAATATGACACAAGGATCCGCTGTAGCACACAAGTGAATTGGATTGTCTATTAATCCGGGTAAGACTCCCGGCAGCGGAAATTTAACTTTTTATTCAAATGCTGCATTCATCTTGCATAATTTTTGACCAAAAAAAAAAAAAAATCTTGCATAATTTGGGCTGCAACTTTATTGGGCTACAAGTGGGTTCGTGGGGAGAATTCAAAGTTTAATCATAAAAAGTTTCGTTTTAGGCTCGAGTGATTGAAGATGTTAGATTGTGGGTTTCACCCTTTTAATGACTCAAAATGAAAAACTTAGGATAATCATCACTGTAGGAGAATAATATTTATTTTGTTTATTTTTGGTAAGAACTCTCAATATAAGGGGTATTAATTTTCATCAAAAAAATTGAAGTAAGATAGTTCAGGTAAATAACTATAAGTTCAATGCTTGAAATGAGGATGACAATAGATAGGAAGTAACTATGGAACTAATTGTTCAACATAGAAAACGTGCATACCTGAAATAAGCAGTGAGTTCATGGCGAGAATTCAGAGGTTAATCGCAAGAAATGCTTTTTAGGATTGAGTGGTCGAAGATGTTAGATTATGGATTTGACCCTCCTAATTGAAATAAAAAATTTCAAATTATTATCGTTGTACTAAAATAATGTTTATTTTGATTATTTCTTGTAATAAGTGGCACTATAAGGGGAATTAATTTTTATCAAAATATGCCTGATATGAGTATACTATGGCAATAGAACTATAGAACTTGTTGCTCAATATGGCAAATGTGCTCGATGGCTTGAAACTACTCTGTCCGCAACCATTGTGGACTGGCAACGAATAGTTCTCTTTCTCAATGAAAAATTTAGAAACTTCATTTTGACATTTTGACCCACACCACGGCCATAGCGCTTTTTTTTATTGGACTCTTTTATCTTTTTTTTCCAATTTGTAAAGAGTATCTTTCTTATGATACATACAAAAGTTAAATTTCAAAAAAATTGCACAAAATACTTGTCGATCATTATATAACTAGTATTCTGTGGGAAAATTTTAAAAACGTGAAAAATATACATCTATAAATATATCAGATAACTATTTTCATTTTTACCATACAACTAATTCTCTCAAATTTAACATCTTAAGTCTCAACTTTCTCTTTATAAATTGCGCGCGCGCGCGCACACATATAGAATAATTAATATCTCGCGTATTCATGTGTAAGATCTCACATTAATGATGACACCAAGGTTACATGACAAATCCATCCATGTAAACTTTGTAATGATGTAATTCAATTTACACTAAAGTTAATCTGCATGTCTAAAATCTTACAAGCAATACGAACATTACGTTGCAACTTTTAGCCTTATCGAAAATAATCAGTTCAAGCAGTTGATACTCATTAAAGATATCATCCCCTTTGACCTCATGTGCTTGTTGCGTTGACCATTTCAGCTGAATAGAAAATCTTGATGTATATGTAGGAGAGAAAGGACTGAGTACAACTCTTCATAGTCGTCTTGTATCGCACAAAATCAATTAAAGCCTTCGTCAATGTAAAATTTTGCGAAAGTTTTTTCGAATGGTTCTGCAATGAGACTAAAGAAAAATTCATAATTTGTAATCAATAAAAGTTTCAAGGATACCCGAACATGAAACTCACAAAATGGAAACCCCTTTACTAGGATTAGAGCAATTCTAAAAACTTCTCATTTGTACTCTTTAACTAAAATAATATATTGTTTCACTATTATAAGTGGCTTAAACCAATAATATTTTCGATGGAGTTACACTCCTGTTTATGTTAATTTTGGTCAAGAGATTTTTTTTTTTTTTTTTTCGGAGGTCAAGAGATAAGAAGTCAAAATATATATATGCATATATGCATATTAGGTCGTCTAAATTGTCACCGCATGCAAATATTAAAGATATAAATGAAAGTAACCCTTACAAAATTTTGACAAAACACGAAGAGCACTTAATCGAACTCTATTCTTGCCAGGATTAACAAATTCAAAATTTTAAATTAATTTCAGTTAAGATATAATAAGTGGAAGAAAAATAGAGATTCAAGAGTAGCCTAATGATAGATTACTCCATCTTTACTCTTTCTAATAGTTGAAAAATCAGGATTCGAATCTCATAACTGTTAAGGGGAGAAGTGGAGGTGAGGGTTAAAAAAAAAAAGTGAAAAAAATAAATAAATTAAGTCTAAACCGTCGCAAGTAAACATTAAAGATATTACCGAAATTAACCCTTAAGCCAACTCCAACAGCTTCCCTATTTTTTTTCCTACATGTAGAGAATTTGAACCATTTTCCTACATTTAGGAATTCTTTATTTTAGTTTTATTTCAACAGCTTCCCTACATTTTATTTCAGAGAATTCCTATTTTAGTTTTACTCCAACAGTTTCCCTATTTTAGAGATTTTCTATTTTTGTTTTACTCCAAAATTTCTTGTTATTTTAATTAAACATATTATTTTAATTTAAAATTTTATTATTAAACTTTTTTATTTATTTTTGTTAATTATTTATATTAATTTTTAATTAAACATATTATTTTAATTTCTGTTGGACTTTATTCATATTGTAGGACAAATTAAAATGAGAGAAGTGCTGAAAATAAAAATACAAGATGTACAATAAAGATTAAAATAACAGAATGTAAAATTAACAGTATTAAAATTAAAGGATGTAGAAATAAACCAAATACAGATGATATCCAGGCTCGAGGTAGAGTCCATGTCTTTAAGACTTTAACGTCCCGCTACGGTGCTTTCGGTTGATTGACACAAGCCTCCCAGGATACAACGATATTTTCTTCGTAGTAGGAACACACCAAACTACGAAACTATCGAACTGAATATGACAAACTCTCTCTATTGGACACAATGATAAATGAAAAAAATACTTGTTATGCTTGCCCAATTTTTCGTCCTTCTTATTTTCTAAGCAGACTACACACACATATATATAGCCAAAGATAATGGAAATAATCATTGCCAGAATGTTTAGATCAGAGTAAAAAATTATTATAACAATCTCAAGGCACAAATGTTTAGCAATATGGCATCTTCGCACATGGTTTTAGTGAACAAAGAATCTTTGCACGGAAATAGATGCAAGCATGCCCAACAAAGTTGTTCCACTATTCTTTAATTAATAATTTCCATTCACTAATCATCCAAACGGAAATAGATGCAAGCATGCCCAACAAAGTTGTTCCACTATTCTTTAATTAATAATTTCCATTCACAAAACACTAAAAATTCTTACAATCCCCCACATGAATGGAAATTAACAATACATAATGAAGTGATAAAAAATAGACACTAGAGAGAGTTTGAAAGATTGATACTGCTTCCGGATAGGTAGCTTTTGGCCTTGAACCTTCCGTAGTGAGAACTATCGGATTTACTTGCTAACCAGTGAACGCGATGTCTTGAACTGTTCAGCTTTTGTGTAAACCAAGACAATAGAACTCACACAGCATCCTCTTAACCATACTTCAGTTCTCATGGTTGTGTTCATTTTGGCCCTGAACAACTCCTAGTTTCATGAGTACTCTAGAGAATTCAGCCTTAGAGATTCTCGTAGAAGCGGCCCACTCCCTACTCACATAGGTGATCACTTATTAAGAGTAACCCTGCAATACCCCCACTTGGTTTTTTCAAGATATAAGTATCATTAAAAGTATAACCTATCCTAAACCACATGCAGGAAGCACTGTTTGCTCGTCATAGGAATAGGTAGGAGTATTACCCCTACAGTGCTTCCGATGAATCATTCATAGCTCAGTTTTTTCCTTTGAACCTACATCCAGGGATCTCCTGTCACGTAGGTAGGGTTTTCCACTATGATGACTCTTTAGTCATAGGCTTAAGACCCATTCCCCTCGACGATTTGTAAACTTGCTCTCTATTCAAACCTTTAGTAAGTGGATCCGCAATGTTATCTTTTAACTTTACGTAGTCAATTGAGATAACCCCATTAGAGAACAATTGTTTGACGGTATTATGTCCACGACGTATATGTCTAAACTTATCGTTGTACATGCTACTTTGTTCCCTTCCAATAGCAGATTGACTATCGCAGTGTATGCAAATAGCTGGCACAGGTTTGGGCCAGTTTGGAATATCCTCTAAGAACTGTCGAAGCCATTCGGCTTCCTCTGCAGCTTTATCCAAAGCTATAGACTCAGATTCCATCATGGATCTAGCTATACATGTTTGCTTAGTGTATTTCCAAGATACGGTTGCCCCTCCCAAAGTAAAAATGTATCCACTCGTGGATTTGGAGTCATTAGTATCTGATATCCAGTTGGCATCACTGTATCCTTCTAGTACAGCAAGTTATCGGGTATAGTGCAGCCCAAAGTTCAATGTGTATCTTAGATACCTTAGAACTCTTATTATAGCTACCCAGTGGTCTTTCCTTGGATTGCTCGTATACCTACTCAATTTGCTTACAGTTAATGCTATATCGAGCCTTGTGCAATTCATAATATACATCAAACTATCAATTATCCTTGAATACTCTAATTGAGATATTCCTTCACTAGTATTTTTGGTTAGATGTACATTTGCATCTATAGGTGTCTTCGCGAGACTAGTATCATGTTTATTAAACTTATCCAATACTTTCTCTATATAATTGGATTGAGACAAGATTAGTCCGTCAGATGTTCTGGTAATTTTAATACCCAGAATCACATCTGTCATACCCATATCCTTCATATCAAAGTTACTGGATAACATATTCTTGGAAGACTTAATGACACTATTATTACTCCCGATAATAAGCATATCGTCTACATAGAGACAAAGAATGACATATTCTTGACCCGTGCCTTTTACATAGACACACTTGTCACATTCATTAATCTTAAAGCCATTTGACAACATGACTTTATCAAATTTCTCATGCCATTGTTTAGGCGCCTGTTTTAGTCCGTAAAGGGATTTTACAAGCTTACAAACCTTTTTTCCCTTTCTCAGGAACTATAAACCCTTCAGGTTGTTCCATGTAGATCTCTTCATCTAGATCTCCATTTAAGAATGCTGTTTTTACATCCATTTGATGTATCTCAAGATTATTGATAGCTGCGATAGCTATCAACATCCGTACGGATGTAATTCTCGTGACTGGGGAATATGTATCAAAATAATCAATACCTTCTTTTTGTCTATATCCCTTAATGACAAGTCTGACCTTGTATTTTTCTATTGATCCATCAGCCTTCAACTTCCTCTTAAAAATCCATTTACACCCTAAAGGTTTATTTCCAGGAGGAAGATCTACCAGTTCCCATGTATGATTTTGCATGATAGATTCAATTTCACTGTTTACTGCCTCTCTTCATAAAGGAGCTTCAGGAGTAGACATTGCCTCATTAAAAGTGCGAGGCTCATTTTCTAACAAATACGTTAGAAAATCTGGACCGAAAGACTTAGATGTTCTAGCCCTCTTGCTACATCTTGATTCATCTTCAATATCTTTAGATATAGCCTCATCATCTATATCTAATTTTTGACTCTCATCAGATGTTCTTTTCGTAGAACTTGATTCTTGGGTATTTTTACAAGGAAATTTTTCTTCAAAAAATTTTGCATTCCTTGATTCAATAACTGTATTCACATGTATATCAGTTATTTCTGACTTATACACAAGAAACCTGTATGCAGCACTGTTGTGTGCATATCCAATGAAGATACAATCCACAGTCTTTGGTCCTATTTTGACTATTTTAGGAGCTGGAACTCCTACCTTAGCTAGACACCCCCACACTCTTAAGTAATTGTAGGAAGGTGGTCGAACTTTTCACAACTCATAAGGTGTCTTGCTTAATTTTTTGTGGGGTACCTTATTAAGAATATGGTTCGCAGTTAACACTGCCACCCCCAACAAGTTCTGAGGTAAACCCGAATTAATCAACAAAGCATTCATCATCTCTTTAAGAGTTCGGTTTTTGCGTTCAGCAATACCATTCTGTTGAGAAAAGTAACGAGCCATCGTTTGATGAACAATTTCATGTTCAGCACAGTATTCCTCAAAGGGATATACATATTCTTCTCCTCTATCGCTTCTCAACATCTTAATCTTTTTGTCGAGTTGATTTTCTACCTCATTTTTGTATAGTTTAAATACTTCCAGAGCCTCATCTTTGCCTCTGAGTAGATAAACATAACAATATCTTGTGCAATCATCAATAAAAGTAATAAAATACTTTTTCCCACCTCTAGTTTGTACAAATTTTAAATCACAAATATCACTATGAATTAAATCCAGAGGTTTTGAACTCCTTTCTACTGATTTAAAGGAAGTTCTCGTTAATTTTGATTCTACGCATACTTCACATTTTTTATTTATGTTCCAATCAACTTTAGGTATTAGACCTAAATTGATTAATTTTTGCAAAGAATCAAAATTCACATGTCCTAATCTATCATGCCATAAATTAGGAGAATCCAAGACATAAGCAACAGACTTATTCTTATTCATACCAAATTTAGTAGGCTCATTAGCCTTTACAACAGTTGGGGCAATAGTCATTACATTGAGCTTAAATAAGCCATCACATTCATAGCCTTTGCCTACAAACATTCCAAATTTGGTTAACATAAATTGACCAGACTCAAACACCAATATGAATCCATTCTTACTCAACAAGGATCCAGAAACCAAATTTTTCCGGATGTCTGGGACATGCATGAGTGTCAGCTCATTTCCAGAGGTAAATTTCAAGATTACCTTCCCAGTTCCTTCTACCATCGAAGTGGCAGAGTTACCCATGTAAAGGGTTTCAGAAACATTTTGATAGGTAGTGAACATTTTCCTATCAGAGCAAACATGCTTAGTGGCCCCAGTGTCCACCCACCATTGCTTTGGATTCCCCACCAAATCGACTTCTGACAAGACAGCTGACAGATTAATGTTAGAAAGATCATTGCCCAGGTCTTCCACAGCATTTTCCTGAGCTTTCCTCTTTTTCGGATTGCCCTGGTTCTTGCGGTGCCTACAGTCTCTTGCCTTGTGCCCCGGCTTGTCACAGACAAAGCAATTCCCACCGAACTGTTGTTTCTTATGTTCTCCCCCTTTTTGACTTTGGTTGGAGAATTTTCTCTTTTTGTTGCTCGGACCATGCTCAACCACATTAACCTTTGATCCCAAAGGCGGAAAACCAACTCTTTTTTCAGATTTGCGGTTGTCTCCTTCAATCCTCAATCTCAGATCTAGATCTTCAAGAGTCATCTCCTTTCGCTTATGCCTTAAATAACTCTTGAAGTCTTTCCAGTTGGGAGGCAACTTTTCAATAAGTGCACCAGATTCAAAACGTTCTCCCATATTTATACCTTCTGCATGACACTCATGAATGAGTACCTGATACTCATCTACTTGCGGCATCAGAGGTTTGGAATCTACTTCTTCTCTAAAGATTCCCACAGTGCCTTAGCAGTTGTCATTGGGCTATAGACGTTATACAACACATTGTCCAACCCGTTGAGGATATAGTTTTTGCAAAGGAAGTCTGCATGCTTCCAAGCATCAACAACAGCAACAGTCTGCATATCAGGATCGTCACCCAACAGCGGTACATCCTCTTTCAAAAATCGAGCAAGATTCAAGGTGGTCAAGTAGAACAACATTTTCTGTTGCCACCTCTTAAAATCCCTCCCGTTGAACTTTTCTGGCCTCTCGCCATGTCCAACAGGAGTTGACGTCACAAATGGCATAGCCGAAGCAACAGTCACCGATGGCCTAGCCAAAGGTACATTCTCATTTCCTGCAGATCCACCGGTTGATCCACTTCCAATCAAGGGCACATTTGGGTTGTTAGGTCCAAAAGATTGTCCATAATTCATATTTTCAGTTTCGGTATTCATGATTAATATTATTTATATTAAGTCCAAATCCCAAATACAAATACAAAAATCAAGTTAGTCGCAAAATAACTTAATACCAAAATTAATTTTAAAGTAACAATTAAAGAAATAATATTTTTGATACAAAAATAAAAGAAATATTAAAATCACACAGTCTACTATATGTATATATATACTTATATTAGATTGTCAAGTAAATAGTCCAAACAAAATAAGTAAAACAATTATTCAAATTGTCTTTTCTCGAATCAGTTAAAGAATAGTGTACTAATATATTATTTTGTCACTTAAGAAACAACAAGTAACATTTGGTTAAGTGGTAGACTCTTCTGATTAGTAGTCTTGAGGTCCTGGGATCAAACCTTTGTAGCAGTAAGAAGAATAATTAGAATTTTTGCTTCTCAAATAAAAATATATATTATAATGTTACCGCATTAAAAGCTACAACAACTAATATAATAATAAATATTATAATACAAGGCTGCAACTAAAGCTACTGCATTAAAATTTATAATTAATATAATATAATATATTATACAACTCACAAACTATATTATAATGCAAAACAAAACAAAGTTTCTGCTTTCAGCAACTTTTAGCAAACGTACTGCGTATGCAGTAATAGCAAGAAAACGATAACAAAGAAATGTGCAAGCGGAATTGAACAGTTCAAGATTAAGTCCTTAAAAAATTTATATCTTTCTCATTTTAAGTCCAAATTTAATGAAATTTTCACCATTAACTTCAGAAAATTATGAGGTATATGAAAATGTAATTTATTTTCCAGTTTGTTGTACTTCACATAATTATAACGTAATTAAAGTCTTAAGAATGTTGGACTTTATTCATATTGTAGGACAAATTAAAATGAGAGAAGTGCTGAAAATAAAAATACAAGATGTACAACAAAGATTAAAATAACAGAATATAAAATTAACAGTATTAAAATTAAAGGATGTAGAAATAAATCAAATACAGATGATATCGAGGCTCGAGTTAGACTCGATGTCCTTAAGACTTTAACGTCCCGCTACGGTGCTTTCGATTGATTGACGCAAGCCTTCCAGGATACAACAATATTTTCTTCGTAGTAGGAGCACACCAAACTACGAAACTATCGAACTGAATATGACAAACTCTCTCTATTGGACACAATGATAAATGAAAAATATTTGTTCTGCTTGCTCAATTTTTCGTCCTTCTTATTTTCTAAGTAGACTACACACACATATATATAGCCAAAGATAATGGAAATAATCATTGCCAGAATGTTTAGATCAGTGTAAAAAAATATTATAACAATCTCAAGGCACAAATGTTTAGCAATATGGCATCTTCGCTCATGGTTTTAGTGAACAAAGAATCTTTGCACGGAAATAGATGCAAGCATGCCCAATAAAGCTGTTATCACATCCACTATTCTTTATTTAATAATTTCCATTCACTAATCATCCAAATTCACGGAAATAGATGCAAGCATGCCCAACAAAGTTGTTCCACTATTCTTTAATTAATAATTTCCATTCACAAAACACTAAAAATTCTTACAATTACCTAGTTAGGTTAGGATACTTATAGGGATTTTTTCACTATCTCTAAATGTAGAGATATTGAAAATATAATGTAAAAATCTCTACAAATAGTTGTAGAGATGCTATTAAAGATGAATATTTCCAATAATATCCTTACATATAAAACTAATAGAGATATGGGGAATGGGTTGAAGTTCGCCTTATAAAATTTTGCCGACACAAGTAAAACACTTTAATAATGGAATTCTATTTATGCTAGGAGCAGCAGATTCATCAATTTTTTTTTTTTTTTTTTTTTAGATTCATCAATTTCAATTCAAAATCTCATTTCAAACTAGCAGTAAATGGGGCCACCTATAGAGCCTTATGGTATTTGTTCACTTCCTTGCTTGGTTCGTCGTTTATCTTGTGTGGGTTAAGCAATTGTTCATCGATGGGATGGTAGGCCTGTTGCTCTCCAAGAACTTTTGTCACAAACTGTGATGTGGGAGTAATTGATTGAGTAGCTGTAGTTCGTGATAATTGATGCCCCAGATGCATGTGTACGTGGGATTTGTAATCAGCAAAAAAACGTGATAAGACTTTGATTTGCATGAAATGCTTCAATAACCACTCCTCATTTAATCTAATGGTATAATTCTTGTTTTAAATGTTAAAAGTTTTAAAATTTATTTTTATGTATATTATAATATCTTAAATGATATAAAATATATTAAGGCTCTCTTAAATTAAAAAATAAATAAGTAAATAAAATGCTTCTTGCATCCCTATCAAAAATTAAAATCATCTCTTAACTAATATTTTATTATAACATTTTAATATCACATTCAAGTCATTCATATAATTTTAAATTCCAAAAAATGGAAGAAAAAATGTTTTGTTAGGTAAAATAAATTGCTGAGATGTAATATTAAAATAAAATATTAGTCTCAGGAGGATCCTAATCCCTGTAAAAGGGTTTCCATTTCATGACTGCAATATCTAGTCTTCCTTTCTAATATGCTAAACTTGAAAAAAATAGCTTTCAATTGAGGGAGGCCACTTCAAGAGCCTACCTATAATGACTTCTTAGAGCAATTTTAACAATGATTGCTTTTTACTTTGATTTTTGAGCCACAATAAAGAACCAATTTCAAAAAATGAAATCCAACAATTTAGCTATTTGTGCTTGCCAAAATGTGGAGCCCGCCAATTAAATTCTTGTGTTCGCTGCTTGTAGCGAGCTGCGATAAGCTCACCTATGGGTTTTTTTTTTTTCGTCAAGCTATCAACAAAGTAGCAACAATAGACTACACCAAAAGTCAAATATAGAGGCTGAAAATGAAAGGGGAAGTGGGAAAGGAAAAGTGAAAAGAAAGAGGTTATTAAATAGAGAGTTTAAAATAGGGTGTATTTTTGAATTAAATTTAATTTTTTAATTTTTGATAACATTGAAAAATTAGTTAATTAAAAAATATTTTTTTTATTAAAAAAAATTATTTAGTTCAAAAAAGTGGAAATAGTTTCCACTCATTTCACCCCACCTTCACATGTCCCACCCGAACCCTGACCTCACTCCACCCTACCCCAACCCTACCCCCACGCAACCCCACCCCACTCCACCCCACCCCACTACACCCCACATTTTTAGTTAATTATTATTAAATAAAAATTTATTAATTTTAACAGTAAACAAATAATTAATTTAATAATAATAAAATAATTAATTTTATAAAAAAACTAATTAATTTTAATTTAATGACAAATAAATTAACTATATTTAATTAATTTAAGTTTTTTATTCATTTATTAACTATTTGTTAATTATTAAACTAATTTAAATTAATTATGATTAATTTAAAATTTATCTATTATGTATTAATCAAAAATTTTATTAATTACTTATTAATAATAAATAATTTTAATCAATTAATTATTAATAGTTTTAAAAATAATAAATTCACAATTTTAATCAAATTTTCACTATTACATCCAAACACCATAAAATGATTTCTAATGTGACAACTAAATACTAAAAAATATTATGTTTTCTAAGAAAATATTTTTTCTTATAAACATTTTCTACCAGTATTTTACGACAAACAAACGGAGCCTAACATGAAAAATTTTGGAAGTTGTGACAGTGATGGTCTATGATGATTGTCAAATAAAAGGAAAAAAAAAATGCTTCTTCTTGCGAGAAGGAAAAAAAAAAAGAAAAAGAAATTGCCCCCACCATTTAGGTGGATGAGTTGGGTAGTGATTTGTTGTGCTCAAAGGTCTTAATTTTTAACCTATACCTTTCATGTCACAAATATTTTTTGACCCTTAACAGATCTACATCATGTGTTTAGAGCGTACCGTTACACATTGGCAACTATAGTCTTGGGATGAGTTCAATGTGGTTTTGCTTACTGCCTTTATATTCTGGAGTTGGTTCAATATGGTCCTGCCCAAATTGAATTTGAAGGTTCAATCTATGTCATTAGCCTATTAATAAATGAACCATTTGTTTCGAAGATACAAGACAAACCTTGAAAGCATTTTTTCTGCAAGTAATGTTGAGGGAGTTGGCGAGTTATCTCTAGAGTTTTGATCTTAGGTGTTTGAGATACACCTTCCAAACCGCAAACCATATGATGATAGGAGCCCATCCTACATTGGATAGCGTATTCTAGGTCTTAAGGATAGAGGCTAGCCAGTTTCCATTCATTCAGTTCCTTTTTTTGGCGAAGAATACAATGGTTAGGGAAAAGTAGTTAGATACAGTGGAAGCGAACTAATCAACAAGAAAGATGCCTTACTCAAATCAAACGAGCAATATATATGGACATAAGTATTAGTTATTGCCAATACCTTTTAGCTCTTCTTTAACTACTACTTTAACCGTAAAAGTCATCAAATGAGTTAGTCTTTTCCTTCAGTTTATCCCATAATTTCAATAGAAAAACACATGGGAGGACATTGTTTTTTTTTCTCTACTATGATGAATCAATTGATCAAAAAAAAAAAAAGAGAAAAAAGAGAAAAGAAGAAGAAGTTTTAAGAATCAAATCCAAACTTGCAAAAATAAAAAGATAAGACAAATAGAGTCAAAATCGGATATTGATATGTTCTGAGGAGCTTTACTACTGTTCGATTGTTGTTCGATAGTGCTCACAGATATAGCAGTGGATAAAGTTTAATTTAAAAAAAAAATTGAAACTCAAAATCCAGTTATTAATTTAGTATATATATATATATATATATATAATTTTTTATATATTTTCTTTGTATTAGCCGAATCAAATAATACAAAAAATTACATTTTTAAGTCTATATGTTTATTAACCCAATAAAGAAATGAATTATAATTATAAATTATTTACATTATTTCATCAATAATTATATATATAAAAAAATTATTAAATTTTATTATAATATAACAACGTTGAATCGATTAAGTACTAATATTCTTTGACAGATAGTAAAATGCCAGAAGTGACAAGAAATCTAGGATCACTCAATGAAGATAACGTATGCACAAACATTCACAACCGCTAACGAATAGTGTTAGTCTTCGGTTGTCTTAACTGTCACACACCTCACCAATCACTAAAAAAATGCTGTGTAGATGTTAGCCAGCGGCGATATCAACCACCATAGCCTGCCGGAGACGAGCCATGATGAACCAGCAACACCCAAAGTCCTAACCATCTTGTCCTATGTGCTAGAGAAGCTAGTGGCACGCAATGACCACTTAATGCTTGGCTTAAGCCAGCAGCTAGATGGGTTAAGTAATGGGGGAACAGGTCAACTGGGGAAGAGCTTGGATGCATTTCATGGCGTGAGAGCGCCTAATATTAGTATTCCAAAGTATTTGGAGAGGATATATAAGTACACTGACTGTAGCCCTTCGTGCTTTGTGGTAGGGTATGTGTACATAGACCGGTTGGTGCATAAGTATCCAGGCTCGCTTGTGGTGTCACTCAATGTTCACAGGTTGCTGGTCACTAGTGTCATGGTGGCTTCCAAGATGCTTGATGATGAGTAAGTTCTCACTACCTACTCATGCTTTGGCATGTTTTTTTTTTATTATTATTTTTTAAACTTAGTTCTTCCATTCTTTTGATGGGAAAAAACTATTTAAAATGATAATCGCTTTCAAACAATCAAGTTCAATAATTATCTAGACAGGTCTAATAGTTGCCGAACAAGTCTAGTAGCTACCGACCAGACAAATTGAATAACTGCTGGAGTAGGTCCAATAAAAGTGCTTAAAATTTTGCAGCCTAATCCTTGATTTGAATATATATTTTCACTTAACGGTGTTTATTTCATCGATCAATAGTGTAATGACATAAATCTAACTACTAGCCTATTATTGAGATTAATTAACTAAACTAAAATATTTAAACTCGTGATAACAGTAATAATGAATTCAAATTATTATAAATTGAATACATTGAGCAATGAGCATGGATAGTTGCTCAACCTGGAATATGGCTTGAAGTTTAGAGATGCAAAGTTTTGAATTGTATTTTTCTCTTTATTCTCTTCCTTTACAAAGCTTGTGCCTCCCCCTTTCTTTTGGATTAGAAACGCTAAACTAGTTGCCTACACACTTTAGATTAAATTGAAGGTAGCATATAAAAGAAGAATTAACAAATGTAGGAGTACATACTACCATATTTGCTAAAAGGAGTTTTGGTGTGATAGTAAAATTGTCTTCTACTGAGTTAGAGGTCATGAGTTTGAATCGTGAAAACAATATCTTATTAAATGTAAAGTAAAATTGTATATAATAGACTCTAAAAGCATTCAATTCTTTCCCACACCCGAGAAAACCAGGAGCTTCTTACATTGGGCTTTCCATTTATATGACCATCATTGCCATTTTCCATCAACCCCATTCTTTTGTTGAAATTGCAGCACCCAATATTTTGACAAAAAATGCTTGTCTTCGATAACCGAACCATTCGATTAGATGTGGGGCCCCATCCCATGTCTCATAAACCGACTGTCGAACACAAGTCTGACTCTATTTTGGCAGATGTAATATTCATAACTATCTAGAGGGAGAGGGTTGCTCTTATCTCTGAATTCTTTTGTGTTTGAGATACCAGGCACTACAACAATGCATTCTTTGCGCGGGTTGGAGGAGTGAGCAATGCAGAATTAAACAAGCTAGAATTGGAGTTGCTCTTCTTGTTAGATTTTGGCGTTGTGGTGAGCTCTCGAGTTTTCGAAAGCTATTGCCAGCTCTTGGAGAAGGAAATGATGTGTAACGGCACAACAAATAATATTAGAATTGAAAGGCCAGCAATCACAAGTTCCACTGATGATGTCACAGAAACATCAATTGAGGACATGCAAAGTTCCTCATCACCTACTGATTTGAGTTTATTTAGTGGTAAGACACCAAGCAATTAAATTAAACAGGCTGAGACACTTTATTCATGTAACTTACTTTGTAAATGTAACAGTACAGGAAGTGCCACTTTTTGACCTTTTTCATCTACAGATTAATGAATTGGAAATTGGGAAAAGAAATTACCACTTGATATTTTTTGTAGCAATATTCCTCTTATCTACAATACTAAAATCAGGATTATAACATGAAGGGATATTAAATATATGATTTGGAGGTGACATTGAAAGTTTGGCATTGCTCATGAACAAAGGCAGATGCGATGAAACCAGTTGATGGTCAAGTTCTCTGGATAATCCAGTAGTCGGACTTTATCGGTTGGATTTCTCTTATCATCTAAAAAGAAAAAAGGTGAATGAGATATTGTGCTAGCCCCTACTCACTCCATTTTTTGAGAAAATATTCAATGTATTCTATCTCAATTATTACTATTAGAAAAAAGAACATATGTATTTTTAATATAACAAATCAAATTAGCACCCACTGAAAAGCATATAATTAGTTATTATAACTCTAACTAAAACTAAATTATAGATCTATTCATGAAGGGGCACAATAAGCAAAATTTTATAAGGTAGTTTTACTCTTCCTTTTCAACCTTTTTTTTTTCTTTGTTTTTTTTTGAGAGGAGGCAATAGCGGTTATATGACAATAAACATTACAGGAATGCTCTTAAGGTTATTCTTTAACTATCTTAGGAGATATTGCACCATTATGTCACTGTCCAAAAGGTGTAGGAGACCAACCTTTTCAACCTTTTTACATTGACATTTAACGTACCTCTTGTTATTGACATTTAGTGGAACATACCTCTTTGTTAACCAATAAGTCAGAACTCTCTTCCTTTGTAATTAATTAGAAGCATTATTTTTAGTAGTGGTACTATTTGAAATTGATGAAACAAAATGATAAATGCCAAAAAGAGGCTCATATTTAACTTCTTTCTTGTGTAACTGATGATGAGAAATATATATATATAGCCCCTACTGGTTAAAAAAGACCACATGTCCTTTATTGAGCTCAGATCATACCTAAACACATGAAGCCAGAAATTCTAACCGTGACATTCGCCAAATCCATTTAACAAAGGCGTTTAGTACATACCCTTTTATGCTTTGTTGGCACTCAAAGGAACACCTCTTAAGGTGTCCAACAAAGCTAAGACGAGCTGAAAAAGGTTGGCTATCAAGGAATATTGTGAAGTTGGGGCCAAGATATGAAACACTTCAAATTGGATGGAAGAAGCTTGAAAGAGGTTGGAAGCTGAACATCGATTGATGTACGAAGGGTAATCCAGGACCTGCTGCTGTAGGTGGCTTGATTTGAAATGAAGAAGGGGGATGGGTTATGGAATTTACATACATCTTGGGGATAACCACAAATATTGTAGCATAATTAACAGCGCTCTCAGTTGGACTTAAGCGAGCAATTGACTTGAGATTGGAACCGATGGAAGTTGAGACTGACTCTCAGTTGGTAGCCGATATTAGAAACAGACCAATACCTCGACATAGCCCTTTCCGGCCTTGGCTTGAAGACTGCAAGGACATGTTACAAAGTCATCCTAATATCAAACTGACACGTATCTACCGTGAAACAAACAAGTGCGCAAATTGGCTAGCAAATTATGATTCGGACCAACCCCTTAGAGAAAGTCAATTGGATCGTGCACCTATAGCCTTGCATACTCTCTTGGGGATGGATCAGATTGGGGATACAGCCCCGCTAGTCATTGGAATTATATAGTTACCGGCTTTGCCTCCCATCAATCCAAAAAAAAAAAAAAAAAAAAGCTAAGACGAGCTAATAAGTAGAAAGGCCTTCTCAAAAATAAACTCTTACCCAACCAAGGATCCTTAAATGTGGGTAATTTTGCTTCAGACCCATTACGCTCTTGGTAAATACAACTTAGACCCCGCATTGTTTGGAATATTAGAATCAAATCTATTATGTTAAGATCGATTTATTTTTTCATCATATGGGTAACTTTTGCAATGAAAAATCCATATTTTTTTTTCATTCATTATAAAATAGCAAAATTATGCGGGTAATTTGTATTGCATTAGAAAACATATAAAATATATGTTAAGCCTGGGTTTTCATCTTAAAACCAATTGGTGCCAAGTGGAGTAGCCCAGGATCTTATTAAATGGTTTAAGAGTTTATGATTTTTTTTATGTGGGACAAGTGCATATTCTAACACTCCCCCTCACATGTAACCTGATTTGAGAGGGGTCACACGTGGAATATTGAACACACGTGGACCTTATTTTAAGATGGTCATACTTGAAAAATTGAATACATGTGGACTGAATTTTTTGAGATAGGTCACACATGAAAGATTGAACACACATGTGGTAGATAACACATGTGGAAGATTGAAAGTGTGTGGACTATGCACACGCGAAAGATTGAAGGCAAGTGGACCTGATTTGAGATGGGTCGCACGCGGAAGATGAATGAGACTAGACCATGGGCCTAGCTCTGATACCATGTTAAGAAGCCTGGGTTTCCATCTTAAAACCAATTGGTGCCAAGTGGAGTAGCCCAGGATCTTATTAAATGGTCTAAGAGTTTATGATTTTTTCTATGTGGAACAAGCGCATATTCTAACAATATAGTTTTTCACCATGTTACGAGTAATTTGGAGAACCATGTATTAGAAATTCGAAGGATTTATAGAACCATATTTCCTATTTCATTTTTTCTAGGTTTTGGACATGGATCGTGTATGTTTCTTTAATGGTAGACATTTTTTTTCTTGCTTGTCCAAAAAAAAAATCCCTAACAAAAGGGGGTTTTCTCTCATATTCTTAAAAGTGTGAGGGCTTGTGTTTCATTTTTTGAAAGTTAATGGGTTTGAGTCAAAATTATCCAATAATGATTCCGTTTTTCTATTATTATTTTGTACTGGATGATTATATCTCTATATTTGATGAAAAAAATAAAGGCATTTTAAGAGAAGGGTTATGACTCACATTTTAAAAAATGTCGGGTCAAAGTCTTATATATTTATCAAACATATGCAAGCAATTTCAAACAAAATTAGCCCTTTAATTATACTCGTGGATGTCATACTTTCGCACACATGTACTTATAACAACTTGCGTACTCAGTCCAATTGGTCCCGAACCTCCCAATTTACTGGCTTAAATATCAAAATGACCCTTTTTGAAAAGTTTGGAAACATCTTATGGTTTACGATCTTACTAGAACCTTTTCTCCCATCATCTTGCTAAAGATTGTTACATGTATCACCTTTAAACATGCTTAGGCACCTAATTATCATAAGATCTGATCATACAAACAGTCTAGAATTAAAATTATCAACAATTATATACGTTTAAGGAGAACGACAAATAAAAAATAAAAAAATACATTTAAGGGGAAAATTAACCATGCAAATCGTAAGACTTGGACTTTAAATTGATTTTAGAGATTATGTTTACCAAAAGTGATGGAGGTGCGAATAAATTCTTTTCCTCCACCATCACAAGCAAATATACAAATTCTAAGGTTGCCAAAAGTGTATTGTCTTCTGAACTTGTATTTATCTTCAAATTAACTTGGTCGTGGAACCATAACAAGTGTAACCAGGTCTCAATGCATTAGATTGGCTAAAAGATCTCTCGGAATAGATTTTGAAACTTGTACTTACTAGGCTAAATCAAATTTGAAAACCATGAATGAGAGGAGTCTCTATAAAGTGGCAATCATCGGAAAATTAATATGTTTCTAAATATAAAGCATTCAAGGTAGTAAGTGGGTATACTGTGTGTAAAGTTAAAATCTGATGGTAGTTTTGATCATTACAAGTTTCGGAAACTGCCATGCAAGAAAGTACTAATTGACTTAGAAAACATGTTCATGTGAAGCAAAGCTACTATATATGATAAACAAGAAATTGGTGAAAGATACATTATAAGGATAACATCTTAAGAGGTTGATTTGATGTTCAAATAAAGGGCACGTGTGCTTTATTATGGTCATAAAGGTTTTACTAGACTTGATATTCAAAATTCTAAACTTAGAAAGAAAAGAAAAAGTAGATGGAGATTTAAACGTGTGCATTAAGAAATAAGAAAGCTATTAAAAGGTTTTATGGGAGAATTTAGGCACTAATTGAAAATTTTTGGATTTCATGATGAAATATTATCGAGGAAATTGATATTATTAGTCTTACATTGAGGTTATATGCGAAAATTAGAAAGGCAAGTAAAAAATAAAAGTAAGATTATTATTACTCTGAAAGGGAAAAATCAAAGAAGCTGCCTACGGCGGCATTGGCATGTTCAACTTCAATGGCAATGCTCGAATACATTATGTAATATACACACTCGATGCAGTACTTGAGTTGTCATGCTCGAAAGATTGAAGTTTATAAGGTTAGCTTATATCTCTAATGTCTAACACATTCAATTGTTTTTTAACTCAATCATCATTTGACCACAATCAACTAAAACACCTCTATGAATATATTATTACGATTATTTAAGATCAATTACGACAGTTTTTCTACACTCATTTTTTCCTTATTTAAGAGACTCTTATGCTAAAATCAATCCAATAACTTCTCTATCAACTCCGTAATCTTTAGGAATTTCTCAAACAAAAATCTAAACCCCAAATTTAAAGAGTTTGAACTCCTTTTTTAATGGGTTTCTCAAACCCAAAGTAAGAATTAATTAGTAAAAAATAATTGAACTAAAATTAAAATAGGAGTCTTTTGTGGGTTGTTGTTTGATTGTTCTTTTCTTGACGTTGTGGGAGCGGTTAGCTTGTATCATTTGGACTAGCACGGTTTTTTTTTTTTTTTTTTTTTTTTTGTTTCCTAACGCTAACATTAAGATTGAATTCTTTCAGCTTGGTAGTTGCTAGGATTTGTTGTATTGGTCCTTTGGACCCGTAATTTTTTTTCATAAATTCAAATTTTGCTTACTTTGCAAATAAAAATAAAAATAAAAATAATCGTTGGGGTTGAACTAATACTTTTTCATTTTATTTTTTTCCCTTTTTACCCTTTCCCTATATTATTCCTTTTCCTTTTTCTTTTTCTTTTTCTCTTTCTTTTTCTCTTTCTTTTTCTTTTTGAACCCCACTATTTATAGTCCCAAAAATTGCATAAAAGGCCCTGCACTGTACATATATCTCATTTTCTGTCTTCGATTAGTCAATCAACTTCGACGGCGAGATCTATTACAATACCTGCACTGCAGCTGACAACGACACAACACCGCCCAGCTTTGAAAATTCGATTTAAATTTAATTTGGTAGACCTGAGATAAAAGACGCCGTCTTCGACTATTCTTCTTCTTCTTATTATTATTATTTATTATTTATTTTTGTTTCGTGTGTAATAATTGATCAAATTTGATAAATTTTAAGGCGAAATAAAGCAAAAAGCAGACAAGGAAGGGCAAAAAATGGCGGAATATTCGAAGGACGAGTTTAGTCAGCTGATCAAACGGTTCGGAGCTTTCCTCACCGTCAAGATTTCCAATCTATTCAATAACATGGTTCTCTTCTTTCTCTCTCTCTCTTTTTAATTTTTATTTTTTTGAATTTCTGTGAATGTTTATTTGATTACTGATACAAGCATATAAACCTGTGTAAAGGTTCAATTTTTAGGGGTTTTTGGTGGCAGTTTTGTAATTTCGCTTTTGATTTTGTCTTCTTCTGGTTAATTTATTGCAATTAGATTTTTTTTTGTTTGAATTTTGAGAAGTTTTATTTGATTATTGATATAAAACATGTAAACCTGCATAAAGGTTCAATTTTTAGGGCTTCTAGTGTCAGTTTAGTAATTTCCGGTTTGATTTTGTCCAATTTTTTGGTTAATCTATTGTAATTCGATTGAGTTGGATTTGTTGTTAATGAAAATTTGATTGTTTTTGAAGTGGAAATAAGATTAATTGTGAAAAGTTAGGGCAGACATGTGGCGCTTCGTGTTTGATTGGTAGGTTTAAGTTTTCTTTGTTTATTTATTTATTGTGGGTGAAGATCTGCCGAGTGTTGGTTTGCGAATGTAAGAATTTTGATTCAGTTAGGTTTTTATTGAAGTTAGTAGTAGAACTTCCATCTGTTGTGAAAACATGCGGGCAATCTAGCTGCAATAGAAAAAGGAAGGATAAAGGAGAGAAGGGGAACCAGTTTGTGACAATTGGCGGAAAGGGAATTGTTTCGGATTTATAAACTGTAGTTCCTTTTATGGGGTTTGTTGTGATTCTGTGTTTGTACTCTTATTGTATCCCGGCTCTATATGGTGAGTGAACTTTTTTCGGGATATGACACTTTTGTGAAATATTGGTTTCCTTTTTTTCTGTATAGTTATTGTTTTTGCAAAAGGAAAATTTAATACACGCACACGCACAGACAGAGATAGATATATATGGTAAAAAATGAAGGTGAAGTGGCATTGGAGCTACGGGTTGTTTTGCAGATCTGGAGTTTTGACATGCTGAGTACAATGAGGGAAAATCCCCAGGATTGATGGTATGGTGATGGTTACAACTTGCGAGATGTTGCAATGGTGTTTTCCTTTTGGTTGTTTGCTGCTTATTAAAGGAACAAAGGAAGCTCTAGGAAAATGTTAGGGAATGGAAAGATTTTTATTGAGAGGGTTTATTGCAGGTATAACATTGAGAAAAGGAAAATTTTACAAACCAAACCGAGCTTTATCCCACTAGTTGGATTTGGCTATATTGATTTGATGATATCACTCATTCCTTGTTGAGGGCCGTCTCTTCTATTAGTTCCACGCACGCAAGATCTCATTTTGAATGTCTCCGTCCAACTTCTCCTAGTCTTTTGAATGTCTCCGTCCAACTTCCCTTAGTCTTCCTCTACTCCTTTCACAGTGTACCACCTCCATGGCTTCTCCACCTTCTAACAAGGGCCTTCACTTTGCGCCTCCTACATGTCCATATTGTCTCAAACGGTTCTCATCAAAGGGAAAAACAAAAGCCAAGGGTTCAAGCATCAATTCATATTCATTAAATATATTCCCCTTGAGTATGAGAATGAGATCATATCAAAGATGGGTCTGATAGGGCATGGGAAAGTTTCTCATTGAGAGGGTTTACTCCAGGTACCACACAAAGCAAAGGAATCTTTTATTTGCGAAGGATCAAGAAAAAAGAAAAAGCCAAGTGCTCTCGCATCCATTGACCTTCCAGTTATGTACAAGGATCAGATTGTACCAAAGATGAATCTGATAGGTCAATTTGGTCTAGCTATGCTGAGTGAAATGTAAGAATGGTGTATTAAATGAACTTTTAGAATGCATGGCTTGAGGATGTATATAAATCTGTTGGAAGATAAGTGACCCAGAATGGATTGCCTGTTCACAAAAATTCAAGCGTTTTGTCTCATTTATACCTTTTTCTCCCTGAGATTCGGTTAAGTTTGGCATACCTCTATGGAAAAGGTTGTTTCTTACATGATCTTGTCTAAAATGTTCTTAAATCTTAATTTTCCTTTATTTTACTGGTTTATATTTCGGAGACATATTTACAGCTCATTTTTCCGTATATAGGTGTACACGTTCAGTGCAGCTTCATGAAAATTCTTTTATCTTGCACTAAGTAGGTTAAGAGATTCTTAATATTTTCCTTTATTCTTTTCAATCACAAATTCAGTAACACAAATGGTGCACGTACTAAAATTTCCCAACTAGGGATCTTGTCTTAGGTATTTCGGGCATTTCAAAGCGAACCAGAAAAATCGGTACCTAGTTCAGTCCTGGTTACGTAACTTTGCTGGAAGGGGCATACTGCATATAGAAGTAGCGTGTTGCATGAATATTGATAGCTGTTACTTAGAAACGTTCTAAAAAATTGAGAGCTGTTACTTAAATAGTATACTTTGGAATAATCAGTACCCTGTTCAGAAAAAAAAATGTTTTTCTTTTTTTGTTTAATTTGAGGATAAAAACTCATATGGGTGTTGCTTATAAGTTATCTATAACCATGTTCAGAAATTTCAGCTATCCATGCTGCTTTTCACGTCTCTTAATTTTTTTTATTTTTTATTTTTTTCTGGGGACTGAGAAATTATGTAGTAAATTTTGCTGGGATATTTTTCTTTTTCTTCCATCTCTCTCAAACTAGCCGGATGATATAGAAATCTCTCCGTACTTATTGGAAAAGAGATTTCTTAACTCTATTTTCTGGTTTTCCCTTATGTTATCTAAGAGTGAAATGCCCTTCATATTCTATTGGAATCTCACGCATTAATTTTTTAAACAATGAGACGGGGAATTCTTATCTCTTCCTTTCACCTTTTAAATTTAAAGTTCTCGCAAGTAAATACCGTCTCTGATTCTTTTGATCATGAGACATGTATCCCCTTTGTTGCTTCAGTTATTTCTTTCCAAAGATTTTTTAACCACTTAGATTGTGTCTTTGCTATTCAATTTCCCCAGCCACCAGTCCTCTTACATGGCAGCTCTAACCGTGGCCAGCCTACAAGTAATAACTAAAATTTCTCTTTGTTTCCCTTCACGATGCATCGATATGTTCTCATCATATCTTCTCTACATATTGCATATTTCTTCTAGCATATCCAGAAAATGATATTGTTTGTTTGTGTTCTTTGAAAAGAATTCTTTTCTGTTGTCATACATAAAATTGAAATGCTCCATGTGCTACAGTACATAACCATGGAAGAGGAGCTTGAAATAGATTGTTTTAGAAAAAATGATGCATTTTATGTTTCCTAATTGAGCTGCTTACTAAGACTAAAAGTTCTTGCACTCGAGGTTCAACATGTGTAGCTTCTGCAATTTTTTATAGTTATCATTCCAATAACCTTCCAATTTGTTGCAGTAAGCATGGGTGACAGAGAAATCATGTTGAGTATCATGGTCATTTTCCTTTTTTTTAATAGCTCCTTTCTTTGATTTATTGAAGGATACAAGATCAGTTGGGGCTATAGCAGGCCTTGCATTTGCATTAGTTTTCACCTGGAGACTATTCAGATCACCTAGAGGACCACAAAGAAGGCAACCTAAACGGCAAGCTCCTACACCTAGTAGTTCTGGCATAAGTAGTAACTCAAATGCAAATCTACTATCTTCCAATGCGTGCACTTCTGCAGAAGATTCACAAACACAAAATGTTATTGATGAGTTCTTTCAGCCCGTAAAGGCAAGTTAGAAGTTGCTGTCTTC
This sequence comes from Ehretia macrophylla, assembly GCA_037974665.1. NCBI lineage: Eukaryota > Viridiplantae > Streptophyta > Magnoliopsida > Boraginales > Ehretiaceae > Ehretia > Ehretia macrophylla. Next base: position 52,058,505 of record CM075772.1, on the reverse strand, counting down.
ATTGTGTCAGATATTGGAAGTTGATTAGTTGTGGTTCAGCTTGTAACATGATTTTCTTTTCTGCTGCAGCCAACTCTAGGTCAAATAGTTAGGCAGAGGCTGAGCGAAGGGAGGAAGGTCAGTTTCCATATTCATGATTCAAATGTTTGATTTTCAGTGACTGAGTGCTCTGCTCTTGCTTGAGACGTTGCGGCATGATAAAGGAGCAGATATGCTGTTCAAATTGTTGCTTATATTAAATAGCATAAAGTATTAATGCATGCAGCTTGCATTTCATCAAAATGTGCACAGAAGCAGAAGATTTCTTAATTAAGTGATAGATTTTAATATTTTTCATCATAGAGCCATCATTTCTGGCTAGTTGAGTATGATATGAAATTATCTTGCAGTTGAGCCTGGATGACTCATGGGTTTCATTTAACCGAATTAATGATATACGCATTGTGGTAGTCTACTTCAACATTTAATGTCATAGGGAAAAATGTATGCTGTATCATGAGAAAATAGATATTTCTTCTTCCATTTCAAGTTAAATTTCTTGGTTGAGCCTGTCATGGAGTTTAGGAAAGAATTGAAAATCTATACACTTTAAGAAAACATGAGCAAGGGTTTGTGTCCCTGTATGTAAATTTCCATCTTTAACCTTTAAGTACTGGATGGTCATAAGTAAGGCTAAATTTGTAAACCAAAAGAGAAAGGAAAAAATGTATCACATCCTCGGTAGTTTCCAAACCATTGTCATGGTCTCATACTCTCATTACCTCTTAATTTTCTTAAACTACAAAAAGACAAGAAGTTGCATAAGTGGTTGACAATTTAAACTGTTAATCTAGGTTCTTTTCTGTTTGCAAATACGGATTTCTTCTGTTACCAATCATCATCCATCCTCTCATCATCTCTTCTCTATATGTCTATTTGTCTACTTTCTTCTCTATATATGATTTGTATAGAGCTTGCTATTTTTACTGTGCTTCATAATTAAATCATGAACGATATAATGAACTCGTACATGGACCGAGTGTATGACGAGAGCTGTTTGTATTATAGTATGAGATAATGTTGGGTCTAATCGTACCTTTTGAATTTCTAAACATTGAAATGCCAGTAAGTGGGAGACAAGTGGGCCCCGGGCCCCATAGAATTTTTATGAATAATATTTTATTTTGCTAACATAAATAATAAAATGTTCTATTTAAGGAAAGTGGATGCTGTTAACTACCCAAAACAGAAGTAAAACATCATCTGAATTGGAGCAATTATCTTACTTGTCCCCCAGAAGGAAATGTTTATATCCTAACAATCAAAATAAATGTGTAGTCGTTATCTGGCAATGTTATGAGGTTGGCTGTATACACTCTTTGGACTTTTCAAGCTTGGGGAACTGAAACATCTGATAGCTAAAGGGAAATCAACCTTTGGCAAAGAGCCCACATAACAAAGATATGTTGATTTCATAGCATCATCATTTAGTAAATGAAGAAAAAAAGTGTTTGGTTTTTGCAATCTGGTCCCCTCCGTCTCCTAACTATAACGGTCGCGCTTACTCAGTCACCCTCAAAAAAGTATTAACATAGAGGAGAAATATCAAAATCTGATGTCTGTTATTTTTTGCCTTCAATTCCACATCATAATAATTTAGGAATTCTATCACCAAGTTTTGTGTTGTAATTATGATGATGTCTCCATCAATATTCCTGTGGAAGATACTAAGTTAAACTTGGAGACTTGATACTAGTCATAATTTCTCTACATAATTCTGCCTATTTTTTGTTATCATCACCAAGTTCTGTTTGATTCTTTGCAGGTAACTTGTCGGTTGCTTGGTGTGATCCTTGAGGAATCTACGCCGGAGGAGCTTCAGGTTATGAATGTTTATACAAAGACAATCGTGTGTACTTAGCTTAATAGAGCTTTTTGACATTTTTGATTTATTTAGTTCTTAAATTATTTTTTATTGCAGAAACAAGCAACTGTGAGATCCTCTGTGCTGGAAGTGTTGCTTGAGATAACAAAATTCTGTGATCTTTATCTCATGGAAAGAGTGCTGGATGATGAAAGTGAAGTGAGTGCAACTTTTCGGATATGACAACCTTCTTTCAATAAGCTCTAACTTCTTTCGCCATTGTCTTTTTCCTTATTTTGGGAAGAGGGGTGTTCCGGTTTTTACTTTATGGTATGAAGCTTGGTGATGACCAAAAAAACAAAAGAAAGAAAAATGGTATGAAGCTTGATATATCTCATACACAAATAGAATAGGAGATATTCTTTACTGGATCTTTTATCTAGCTTCTTTTAAGACAAAGACCTGACTCAGCAGGGAGTACTTAATGAGTCACCAGGGTGTAATGAGTTAAAAAAATATGATCCATATTTAATAGATTTTCTGGAGAAGTCCTTAGAAATTATGAATGTTTACATACGCCACTAGATAACTTAATGCTGGGGTGACCTTCCCAGTTTTGCCTGATAGATCTCAAAAATAAGCTCTGAGTTGTGATTGTCAGCTGAAGCTTACGCGCAAACAAGATACTATCCATATCAATTTTAAGGATTGCTTTTTCCTCTTCTTTTCGTTTTCTTCTCTGTATTATGCTTTAGTTAAACATTACAATACCCATTTCATCCTTTGAATAAAATCAAATTTTAGAATGCTGATAATAATTTTCTCTTTTACGTCTGAGACCTCAATGGAGGTAAATGGAATTAACCCATCTATAAAAGTAGCAAACATTATTATTGTTGGTTATTGCACTTCTCAAATAAGTTCGGTCTGTCTGATAACCTTCAACCTGCAAGTGTAAATGTAGAAGACGCTATTATTGGCTCAGAGATGATTGATAAGCATTGGATTTTTTGGTCCTGATCCTTTGATTATCAATGCATGCATTTGTGGTGTACCTTGACTTTGTTAAACTTGCATGACCATCATTATTCATAGTATTGGGATTGTATGCAGAAAAAGGTACTTCTAGCTTTGGAAAATGCTGGGGTCTTTACATCTGGAGGCTTGGTCAAAGACAAGGTAGCGACTAACATTATTAACTCTCTTTACATTATTATCTGAGACCTATGGCTAATGTTTATTTTATCTGTAGTTTTTTTGTAAATAATGCAATGGATTTTTCCCCTTAAATGAAGTGGACTTTTGTCATCTTATTATTGTATTATATTTTTTTATGTTAATGGTAAGTGGCTCTCTAAAATAAGTTCAGCCTCTCTGATCACCTTCATCCTGCATCCAGAAACTATATATTTTTATCGTAGTTCATGTTAGAATTAATAATCATGTAGTTAGTTTACTTCTCAAGAAAATAAAAATTTACTAGTTTTAACTTCAAAGCTGGTTAAGTTCAATCACAGAGCTTTAGTGTAGAGGAGCAATGCTTACAGAGGTAAAAACTCATAGATTAGTCAGTCTCCACGGACTCACATACTTCCAACCACCAGCACCCAAAAAAAAAGCCTTTTAATTTTGGTGAGGGAACTGGAGATTTTGCACTACGTTTTGGTTTATTAGGTTTGGCTATAATGCCAAATGGTTGGTTGGTGCAAATTTTGGATTCTAAATCTTTTATTATTTCAGACCTTCAGGATCTGTCTTTTTGCTTTTGTTGGTGAGAATTGAATATTTACTTTAGCTCATCTTTGTTGGTACCTTCCTTTTCCAATTTTCATTTTAAGTTCTTACTTTGAATGAACTTGCAGGTTCTCTTTTGTAGCATAGAGAACGGGCGGACATCTTTTGTGCGACAGTTGGAACCAGATTGGCATATAGACACAAATCCTGAGATAGTTTCTCAATTAGCGGTATGCTTCAATTTTGACTTGTAAATTATGGTCACAAGCTATAGGTCCTATCACTTGTTACTCAATTAGTGAAATTATTTGTACAACAATCATTAGCAGTCACTTGATGAATTATGCATTTAACTTTGTAACTTTTAAAGTTTACATTGATCTATGTCAAATCAGATGTCCAGAGATATATGCATAAATATGACTGATAGCTACCATTATACAATAATGGACACTAGTAGTTCTATGCCAATTGCATTTTAGTTCATAGGAGAGGGTTGACAAAGGCTGTATGCATTTACATATGACCATCCAATCTGCTAAGAAATTCAATCCACCTGACAGTAACTTCGATTTTGGAAGTCCTTTTGATCACAAAGTGATATTGTTCATGGTTCTTGTGAAATGAGTTTTTATTATGTGCTCATTTTTTTCGCTGTGGAGATACAGTGCGCAATAGTTTTGAATCTCCTTTCAATATCAATTATCAGATTTTTAGATGTTCTATGTGATAAAAGACCAAGGAGAAGAATGAGCATCAGTTCCAGCTAAATTTATTGTGTATAAATTTGCTTGTTCCATATCACTTTGATGTCGTGTTAAATAGCTTATCCGCATTTTCCTGTTAAAATTGGTGTACCATGCCCTCATGCCTTCCTTAAGTTTTCATTTCGCTTTGATTCTTTGATGGCATGAGTTGTTTTGACAAGAAATGGAAGTTGACCTTTGATTGGGAAAGAAAAACAACTATAGTGTTGTAGAAATAGCATAGAAAATTTGATGATTAAATCTAGATGCCTTTCAATAAATGATTTACTTTTGCTAAGTGGTAGTCTTTGGTTTCCCTCTATTATCTTGAAGTATATTATTGGACATAAATTACGAAAAAAGTCTCCGCTTTTAAGTACAAGATAGACGAAAGGCGTGAATGGTTCTTTAGTCTTTTCTACAAAAGTACGGCTTGGGCTATGATGGATTAGATTGAGGTTCTCAAGGATCAGATGTAGATGGATTTGGATTGAGAAAGTACATACATAGATACAGATAGACTATTTTGTACATATATGCAATGGACATATAATAGATATATATTTGAGCTTGCAAGAGAGAGTTAATAACTCTAGAATTATTAAGCTTTTAAGTATATGGCTCACCTCCCATTTTATGCTGCATGCGATATATTGGGTCGTAATGTGGTGCATCAATGTGATATAACTATATTTTGTAGATCTCTCTCTCCTGCCATATGAACATCTTGACATATTGTAAAATTTTGTGTGATTGCAGAGATTCATTAAATATCTGCTTCACATCTCACCGTCAAAGCCTGAGCGAACTGCTCCCAATGTGTTCAGCTCGACAACATTGGAACAATACTTCGGATATGTCTAAAGCACGACTGTAAAATATGTACTTATCTTCTCCTATTTAGTTATTCTCTTTGTTATTGTCATATATTTCATATTTTAGCTTATTGTTGCTCAATGATTTTTCAGAAGAGGCAGTTGCTGATTTTCGATGGGAGGCGCCTTGCATAACTTGGTCCTGTCCGCCAAAGTGTTGTTTGATCTTTGTAATACATAGCGAAAAATATGTCATTGTCGACTCTTTGAAGTTCATAAAGTCAATTTGTATTAGGAAATTATTGAAATAGCAAGAATTATAATTGTTTTATGAATATGTTTGGTTCATGGGCTCAATCTTATACAGGTCACTAGTCGTTTTGAAAACGGATGTATGGATCTAAACGGTCAAAATATGATGACTTATTCATCTCATCTTAAAAAGAAGAGTATCGAGAATTGAAAGAATCCTTGTAACACTATGCAACTTTCTTTTGTTAAGCTCATTGATTTCTTTTTTCCGTGTAAATTTGTTAGTTTATGTTAATATTTTGGGTAAGGTTTTAAAACGATACAGGTTTTTACTTTTTAGCGTTTGTTCTTCTGGTCAATTGCAAAGTTTAGTTCGGACAACTTGGCTATTGGATTTATCCGGGTGACTATTGGACTTGTCCAAGCGTCTATGAGACATGCCGCGGCAATTATCCTACCTACTTAAATCTATTCGGTTGGTTATTGTACTTATTCGGACAGTTATTAGATCTGTTCGGTTAGTTATTGTATCTACCCAGATAATAAATAGATGTCCAGTTGGTTATTGTACCTATTCAGACAATTATTAGATTTGTTTGAGCAACTCAATAGGGTCAAATTGCTGAGAAAGTTTAGATAAAGAAAGAAGTTGGAGAAAAAAGTGTTACTGAATGAATGAAAAAATATATCCAGAATATCAGTCACATGGCAAATCACATCTGGCTGTTAGCTGTCATATAACTACCTATTCTAACTAACTCTGTTACAGAAATAGCACATGCTTAATTTTAGAAAATATTTTGTTGGCTTAAGTCAGTGTAGGAGCTATCTGAATCTATCTTAAGGTTTAAGCTATTATAGTTATATTTCATCATCCCTCAAGATGAGCAAGTAGAACACAGTAGTCATACTTTTTTTTTGGTAACCCATTAACATCTCCACTTTAATCAGTAGCTCACGAAATATTGACCAAGATAGACACCACCGCATTGGAACCTTCGACACCTTGATGGATCATGTCTTGTTTACCCCCGTCTGGCCTAAGGGCTGGGTGTGAACCAAACCTGAGAGTGTAGCAGCTCGTCCTATAGCATACACCAGTTCAGTCAAGAGTTTGATCTCAGAATGAAAGTAAAGACAAGTGACTCATGCCAGCAATGGGTTTCGAACCCACGCCAACCACAAAACTCTCATTCCCACTTACCATCTGAGTTACCCCTTGGGAGCCACAGTAATTATACTTTATCATACCCTCGAGATGAGCTAGAAAACATAGTAGCAAGTCTACAACTTGTTCATATGAGCAGATGTAGGAGACCTGTGGGTGTTTGGACACCCCTTGCTTTTTGACAAAAGTGATAGTCTACTATATGACAAAGTGATAGTCTATTTTATTTTATGAGTGTTTCTTCTATGCGAACAATTTTTTTTGTCTTGACACACATCACATCACTCAAGTCAAATTACTATTTGTTACGTAATTACCAATTTATCCTTAAGGGTTCGTTTGGATTGGGGGATTTGGGGGGAAATTATTTGATTTGAGGTGATTTTTAATTTTTGCACTTGTTTGGATTGGAAGGTTTTGGGGGTAAGATGATTGGAAGTGATTTGTAAAATCATTTAATGGGATGATTTTGCAATCACCCAAACTGGGATGATTTAGAGTGATTTCAATTCATTTATTACATAATGTCTATATTGTCATTCTATCTACTACACTTATGCCCTCAGAAAAGGATAAACATGTCATTTTCTTTATAAAATTTATTTTTTCATTTCATTTCCTTTTCAATCTAAACAAATAATACATATAATTATTTATAAATATTTCCTTTGTATTTTTATCCCATACAAACAAAATGTAATCCTTCCCCTCTTTTATTTATTTATTATTGAATCATTTCCTTTTCATTATTAATTTTTTCCTCCCGAATCCAAACAAGCCCTAAAAGTAATACTTTGAGAAATGAATTGCAAAATACTTTTTTAAACCCTTTTTGTTGCAAATACAAAAATACCCCTATGTCAAAGTACAAACATACCCCTTGATCTTTTTTTCGAGGCAGTCATTTATTATGATGATGATGTCTAGGATAGGTGCAATTATGAAAAGCATTTATGAGATTGTGACAACAATTTGACTATTATTCTTACTTTTCTATTTCTTTGCTTTTTGTCGAATATTTTTCTATTGTATTTCCAACGATTTGGAGACAAAGTCATGGATTGCATATATCCAATTTTTACTGTTACTTTACTGCACATTACTAGCAAAAACTAAATAATCAAAATGCTAAAAAGATTGACAAAAAAGGCTAAAAAAGGCGGGGTACATGTTTTTTGAAAAAATAAAATAAAACAAAATATAAAATTAGCGATATTCGGGACCTAGTTTAGTCAGTTGGAAAATCAAAGTTTTTACTTCATTAACCATTTAGCACATGTTTTACGAATTTCAACTGTAACCAAGTCAAGATCAAATTTTAAATTTAAGTTCCCGCCATAGGATAATTGAAGTATAAATCAAAATTGAAGATCTCGCTTGTACAATGTTGAAATACAATTGAAAGTTTAATTTTTTGCTAAAATGAATTTCAAATCAGCATGAAAAATTAATTTTTTGCTTTAACGAAAATGAAGCGAAAATAAAAAATATTCAAATTCATGCCATAGCAAAATTGATTTAGCAAGATATCAATTTATCGATAAATTAATAATTATTAATTTATCGAGATATTTTAGTTTTTTTGGACTAATATTGCATATTATATTCATAGTATCTTTTTTTGAAAAGTGACTATAGGGTAGGGATGGCAATGGGTATCCGTTCTATCCGAAATCAACAGGTATCCGCCCGATAAAAACCCGATAACAAAAACCGATGGGGAATCTATTAGGTTTTGGGTTTTATAAGTGATAACAGACGAGTAAACCGATAGGTTTTGGTTTTTTATGATAAAAAAATCGAAACCCGAAACCCGATTATTAATTTATTATATATATATATATATATATATATATATATATATATATATTTTTTTTTTTTTTTTTTAAATATATATACATATAGGTCCCTGAAATATTTTCACAAGTTAAAGGACAATTTTGTCTTTTAATAAAAAAGATAAATCTTGATACTCGAATCTTTCTCTTTTTCTTTCCTTGTCCTTTGCACCCCATTTTTCTCTTGCTTCTCTTTCTCACACTCACACACGAATACCTTTCCATCTCCTTTTTCCATTTCCTTTAACCCTACTTTTCTGTTTCTTCTCTCTCACACACACACATGAACACCATTTTTTTCACACGACATTCTCAAACAACTCTGTCACAACACAAATAGAGTACACACCCACTTTGTTGGTTCGCACCATTTTTCACACACATCCCATTCTTCTTGGCATGCTTAGAACAAAAGAAAGTAATAGTGTATTTTAGTGTTAACTTTAGCTAGATTTTATGAACTGGTACTTCTATTGTGTTGTTTATGTGATAATATTGAGGGATTCATGCACGTTGGTTCTAGGATTCATATTTTGCTTCAATTTTTTCTTCCCTGTCATCTTTTCAAAGTTATTTTGGATATTGTAATTAACTTGGGGTGAAAATATTCTTGTCATCTTGCTTGTGTATGCATCTGTTTGTATGTATGTACCTATATGTATATATATGTGTGTGAGAAATTACAGAACATGTAATGGTGCATTTTATTGTTAATTTTAGGTTTTTTTTTATATTTAATTTAAGTTTTTTTATATAAATTTTTGGTGATTTTCTATTTAAATTATCGGTTTCGGATTCAAATAACCGCGGTTTTTTTAAATCCGTCGGTTTCGATTTTGGATAACAATTTCTAAACCCATCGGTTTTCGGTTTCGATTTCAGTTTTGATTTTCAATTTGCTAAACGGTTTCGATTTTGGTTTTGCCAGAACTGCGGATAACCGACCCGTTATTATCCCTACTATAGGGATTGTCATACGGTCCATCTTATAATTTTTTAGCATTATATTAGCTTATATTTTAATCTAAATATCTAAACACTTATAAATTATTGGGAGTATGCAGTGAAACAAGTTCTCAAACTCTGCGAATTCTTGATCCAACTCAAGCTATAATTAGGCCGCACTCACTCAAAAGAAGATTCACAAGTATTTAATACCTTAAGAAAGGCTATCTCTTTTCCCCTCACTATCCTAGCCCATAACTCAACACTATTCGATGAAATCAAAAATAACATTTACCATAACTTATGTATATGATGTATTTGGGTATGTACAAGTATACTGGTTTTATATCCATGTTTGTGTGTTAGTATACAAGAGTAATAATGGAAATGACTTTTATAATAGGGTAAATAGCGTATTACCCCTCTGTGTTTTGTTGAAAGTGCACAATACCCCCCTGTGTTTTAAAAATTAGCTGATTACCCTCCTGTATTTTACTAAAAGTGCACAATACCCCCCTGTGTTTTAAAAATTAGCTAATTACCCCCTTATTTTTTATAAAAGTAGCTAATTGCCCCCTATATTTTCTAACAAAAGCGTTAATTTTTAAATAGCACAGGGGGTAATCAGCTACTTTTATAAAACACAGGGGGGTAATTAGTTAAATTTTAAAACCCAGGGGGGTATTGTGCACTTTTAGCAAAAACACAGGGGGTAATTAGCTAATTTTTAAAACACAGGGGGGTATTATGTATTTTTAACAAAATACAGGGGGTAATGCGCTATTTACCCTTTATAATATGACAAGATTACCCTTTTATTATTGTAGTATTAAAAATAAAAATAAACATTAACATAATTGTAAATAACATAAACATGATAAATAATAATACTAGTAATAATAATATTAATAATAGAAATATTAATATTAATGATTATTATTTTTTATTACATTATATTTGTTTGCACTCTTATTATTATTATTATTATTATTATTATTATTATTATTATTATTATTATTATTATCACTACAAGAAATTTTGAAAAAAGAGACGACACATTTTCGTCTCTTTTCCGTCTCCAATCTGAAAAGGAGATGAAATTCGAGTGTCGCCTTTCGAATCGTTTCCAATTTTAAATTTCGTCTCCGTTTCGTCTCAAATGGACCTTTCGTCTCCAATTCGTCTCCCTCACATTTTGTCTCCCTCTACATTTCGTCTCCATTCCGTCTCCCTCTATATTTCGTCACCTTTCTGTCTCCCTCTACATTTCGTCACTTTTCCGTCTCCCTCTACATTTCGTCGCCTTTCTGTCTCCCTCTACATTTCATCACATTTCCGTCTGCTTCACATTTCGTCTCCTTTCCGTTGCATTATTTTAATTTTTTTAAAAAAATATAATATAAAATAAAAAAGTTATAAATTCTGATTATGTCAATTTTGCTATAAAAATTGAAATTCAAAAAAAATTATACTAATTATATATTTATAGATATACACACACAATATATTTATAGAAATTCAACTAACTCATAATTAGAAGAAAACAAAAGAATCCTTCAAATGAAGAAATACACATGAATATATACATATAGAAGAGTAAAAAGAGACCATCAAGTATAAATATAAGCCAAAACTCTAAAAAAAAAAAAAAAAAACCCAATAATCATTCCATCAACACAAACAATCACCAAAAAGATTCATAAAAATTAATCCATCTTCAAAACAGTAAGCTCGAAAAAAAAATCCGTTGTTGCTTATTACAATTAAGAATTTTAAAGATGCATCAAGTACCTTATTTTGTTTTAAGGATGTATAAATCTTCTAATGTATTTAACCAACCCGCAAGATTAAAAGCTGCAACTTCTTAGATAATTTGTAATAAAGACTCAGCATCATAAAGAAAAAATAAACGATGACTCCATAATCATTTTAAAACAGAGGAAATTCTAATCACCAAAAGGACCAAATAATTCAAGTTATAATAATTATAAAACAGAGGAAAAATAAACGATGACTCCATAATCATTATAAAATAGACGACATAGATAAATCGTCTCTAAACCGTCTCCCGTTGACGACTATTTGGAGACAACATAAGTATTTTATCTCCAAACCGTTTCAAAATTGTAACTGTTTATGGATGAAAATTTTCGTCTCATTTTTGTCGCTTTTTTGGCGACGAAAAGGTGACAGACCGTCGTTACTGCCAATTTTTCTTGTAGTGTATTATTATTATTATTATTATTATTATTATTATTATTATTATTATTATTATTATTATTATTATTATTATTATTATCATTATTATTATTATTATTATTTTTACAAAAGAATCTATACATATAAGGGACAAGAATTGTTTTGATGGAGTTATGTTAATCATTTGATAAATAAATGTATTTCCTCATACTAAGTATGGGAATCGAAATAGAGTTGGGAATATCATTTCATTCCAAACGCAATCCTGTGTACCAATATCAAATAGTATTTATCCCTATTCATCTTCTACTTAATGTGTATGTATGGCTAGTCTACATGCCTATAGAAATAACTTTGATATTTTTTCATCTTCTTTTGCCATATCAAATAAGCATACTTATAGACATGCTAAATGGTAATCAAAATTTGGTGATAAATGGGTAATACGATCCATATTATAATTATTAAATTATCATATTAGTTTCTTACTTTAATCTAAATATCTAAACACTTATATATCATCGAGAATATGCCGTGAAACAAGTTCTCAAAAATCATGAATTCTCGACCTAACACCAACTATAACTAGATCGCTCTTACTAAATGGAAGAGTCACGAGTATTTAATACATTAAGAAGAAAGGCTATCTTTTTTCCCCTCACTATCCTTGCGCACACCTCAACACTATTTGATGAAATCAAAAATATCTTAACCATAACATATGCACAAGTATATATATAATACACGCACACATATATGTGTGAGTGTGTACTCAATAATTAATAGTATATATATACTATTGAAAAATTTGGACCAATAAAATATAACCATAATCAAAATAGTAAAAAAAAAATTAAAAAAACGAGCTTAATCACCTTTTTCCTTTCATTTTAAACTTCATATGACAATATTTTTAGCTTAATTAAATGTTCACCACTTAGTCATATGCATGTTGATAATGGACCTTTTTGGTAGACTTTCCAAGTTAGGCCAAGTTATATATACATATATTATTTCATGTTGGGTTAACAAGTTCCCATATATGCTCATTTTTAGGCCCATTTTATGGAGGGCCATGGCCACTTTAAATATTTGGCTTCACGAACAAGTCCTGACTGCATAGATTGATAAAGAGAGTGGTTTGTTGCCACTTTGTGAAACAAAAGTCCATCAAGGAGAAGAAAAAACCATTTAATTTGGTGTCTAGAGTTAGCATGTCTCATATGTAACGCCCCGATCCCTCACGAGATCAGAGGCTCTAATAATCATGCTATTATCAATCCAATTCCAACCCAGTCACAAAATTTAGGGAAAACGGAAAGAGTTTCCCCTATTTGTAGGACGAACAATTTACCTGTACCGTGTCCAAACATACACAACTCCTCAAGGCTATCCGAACCTTGGTTCTCAACAAAAATCTCACAAATAAATATACAATTCCAAATTCCAAGACTATTCTAACTCTTACCTCTAGATTAGCTACAAACATGATTTGAATTTTAACTGTACTATCCTATTTCATAAACTATGATTAGATCTGATTAACTTGAATTACATTCCTTTATACACAGACTATATATAACTTATCGAAAGAATATCTTTACAGCATTTTACAATCCACACCACATAACACATTATACATCCTTTCAAGCACGATCTATCATGAAACACGAACTTCACTTCCTTTGGTTATAACCTGAAAGATTCATAATTGAGGAGTGAGTATACAATTAATGTATAACCAGTGAGGGAGGGGAGCAATATACGGGAAACATTTATACGGGATTCGTGCAATGCAACAATTGAACATAGAAGAAGTAGATAAGTAATAAGCAATAAACGATAGGAAGCAATTAAATACCACACTTTAAAAAAGATATAATCGATAACCCTTATCACTCTAATTCTTCAATCCACGAACACTATCCTCGAACCATGATCTCGATCACGATAAGCTAGCATAACCCCAAAAACTCTAGTGGGTGTACTCCGAATGTACCCCAAATCCTACGACCCAACTCCCCCTGACAATCTCCGGACCAGGCGAGAGAGGGATTGGGAACTATGGTAGTCGAGGTATACCGGCAAACCCGATGCCGCCAGGCTTCCCCGATACTACCATGCCCAAATGGTTGCGCAACCACGATGCAATGCACTCAAGATGATAACAAATAAGATAACTAAATAATCACATAACCGAGGGACAACAAGTAGGTTGCCCTCACACACAATATATAATCATTAGACACACATTACTTAACAATTGTACTAAATCATATAATCTATGAACAAGAAAATAAACCATTATGCACATAAGGATAAAGATTCCCTCACATTTTAAAACCAAACATGTGAGAATTAGCCAAGAACTTCTTAAATATTCTCCAAATGTACCATTCCTTCAATCATCATCACACAACTATCAATGTATTTCATTGTTTAGCATGCATTCAATTCATTACTCAATCAACACACAACTGAAGTGATTATGTATGCAACATTTCTTAAGTGCCAAGTATTACATGAAGACAATTGCATAATAATAACATATACATTAACTAGCAATGATAATTTATTTAGAAGAAACACTATATAACATTTAACTAATAAGTTATATAAGCATAACTTCATACCTATAATACAATTAATAAGCAGTATGAACAAGTTATAGGCATATTCGCTCAATCTCTAACAAAGTAAACATATAGTTCAATTTACGAACTTCTAAAAGGAAATAACATTCTATGTAACTACATCTAAGCTCTTAACTAATCAATTGAAAGCCAATTACTAGTAACTATCTCAACTTTCTAAACTAATTTCCTTTAGCTCAAATTCATACTCATACAAATGAAACTCAAGCAAACTCCAAACCACCCATTTAATAGACATTAAATGAGCATGAAAAGTAGCATTGCAACACAGTTACAATATTAACCCTAACTTTAGCCCATTTTCTCTTTATTTACCGACACAATTTAGCTTCCAGTCGAAACACAAAGTGCAATTTCTACAAACCAACTATCCTACATCTCTAAGAACGCTAATAGACACCTACTCAAGCCTTAAAACCCCGCTTTTAACACAGAAGCTCGGGAAGGCCCCGTGTCATTTTGAACTACAGCTACCCAAACCGCCCATCAATTCAATGCCACGATAGCATCAAAAGTGCTTTCATGCATTACTAAGACTATAATTCCAATTAAAAGGTGAAAAGTCAACACTTGGTCAAATGACCCATTTAGCTCAAGACCTAATTCAAAGCACATACCAATTACAAGTTCCCCAATTCATAACCCAACTATATTACACTTCTAAATACACATTATGGCATCATTCAAAACCATGAAACCACACTTTAAATTGCAATTACCTCAAAAGCCCCGAAAATCCCCTTTATGCATTTACACTACAAGTCCCCTCATCGGAGTTCAATTAAGCGAAACGAATGCATTTCTAGTACTTTCACACCTATTAAACACTAGCTATGATGCCCAAACGTGCCTGAATTTGCATTTACCCAAAAACCCCTTTGTGAAACGGATTGTTTTTAGCTAATTTCAAGCAAAACTCATTCTAATCTCACATAAGTGTTTTTCTATGTCCAGTAGCACTATAGGAACCAATAGATAGTGTAGTTACAAGCCTAAGATCAACATTGCACAAAAACCCTCAAAATTACTATCTATCGTCTTCTTTAATTCATCAACCACCATTTTCAACCATTCAAAAAGCTAACTAACTATAAAAGTTTGCTTTACATATATATTTAAGCATATTTGAAGCAATAATAACAAGAAACAAAGCATTTATCAACATTTGTAAATTTTGACATAAACTAAAACTCAACCAAAATGCAATTTTAAAGAAAATCCATCACCACACAAGGCAATGGCAAGCAAGGAAGAAGCTTTTGGATGGTTTGGAATCAACTCTACAAGCTTGGAAGATGAAATTGAGCAATTTTTGAAGAAAAGTTACTATTCCCGTAACTCTTATTTTTGGCTAATTTTAGACATTTTTTGGCTGATTTTTGCATTTTTAAGCATTTTTTGGGGCTTTATATATTATGTAGAAAAGTCAACAAGTCAAATGATGAATTATGGTGGTGGATTTTCACTATTTGGCTTTAAAATGTTACTTTTTCTCGCAAAACATCTACTTTAAATTTTTCGATTTGTTTCTAAGTTAATTTTACAAAGCTATGGTTCAATAAATAATAGTAGACTAAATTTTAAAATATTTAAATGACTAGTTTTACAATTTAGAAGAAAAAGTCAATAAATAAAATTTAAAAGTCCTTTAAATGCAATTTAGTTGGTTACAATTCATACGATAGAAAAATAATTTTGTATCTCACTCTTTTCGAGATGCTATGCACAAAATAATATTTTTCTCATGCCTCACGTAAGTCACGTAGTATGGAAAAAATTCGAAAACGAAAAAAATTTACGGTCGAAAATGCTTATGAATAGTAAATTTTGAAAAATAGTCTTTTAAGTGAAAAATGCACAATTTTCTTTAAAACCTTTTGTGAAAATAATATAAATGCACATTTATTTATTTACTAAAATAATTAAACTCAAAATTCAATATTAAAACTTAACTAAACATGTAATTGCATATAAAAGACAACTAAACAATTAAATACACATTTATATCAAATAAACATTTAAGCAAGTAAATGCACAAAATATATGTAAATAAGTGATGTATGCATGCTCTAGGTCTCGGGCGTCATATCATATGCTTAACAACCACTAATTCAACAATACTTTTTTTTGCCAAGTTACTAAACAAAGACTTCATTTAAAATTGAATATAATTGTTTGACAAAAATTGTATCTATGTTTTAAGTGATGAAGCGATTAAAATTTAGGCTATTAGAGATTAATTTACTTTATTCACATTCGTAATTTTTGGATTCTTATAAATACTTACGTGCATCTTTTTGTTTTCTTTTTTTGGCTAATTTATAGATACCTACTTGCATGTTCCTATATTTTGAAGTTTATTCCATATTTTAAAATATTTATTACATTTTTTGAGGTGATCTCATAATTTACTTATTTGGATGGTACGTTTAAATTAACTCCAACAATAATGATGTGTTTTGATACTTAAATCATATAATGTTATCACATAGTGATAGATATATATGTATTTTTTTTTACTAATTGCATGTTTATGGCGATTTTCACCTTGACTTTAACATCATATATGATACTTGGCGCACGATAAAAAAGAACTTAAAGGAACATTGATCAGTTGCAGAGAAGACGATAAAGTAATTGTCAATTAAGTTTCGATAATGATTCGATTGTGAATTAAATATTTGGCGAAAGACCCAAAAAAATTCTTATGATAAATTGTGAGTTAATTGGTTTGCTGATAGGCTCATGGATCACATGCAATTTCGAGAGTCATTTTACTACACATTTTGAACAAACAATTGATTAAAAACATTCACCCTAACACAATATGTGGCGATACGTTTTGCAAAACAAAGTTTAAAATTAACCCCACAACACGTGGAGACAACTTTGAGAGAAAAAAATGTTTAAAATCTAACTCTATACAAGACATAATCTAGTTATTTGGCAAAGTTCTTGTCTTGACTTGCTTGTCCATTTTGATCAAGGTTAAATCCACTTTATAACCCTATCATTTCAGCTTTGCGACACTTATTAACCCTGAAGTTTACTTTTAGCCACTTAATAACCTTTGACTCAGTCAGATTTAACAGGAACATAACTTTGTTAACGGAAAACATTTAATGACTAAAATAACCTTCTAATACAACTTAAAAGACATATTTGCCTATTCACTTGGAGGGAAAAATCTCGCCTCCCTATGCAACTCCACTTACACGCATGTTCCAGAGTATTCTTCTCTTTTTTCTTTCTTTCTCTATCTCTTTCTTCTCTCTGTCTTTGCCTCTAAAATCATTCAGTTTAGATTAATTTTTAAGATCAAAATTTTAATTTGATAAAGCAATCAACGATTTCTCCGATATAAAATATTTGTGAGTTGGTTTTTCTTCATTTCCTTTTTGTTTTAGTTTAAACCTTTTAGTTTTTTCAATTTATTTTCCATTGCATGTGTTCAATATGTGTTATTCGATTTTTTTGTTGTCTAGCATGAATCAAATTTCCTACCTAAAAATGAGCTTGAGTAATAGTTGTACATTGTATTAGTGAGCTTATTACTTTATTGTGGAAGATTAGGCATATCAGTTTAGAGAAGTTGCAGCAAAACTAGACAAAAAAACCCTCCAAACTAAATATTTTGTGTGGATGAACAACTTACAGTTTGTAATATTTTTTTTTGGCAAGACTATGTCTAGTTGCTTTGTTTTTTTGGTCAAGGTTGCTTTGGTTAATCATTAGTAAGTACGAGAAAGAAGTAAGCTTAATCATAAGTAAGTACGAGAGAGAAGTAAGCTAGCATCAAGTTGCTTCCAAATCAATTCAGGGGTATTTTCATCTAGAAATTTGCAATAGTCAATTAGTTACTGTACAAACGGAGTTTTTCTGACAATATATTAACAGAAGGGTAATAAGTGGCTAAGAGTACATTTCAGGGTTAATTAGTGTCACAAGCCTAAAAAGATAGGAGTATAAAGTGGATTTAACCCTTTTCATCATTTGACATTTATTCATTTTAAATGCATGTCTATTTAATGACACCAACTATGAAGGCTAAATAAGTCTTCTCTGCTCAAAGTAGTGACAAACATGCCATTATTACATGCCATGTGTCACATTATGGATAACTTGCTTGTCACATCAATAGTAATAGTCCTGATAGAATAATTTTTCTTATTTCTATGAGCAGATGTAGGAGATCTACCCTTGTTCTCTGACAAAGTGGTAGTCTATTTCAATAAGCAAATGTAGTAGATCTGCAAGTGTTTGGATACCACTTGTTCTCTAACAAAGCAGTAGTCTATTTTCATGTGCTTTATTCTCATAAAATTATTCTATGCGGACGGTCCATGTTGACGTGACAATTTAATCATCCATTGAGCAACACGTGGCATGCAATAATGGAAAATCTTGTCATGACTTTTAGTGAAGAAGTCGTATATAACCTTCATTTTGTGTTGTCCGAAAGTCATGCATTTAAAAAGAAGAGATGGCAAATGATTAAAATGGACAAGCAAGTCACAACAAAAACTTTGCCAAATTATTAGATTAGGTCTTGTATAAAGTTAGATTTTAAGCATTTTTTTTCCTCAAACCTGTTCCCACTTGTTGTAGGCTTAATTTATATATTTATTTTGCAAAAACGTGTCCCCATGTTTGTTTGGATGAACTTTTTTATTGAATAGTCCTACATCTATGCACACAATATTGTTGTTTGTACGTGTATTAAATGACTCTCCAAATTGTATGCAATATTTTTTGTTTGTCCATAACCAAAAGGAAGTTCAGCTTCCATTCCCAATTGCATGCAATCCGTGAGTACGTAATTTCATGCAATACAAGAGTGTCTCAGCAAACCAAATAACTTAGAATATATGATAATATTTTTTTATTTTTTATTTTGGTCTTACACCAAATATTTAATTAATTCCCGATCGAATTGTTGTCGAAACGTAATTGACAATTACTTTATGATCTTCTCATAAGATATGAACATGAGCCAAATTTTGTTTATATCGGGCAACAAATGACATATATAGGGATTCCCACATTTGCTTTATTGTAATTTTTTATTTTTTTCATTTGTTCAAAAATTGCAGTAAACAAAAAACTCTAATTAGTTTATACGGTGCAAATAATGTCATGTATAATATGAACGATAACGTGAAAATCGGCATATCTATAAAATTAATGATTAAATTTTATACAGTAGTTAGTGTTGGTGGTACGTAATGCATAACTTACCAAAAAAAAAGTCTAAAATAACTTCAACAATCCAAAATGATGATAAGAAATATCTAATCGAAATCTACAAATATGAATGTCTAGTTTCCTATAAATTACCAAAAAAGAATATATGAATGTGCATGCAAGTCTCTACAATTAAGCAAAATCTACGAATATGAATAAAGTAAATTACGCGGCATCATCTTTTGATACCCTTTAATACACGAGTAACCATTCAAGGTTTAGATCTTCTCCTTTTTTAGCTCTGTTATATTTATAAATAAAACAATGTATGAAGCCTCTTATATAATCTTTTTATACAATCTCAATGATTACGTTGCCTCATATTTAAAGATAAACAAAGCAAAAAAAGACGGATGTATCACAATAGTCATCATAATATTGTCTAATAGCCTAATTTTGAATCGTTTCATTGATGTTAAACATAAATACGATTATAGTGAAAATTCATATTCATTTTTAAATGAGGTATGTCTAGTAAGCTGTAGAAAAAAGTATTGTTGAATTAGTGGTTATCAAACATAGGTGACATACTAATTGGAAAAAACCAATTTAAAGGGGCTTTTGTTATTCTTGATGGGCTTTTGTTTCAAAAAGTGTCAACAAACCACTATCCTTATCAATATTAATAGTCATGCCTAGTCCATGAAGTCTAAATCTTTAAAGCATCCATTTATTCCATGTAATGGGCCTAAAAAATAACCATATACTAAATGTTAGCCCAACCTGAAAATGATGTATGTATATGTAACTTGGGCCAACTAGGCCAACTAAGCTTTACCAAAAAAGAAACTAGGCCAACTAAGCAATGTTGCTGCAAATGGAAAAGAAATTGTCATTGATTAAGAATATTTTGTTTTTTGTTAGAATATGATTAAATTTTATTGGTCCAAAATCAATTGTAAATACATACTATTGACTAGCGATATATGTGCGTGTGTGTAAGACTATATATACCTTTGACTGTTACAGTAAAGAATTTTTTGATTTCATCGGATAGTGTTGAGGTATGCGCAAAGATATTGAGGGAAAAAATAAGAGTACTTGTTAACGTATTAAATACTCGTGACTCTTCCATTTAGTGAGGGTATCCTAATTATTGTTGGTGTTAGCCGAAATTTCATGAATGTTGAGAACTTGTATGAAATGAATACTTTTTACATGTCTAAGGAGCGATTTTTGGATGCATGTTTTTTTGGGTGAATTATTTTGCAATACAAAAATATTGATCAAGTTCATTTAAATTTAAAATATTGCTACGAATTAAAAGTTAAAACTTAATTTTAATATTTTCAAATTGTTTGTGCAAATTTTTTTATTAACATATATTAATAAAAAATTATAATGTACTAATACGAATCATCGTCTATTAAAGAAGTCTACATCAGAACTAGATATTAATCATAAGAAATGCCAAAGTAGTTTTTGACTGGGGTTCTTTTTTAATTGATACATGCTATTACAATAATAATCTTTTTTAAAATAATAATAATTTCGAGTCACGACTTAGGACCATTGTTAAAAATTAAAAAATTTGATAAAATTATAAGATAATACATTAAAAACAAATTGTTTTTTTTTACTCAAATATTTCAAAAATTATTAATTAGCTAAAAATTATATAATAAATTGATTATGTAAAAGGCAAAATGGTGACCAAATCCTACAAGAATTAGGATACAACATTATGGAAACTAGTTTTTAATCCTAAAGCTACAAGGATTTGATAACGAGATTAGAGAAACTTATTCTAATCTTAATATATTAGTTTTTAGCTTATATTCTCGTTAGACTCTTTTACATTTATTTTCAAATTGTCTTGAAAAAATATGAGTCATTTTTTCAAAAATAAATTGTAAATATAATATATTCACTATTAAGCCAAAAAAAATTAAAAATATGCTATGGTAAAGGTTCGTTTGATTTCATCGAATACTCTTTAGGTGGGTGCAATGATAGTGAGGCGGAAATAAGAGAGTATTTGTTAGGCCAACTACAACTCATTCCCTAGACACCCATTTACCACACATATAGGGATATTGTTAGAGATATTCATCTCCAATATCAGCCTTACAACCATCTCTACATGTAGATGTCCCTACATTCATCTTTCAACATCTCTATATGTAGAGATGTCGAAAGAATCCCTACAGGTGTCCCTAGACCCAACTAAGGAATTAAATGATTATGTTTAATTAAAAATCAACATAAACAATTAACAAATACAAATAAAAAAAGTTTAATTATAAAGATTTTAATTAAAATAATATGTTTAATTAAAAAAGGAGAGATTTTGGAGTAAAAAAAAATAGAGAATCTCTAAAATATAGTAGTTATTGGAGTGAAACTTATATAAGGACTCCGTGAATTAAGATGTAGGGAAGCTGTTGGAGTAAAGCTGAAATAGAGAATCCTCAAATGTAGATAAATGGTTAAAATTATCTATATATAGGGGAAAAAAATAGGAAAGTTGTTGGAATTGGTCTTAGGCTAACTCCAATAGTTTCTCTATCTTTCTCCCTGGCCTTAGGCTAACTTCAATAGTTTCTCTATCTTTCTCACTACGTGCAGATGATTTGCAGCACTTTTCCTACATATAAGGACTCCCTAATTCTTTTTTTTTCTCCCCAAATTCTCTCATTTTATTTTATTAAACATATCATTTAATTTTTTGTTTTCTTGAAATATGATATTTTTTGTGGAAAACATTATATTTTTAAGAACTTGTTTCACTGCATAGTCCCGATGATATATAAGTGTTGATATATTACTTATTCAAGTAACAAGCTAATATAATAATATAATCTTTATAATATAGATAGTATCACTTAGTTATCCCCTAATTTATCTTACTCATTTAGCACGTGCTATATGTATGCTTATTTGATATGGCAATTGAAGATGAACTAATTATCAAATACTAGGCATACATACAAATTCAAATTTTGAAGGCATTGCTTAGTGATGAATACTATTATCGATTGATATATTAAAATGCGTTTGAGAACTAATTGACATTAGTGACTCTATTTCGATTCTCGTGCCTTGTATGACAGAATTATCTCAAGAATCCTATTCCCAATTTAATAAAGTTCCATCATACACGAGCTTAGCACATTTTTATGTATTTCATAATGAACTTAGTACTCAAATGACTGATATCACCCCATCAAAAATTTGCATTTTACAATAATAATAATTATCATATTTTATATAAAAAAAAATTATTATTATATTATTATTTATAAATCTAGTATTATTATTACTACTATTATTATTTATCATGTTTATGTTATTCTAAATGTTAATAATACAATTATAAAAGTTAATGAAATCATGTTATAAAAGTCATAAATGTTATATTAGTCTTCTATACTAACACAAGAAACATGGGTTGTTAACAACTATTTTTGTATTCTTTTATTTATTGTGTGAGCACGCCAAGCATGTCATTTTTATTCTCATGTTAATTCCATTCTCAATCACAATTTCCTTCCTATTTATGATTTTGGCATCATATGGAACTCGTTAAAAAGTTAAAAACTATGTGCATAAATATATTAGTATTATTATATTTCTTCTTTGAAATTGACGTTGTCTTAAATTTTCCTTTTCAAAATATAACTTGAACTATTATTTTTAATCCCGGAAAAAATATATGATTGTTTGCTTGCATTTCGTTAAGGCGGTAACTTTAACTTTCTAGTTGGATTTGAAGTTTGTGGTAACGAATAAAGCAATGGGATAGAAGATGAAGAGGAGTGAATAGTGGATGAGTGGAAGATGAAGATGAATGAATAGTGGGGATAGTGGAGGCGTCTCGGGAGTTGGAGAGAAGAAAGATAAGACTTTTTGAAAATAAAACCAAGGTTATGTATGTAATTTGACGTAGGGTTATTTTAGGAATTGCAACAAAAAGGTTAAAAAAAGACATGTCAATTCATGTCCAGAAGCTGAATACTTTTAGGGTTAAATTGATAATTAAATAACAATTAATAAATTTTTTATTTAAGAAATGACTGATGTGATGTGTAGAAAGAGAAAAAGTTGTCCACATAAAAGAAAGACTCTTTGTTCTCCCATAAAAGACTAAGTTAGCAACCAATACCATAGCTGAAATGTTGTCGTAGTGAATAACTAGTGGCTTGACTAGATTGTTGTATATTGTAAAATTACAGAATGATCGTTTAAAAATATTTTTTGTTTTTAAGTAAAATCTTAATCTTTCTAATTGAGGAGTGTTGGATATGGAAGGCCGACAACCAAATCTTTATCCTTTGTGCTACACAAGCTTGGCAGTGGTGTTCATTAAACAATTTGTTAAGTTTTGAACTCTTACATCTTAACTGTTCTCTTTGATATGTCATTTGAATTAACATTGTCATTTATGCTTCAAAACCTTTACATGCGTGTTCTTGGCTAAATTGTTTAATTCGAAAAATTGCTCACAAACGATATATGATAAACTAATCAATATTATGAAATGTCATAGAAATTGTCCAACCTTAAGGTTATAAAGTGAATCAAGTCATTCAATGTTTGATTGAGATTGGCTCATTAAAATGTTAATAGAATTATCAAATATGTGTGTTTGAGATTGGCTCATTAAAATGTTTATAAAATTATTAAATAAAGATTGAATAAAATTTTTACGTTCTCTCATTAGTTTAAAAATGTCGAGTTTAAAAAGATTGAGCACTCGGCTCTATAACTTCCTCTTTAAGGAAATATTTAAAAAACTGTTAACTTATTCAAACTTGACTCATGATTGGTTTTATTAAAGTTTATTTAAAAAATATATTTTTTCTATACCAAAGTTTTTTTGCTAATTCAGCAAGCAATAATATTAAACGAAGAAAAAATAAAATACAAGTGTCAAAGTACATTGAAAACGCCCAAATGACAAAGGCGACAATAATCCATGTATGTTCTAAAGATTAGGATCTTCAAAACAGGCAATACATGGAAAAGAGGCAAGAAGACAAAGAAAAGAAAAACAATTGTCAAGTCAACCCAATATCAATGTTGGCTCTATGCAATTAATGTTTGTTGATGGAAGTCCCTTGAAAGGTTTTCCAACAAGTACTTTCGATATCACCACTTCACGAATGTTCATCATAATTTCCTCTTCAGTAGAAAAGATCTCCTTAAACAGTCGTTTATTTATCTCTCTCCAACATGTACTCCTTGATATTACCTTTACCTACAAGAGAAGGGCGCAATATACAAAATTTCATCAAAAGAAGAAATGGGAACATCAATAAGGATAGACCCATTTTCTATACCAAAGTTTGAATAAGAGTTTTAAATTCGTAAGAAATCAAGCTAAGCCAAAAAAATCTTATGTGTAGCTTGACTCATTTAAAAATCTCCATCCAAATTCACTTGTTAATTCAACATTGAATGCTACGTATGATGCATAAAATTGGAACAATTTTTTTGTAATTAAGTGAAATATGACCTCAAAGAAGTTGGTGATTCTTTATTAAAAAAAGAAAAGAAAAGAAAAGAAGAGGGTGATAGGTAAGATCCACTTTTTATGTTTTCTTTTTTACATTTCTGTTCTTTTGACAGATCAGTGAGATCGATCATAAAGTGAAACAATGGGATATTTTGGTCATTTAATTATTTTACTAGGGATAATTTAGTATTTTTGGATTATTTAATGAGTAGTTAATGCATAAAAAAAAAAAGAGTAGTTAATGATACTTTTTTATATTGGGTTTTACAAGTCAATCTCAACCTGTTTTTCAAAATAATAAAAATATCTTAATAAGTGATAATTCATAACTAAAAAAATTCCAACATCATATTCTAAAAATTGAGTAAAATAATCGTATAATAATTTATTATTATCTAAAATATTAAATTTGGACCAAATTTCTATAACAAATAAGACACACTGAACATGTATTGAGAGGCATTGTTCTGTGTATTGGGTCGGCCACCGGATTATAACGGTCGAGTATCACTGTTGCATTGCCTCACCATATCATCCTGAATTTGATTTGCTTGGCAGTGGAGGCCTTACCCTTAACCACCCATAACCTCATTTCACCACCACCCAAAACCCACCTAAAACCTCCATTAACTTCGCCTCACCATCTTCAGTCTCATCCTCCATACTCTCTTTCCCACCACAGATTCAAACCCAAAGCATCATCAACAATCAAGAAACCATCACTTTCCAAATCAAAACAACCCAAAAAATTCCCAGAACAAAATGCATTTCCCAACTCCTTACCACTCCACAACAAAAACCCACATGCAATTTACGAAGACATTCAAAGATTCGCAAACCAAAACAAGCTTAAAGAGGCCCTCACCATACTTGACTACTTAGACCATAAGGGTATACCAGTTAACCCCACCACATTTGCTTCACTTATAGCTGCTTGTGTTCGGCTTAAAGCGGCAAAAGAAGCTAAAATTGTGCACACGCATATTAGAATTAATGGTCTTGAAAAGAATGAGTATTTACAAACTAAGCTTGTTCATTTGTATGCTTGTTGTGGGTCTATTGAGGATGCTAAGAAAGTGTTTGATGAAATGCGTGGCGGTACGAGTAGTGTATACCCGTGGAATGCGTTGCTTAGGGGTAATGTGGTGTTGGGTGGGAGGAATTATAGGGAGGTTTTGGGTACTTTTTCTGAAATGAGGGCTTTAGGTGTGGATTTGAATGTGTATAGTTTCTCTTGTTTGATCAAGAGTTTCGCGGGGGCTCGAGCGTTTTATCAAGGGTTGAAGACTCATGGACTTCTGATAAAGAATGGTTTGTTGGCTGATAAGATAGTCAAGACTAGTTTGATTGATATGTACTTTAAATGTGGGAAAATTAAGCTTGCGTGTCGAGTTTTTGAGGAGGTTGAGGAGAGGGATGTTGTGGTTTGGGGGGCGATGATCGCGGGTTTTTCTCATAATAGGATGGAAAAGGAGGCATTGAAGTATGCAAGATGGATGGTAAGGGAAGGATTGGAGGTGAATTCGGTCATACTAACAATTATTCTTCCAGTTATTGGGGAAGTATGGGCGCCAAAGCTGGGGAAGGAGGTCCATGCTTATGTAATTAAGACGAAGGAGTACGCAAAGCAGTTGTTTGTTCAGTCTGCTTTGATCGATATGTATTGCAAGTGTGGAGATATGTGCTCAGGGAGGAAGGTATTTTATGGGTCTATGGAGAGAAATGCTATTTCTTGGACTGCTTTATTGTCGGGATATGTGGTGAATGGGAGACTCGAGCAGGCATTGAGATCGATCATTTGGATGCAGCAAGAGGGGTTCAAGCCTGATATTGTCACTCTTGCTACCGTCCTTCCAGTCTGTGGAAAATTGAAAGCATTGAACCAAGGGAAAGAAATTCATGCATTTGCTGTGAAACACGCGCTTTTGCCTAATGTTTCTGTAGCAACTTCTCTAATGATGATGTACTCAAAATGTGGTCTCTTGGAGTATTCTTCCAGAATTTTTAATGGTATGGAGAAAAGGAATGTGATATCTTGGACTGCCATGATTGATTCATACGTAGAGTGTGAGTCTCTGCATGAAGCAATTGGTGTTTTCCGGAGAATGCAGTTGTCAAAGCACAGACCAGACTCGGTTTCCATGGCAAGGATTTTGAGTGTTTGTGGTGACCTTGGAGTTTTGAAACTCGGTAGAGAGATCCATGGACAGGTTCTGAAGAAAGATCTCGAGTCTATTCCCTTTGTTTTGGCAGAATTAATTAAAATGCATGGGAAATGTAGAGCAATTGATAAGGCAAAGCTGCTTTTTGATGCAACATCTGTTAAAGGATCAATGACTTGGACTGCCATTATTGAGTCTTACGGATATGATCACCAATACCACGAAGCAATTGAACTATTTAGGCAGATGATGTCAGATGGTTTTTCTCCTAACCACTTTACCTTTAAAGTTGTCCTATGTATTTGTGAGCAAGCCGGGTTTGCAGATGAAGCTTGCGAGTTTTTCTCTTTAATGACTCGAACATATAAAATCAAGGCATCTGAAGAACATTACACAAGCATAATCAATCTTCTAACATCTTTAGGGCATGTTGAGAAGGCTGAAAATTTTATACGCCTGAGATCATCCTTGGGAACAGACATGATGACATGAGATCTTGATATGCTTACTACACGCGCATCAAATCTGACTTCATTGCTTAAGCCTGTACACCGTTGAGATTTTCCTCTGTCCCTTCAGAATTGGTTAACGGGGCAGTGTTAACCTTGGGATACAAGTGAAAGCAGAAGTCACAACGTGGTTTATCAACAACCGGTATTGTAACATCGATTAGTAGTTATCTGAAGAGGGTTCTATTCTGGATTTATGATCAAACTAGCTCGGAAACCTGTATCAAGATCGAGAACTGTTTCTGCATTACGTGAGAGAGGATCATATAGCTGCCATACATGAGAAATTTGTAGCAGATCATTTTAAATCAGACTGCAGCACTTGAGCATTTCGTATTCTGATGGTGGTTGTTCTGGCGTGTGTATTACTTAGCATTAAAACACATGCTTCAGTAGTGAGCTGTTGTATATCTCGATTTGCGCGTGTCATCCTTGCGCAGGGGTCATGCTAATCTTCTCTGCATTCTTCCAATTTTATCAGATGTCCCCGAAGGGACGAGCTACTGTATATTTCTGTTTATCAATTGTTACATGTGAATATAGCATACTGTGATGCTTATACTTTGTAAATGTATTGTTCAATGTTAGTTGTTATTGCCTGCAATCTTTCGAGAACTCTTGCAATCAAACATATTCTGCACTCATATAACATAACTCACAAACACCTATAGATTATCATGTTTAGTATAATTTGAATGGCTTTTATAATTTCACGACCAAAAAAAAAAAAATGGCTTTTATAATTTAGAGTTGTGGTAGAACTGTCTTCGTGCTGCTCAAAAGTTTGAAGCTCAAGAGACCTTTGTTTTTTTATTTGGATGTATAACGTTATTTGCCATTAAACTTATACTAAATTTTAAATTGTTCACTTATTTTTCCCGTTACTCAGTAGTTAAACTTTGTTTTTGTTTCAAGGGTAAATGACATATTACTTCCCTATAATTTATCAAAAGTGCATGTAATCTCTTTGTGCTTCCAAAATCACTACGGAACTCCTCTGTAGTCAATTAAAATGGTGCATATCCTCTCCATAAAATAAATAAAAAATAAAAAATTAACTGCAAGTGAATGTCATGTGTGTTATTCATTTATGGTTAACTTTAACATTTTTTTTCTGATGAAAGAAGTACTTTTTAACTAATTATTTTTTATTTTTGTTTCTAATATCGATTTCTATAAAACTTAGGATGAAAGAACCAAGTCAAGTTGAAAACAAGGAAAGAGGAGCTAAATTGGCTTCTTTTTGACAATAGGAGCACGAGTAACTTTGAATTATTGTTGATAAAAGAATGTTTTATTGGTTTCCCATTAGTAATCTTTTTTCTTCCGTTTTCTAAGTTTTTTAATTGTATTTTTTCTATTTTTAATTTTGTCAAAAAGAGAACAAACGTAAGAAAGTTCAATATAATGGAATTTGTTTTTGAAAACTTTTCCAATTTCATTTAGACCTACCACGTATCTCAACTAATTCACTTTCTTAACTTATGAAATCCTACAGCAAGAACATAAACAACAATAATTATAAAATATGTACATGAGATTATACATCTCATATCCGATAATTTGAACTATGACTTTTTTAGATTTTGATAACCAAGTGCTCTAACTTTCGATAAAAGGGTTACAAATAATATTTTTTCAATCCTCTAGACTTTGTCTTGTTATCAAAGGGTGACACCTCGAAGCTAATCAATCCCTTCCCGAACCAAACATGAGTCTTTCATCCTAGCTACTAAACTTGTTTTTCCAATTTACCGGGCCCTTGTTGCAATAACTTAAACCGTAGGGGGCCTCAGCATCATTTTAAATATTATTCACTTCCTAGGCGCTGCTGTCACACAGTTCATATATAGGACTACTAACTTCCTCCTCCGCCAAAAAACACACACACAACACACACTAAATGCTATGGCGAACGCCACCGTCAAATGCGCAATCGACGCCCAATACGCCACCGAAATCGCCGCCCTCCTCCGCCCACCACCACCCAACGAAGTCCAAACCTACTTCACCAACCTGCTATCCACCCACCAACAGCACCAACTCAGCATCAAACCAAGCTTCCACCATGGCAAAGGCGTGTATGCCGAGAAAGACTTCGAACCAAACGACCTCGTTTTGAAGGACCAAATCCTCTTCGGCTTCCAACACTCTTCCAACAAATTCGACTGCTTCGTTTGCAGCTTTTGCTTCCGCTTTATCGGCTCAATTGAGCTCCAAATTGGCCGCAAACTTTACTTTCAAAACTTAGGGCTTTCTATAAGCAATGATTGTAGTAGTTCAAGCAGCGAGAATCACATTAGTGATCATAGTAGTAGTAGTAGTAAAGTGAAGCTTCCAAACGATGTCGTTGATGGGTTGATGAATAGGAGTTTAAAGTTGCCGCATTCGGAGAAATTTAAGTTGCCTGATGTCGTTTCGTGTCCCGGTGGATGTAAAGAAGCTTACTATTGTAGGTACATTACTAGTCCCTTTGTTGCAAAGTAAATATTGGAGTTTGTTTGACTCTTTCCAAGTTGAATGTCCATTTTGAATTTTTTGTGTTCAAAGTAGTACCTTTGATTGGTGGGGACTTGACATGGGCGTGTATGATAAGCGCGTGTTGTAGGTTTAAGTAATAACATTGATTAATTGGAAGCGAGATATTTACTTTTGAAGCTATGACACTAGTCTTGCTTGCTTCTAAGGGTTCAGGCTTGGACTCAGACATGATGACTTTTCTGGAGCAATTCTTTGTGTCGATTTATTCCATTTTTGACATTATAGTAAAATTCATAGAAACTATTTCCATATGGAGCATTCATAGTTTGAAAATTTTAATAAAGTTAATGCTTCGGGAAAAAAAAATGTTTGAACACAAACAAACTCCCACCATATGGAGCATTCATAGTTGGAGTAATTTAATCAAGTTAATGCTTTGGAAAAGAAAAATGATTTGAACAAAAACATAAGAAGATTGTAAAATATTATCACAATGATTGGTTTTGATATGGGTTATGTATAGACATGGATACTTCAGTTATGGTGATTTTTGTGGTGTTAGTTTTTATGATTGAATAGGTTAAGTTACTTGTTGATTTTTGTTTAATCTTGGGTATTTTGGGATGGTAGCAAAGAGTGTGCAAAGGCAGATTGGGAAGCGTTTCACTCATTACTCTGTCCAGGGGAGAGGTCGGAAGCATCGAGCATTGAGGTGCTTTCAGAATTCGTACAGCATGCTAATGGTTAGGTCCTTTATGTCATCATTTTATGTATTTGAACTTACCTACTTATAAATAGTTTCATCTTGAAGCTGGTTGGAATTGTTATTGATGTTGTTTATATCATTTTTTTTTAATTCAGAGACAAATGACATTTTCCTCCTAGCTGCCAAGGTAAGTTTAATTTATTTGTCTTTGTTTCCATATAAAAAAAGTATAGACTTGCAAGTGATACCTAGCATTGATTAAAACACACAAACAAGCAAGAAGACCCTTGCGCAGGAAGCACTTTAAGAGATGATATGCTTGATGTTATAATTTCTCTCTGTTTCACGAACACAAGAGATATGATTGGAGCATGGTAATAAGATTACACGACCAAAAGTTATTCTAATATACAGGACTGATATGTGATATAGTTTGAGATATAGAAACTTTAGGTTTTTTCACTGTTCTTTTGCTCTTAGTGAGAAGCAAAATAACTTTGGTAGATGTAAGTCAGCCTGCAACTGCTAATTAAGTAATGAAGAAAGTGCATAATTAGTATAAAGAATTGAGTGTAGTGGAAACATATGACAGGAAATGCTTCTTGTATCCAAAAATTTATTGGGCTTGTATTTCAGGTGATTTCTTTTACCATCTTGAGGTACAGGAAATTGAAGGCAGCTTCTCTTGAAGAACGGAAGGATGACAGGCAAAAACTTACAGGCAGCTGTGATTTTTCTTTGCTTATGGAGGCATGGAAGCCTGTTGCAATGGGTTACAAGAGGAGGTACTTCTAATTAGCTCACATTCTTCATCAGTTGCTAGCTTAACACAACGTCTGGTAGCAGGAAGACCTTAAATAGGATTGATTAAAAAAATTGTTTTCTTTGTCAATGTGTACACTTCAGTGTAGCTTAAACTCCACTTGGTTTGGCTTGGCACTTGAAGAATCTTAAAAAGTGAATATCTCTTGGGAGACCAGTTCTCATTCTTTTCCTACGACAAAATTTTACAATTTGCCTTTTGTTAGTAGTAAAAGATATATATAATTTCACTTCTCAAAAAATATATATATATAATTAATTTTTATATTTTTACAATTGATATCACTAAGATTTTTTCATCACTTTGGAACATCTGTCTAAGAAAGTGTATTATTCCTTCCATACCAATGTGAATGACCACTTATGACTTAGGATATTGTTCAAATGCAAGAGCTTTTGATACATACTAGTTTCGAAAAAGTAAAAGTTCTAGTTTGAATAACTGATGAAGCTTTTACAACTGTGATGTTGGTTGAGATTGATTTCTGTCTTTGTTGCTGTTGAGAATTGAAACGATAGTACTGCAGAACTCAATATTAAGTTTGCATCTTATAATCCCTAATGAGGGAAATAGAATAAATCAAGAAAGAATTAGAATTTCTTAGGGAAATAGTTATGAACTTATGACATGGTTATTTTTGGAGTATAAAGGGGGTGCAAACTTTTGCAAAGAAAGAGTTGGCAGCAGAGAAGTAGTTTGCAGCATTTGTACATCTTAGGCCGTCTTTGAATAACAGAATTACATATGTGCATTTGATTTGGTCTTTGTGCTTCTTCATATAGGTTTAAGTTTATGAGAAAAAAATGACATGAAGTTTTGACCTAGCTACTTCAAAGTTGATTACTTAAGCAATTTGTGTGTCCTTTGTCTATATGCACAGATGGTGTGGGAGCTTTCTCTATTTAGGCCAGGAAACGTGAAATTGCAGATTGAATATTTTCGTATTTAAATTTCAATTAATTTTGGTTGTCAAATATGGTTGTACTAAATACTTCTCAAAAAAAATATGGTTGTTCTACATAGATATGCTGGTTTAACATCCCAGGTAGATTTTCTCAAACCGGGACATTTTGTAGGTGGTGGGAGTGTATCTCTTTGCCTGATGACATTGATGATGAATTGACATTTAGAATGCAAGTAAAGGAGCTAGCTTTCACGGTAAGCTCCGCCACTAGTACTGCATGCAAAGAGTACCTAAAGATAAATCAATATCAATCCCCCCCAACCCTCAAAAATAATTTTATGGTACTCACAAACTATCAGAGCTTCTCGAACTTATTATCCTTCATGGTTGGCTTTTCCCTACCAGTGTGACAAAAGAACTTTGACAGAGAACCTTATTGTAACCGTGTTTGCAAAGATGTACTGGTGTCAGTCAATTGGCTGCAAATCATTAATTAGATAATTCTGAAAAGATTAACCTGGATGGGTTTCTTCTTTAGTCTTTTACGGTGCATATCCTATGGCTGATATTCATGCATTAAGCATTACTGTTTCTCTTTGCCATTTTAGAGTTATATTTCTCCCTTGTTTGACACTAAAGTCTAATACTTCAGTTTTCTCCAGTCACTGCAGCTCCTAAAGGAAGCCATGTTCAACAAGGAATGCGAGCCATGTATCCTAATTACTATTGATTTAGTTGGCAATCATTTTGTCTGAAATTTTATAACATGCATTTCCACAGTTTAGAGTCCTTAACTTTTCCTAGTATTTTCCCTTGAAATCTATGGTCATATAATTGGCATGTTTGAGCAGAATAACCTGTAAGTACTCCATCCTTCAAGGTTTTTCTTTCTATTCATCAATCATGGAATACTTTTCATGAGATATATGTGTATATAATAGTGTATTAAAAGGCAACGCCTAGGCGCGCCTAGGCACTGAGGCGCACCTTCAACACCTAAGGTGCGCCTTGTTGCGGCTCGCCTCAGCACAGTGGCAAAGTTACCTACGGTGGAGCCTTCGCATGCAAATTTGTTTCCAAATTTGTAATGTAATGCTTTTTGATGAATATCTACATCTTTTAGATATTTTTTGGTTAAAGTATTATCAAATTAAAGTTTCTATCTTACATAATCTTTGATTTCATAGCTTATTTTTCATAATATAGAATGCGCCTCACATCGCTAAGGCGTGCGCCTTCGCCTTACGCCTAGGCACTAGGACCCCCTAGCGCCTCAGTGCGCCTAACGCCTTTTTATACATTGGTATATTTACACATGCACAGACACATGCACCGACACGCACACATGTGTACGAACATGAAATACATGATATGGTAAATTTCACTCAACCTCCTCATATTATGACTTAATTATAACCTGGCCCTGAGCCACCTGTTTTATTGAGTGCAAACTTTAGCCCCTCAAACATCTAGCGTTTAATTCTTAGCACTGTTAGAGTTCCATCAACAAATTCATAGACTTCTAGTCATCATCTGCTTGCATGTGACGTAAAAAGATCAACTTGCCCCCTTTAGATTAATATTTTTATAAAACCAACAAGATATAGAGGAAAGTCCAAATCGAGAAAAAGAGTAAACTCCTCTCCTCGAGTGGGCTGCCACGTGAATCTAGGTGTGGAGGTGTTCAACACAGCTCCGTTGTGCACACACCCCCCAAAACCCCCTGTACGAATCCTCTCTCAGGTCACGATCCTCATCTCATTCCTAAATTGAGGCCCACCAACAAATTGACCTCCATTGGTTCGCTTTCCATCAACGTCATCAACCATAATTGTTTCTCCATTCTACAAATAATATCAATTTAAACCAAGTCAAACCCAACTTTTCATCATCATGCAATAAAAGTACAAAAGACATTAACCCTTAGGGGTCGCTCAACTGGTAAAGATTCTAGGGATGTACCCAGAGATTGCCAGTTCGAGTCCCCTCAAGGTTACTGGAGGTTTACCTGGCCATTAACTTCTGGGTCCCGTGGGATTAGTCGGGTAAAGCTCGGATACCCACGGATTTCAAAAAAAAAAAAGTACAAAAGACATTTGGAATTGGTGGATATAGGTCTAGAGATGCAGTTTATATATTTGGATCCATGGTCTACTTGTGCATTCCTTGTGCCTATGTTTGTTGGCTGATACCTTTTGCGGAAGTGCCTGTGTTGCTTTGTGATGCAATGATCTTACAAGTGAACTTGTGATCGGAGTTTTGTCCTCTTACAACAAACCCTGAACACAATAATTCCAATATCTTAGCATAAAGACAAAATGACCAGGTTACCCTTAGCTTGAAATAACTCACATACCAGCAAATACACTGAATTTAAGCAAGTTCTTCACTTGAATCTTGCCAAGTAGAAGAAGAGAGTCTTTCTATTGCTAATCACACCCATCTCTTCTGGTTCTCTGCATCGCAAGAAAAACTTAATAGTTGAAAGAGAGAGATATAGAGAAAGAATCTCATTGATTAGCATGCCAACTGAACAAGTAGTTATAGATGAGGACAATCCTACCACCTTCTCCATGGGGTTTTTTGGTTCTGAACTGGTTCATTTTGTTTATGTTGATAAAGGCAAAAGCTTCAAATAAGAATTTGACTACTAGCAGAGTTTTCAACATATTGGATTTCAGAAATTAAGGGGTTTAGTGTTGAATGCAATTTAATGAAGGGTTCTGTTACAACTAAGGGTCAGTTTGGACCTAGCTATAAAATTTTAGCTAATGAGCTATAGAGCCATAGTGTTGTTGAATAGAAGTCATTGACTGTTTGGCGTATTTTGGACAATATTAGACTTTTAGAAATTTTGAGGGTAATATTGGGCTTCCAAAAATATGGAAGAGTATTTTTGACTTGAGAGGGGAAAAAAAAAAAACCTTCCCCCATGTTGTAAAAATAGTTTTGCGAAAGCCTTTTCCGAAAAGGTCCAATTTGGAGCTTCTTATTTTTTAGGTTTTTTTTAGCTTTGACTTTTACCTAAAAGCTCTTTCAAAATGGTTAACAAGGTTGATTTCAGCTTCTAAACTCACAAGAAGTACTTTTACGTGTTTAAAAGCTGGGTCAAACAGACTTAGTTGTAATACTAAGGTGTTGAGTGTAATCCTTCAATATTTGCATGCAGCAAGAATGATTTTTCCATTATCAACAATAAGTGATGTAATTCATGCTTCTTTGCTTTTCTTATTTTTGTCAGTTAGTGATGCGGAACATGATTCAAAGGAGTTGATGAAAAAGATTGACAAAATCAAACCCAAGAAGAAGAACAAATAAACCTTCATATTTTTTCTTATGTTATGAATAATATCCTTTAGTTTGTTTTATCCCACATAGGAAGTTTAGCAAATTTTAAGGCCTAAGAGCTCCTATAAATAGATAGCTCTCCAAGCTCATTAAACACACTTTAATCAATACAAAACTAGTATTGTATACTTCTTCTCTAGCATTCTAGAGTTGTAATATTTAAAGTTTTCCTTGTATCAAGGACGTTTTGCTAGAACGAATCTAGTGTTTCGCTTCCGTTCTGCGTCAGTTGGCACCAGAGCCAAGTTCGAGAGTCCTAGTTTAGAGGGTTGTAGTTGTAATTGAGCCGTATGCTCTGCACTTGCCACTAATAGTGGACCCTGTGCATCAGAAAGCTTGATTGGTCGATTGAGTCGTATGCTCTGCACTTGCCACGTATAGTGGATCCTGTGCATCAGAAAACTCGACCGATTAAATTACAAACCTATAAGCCGGAGAAGATGGCGTCCAAGAACAACAATGGTGGTGGAGATAGTGGCAACGTCGACATCAACATTGCTGGTAGTAGCCATAGCAGAGGCGAAGGCGGCCATCCTATTGACGGTGATCGAGGGATGGAGGCCCTTTGGGCGGCGATACAAGCTCAAGAAGAAAATGTGACCCGTGAACTCCGAGAGATTCGTGATATCCTTTCCAACTTAAGCCTAAACGCCAACATGGCTCGTGACGATGGTGGGATCAACCGTGCCAGAAAAGATGCTTGTGGCCAACCTATCAATCAATGCGACCTTGCAATTCGTCATAGGCAACCAGCCTATGAAGATGAATCTGATAAAGAGCTCCTAAACTACCGAGGAATCAACCAAGCACAATCATGAGCTAGAAATCAACCATAACATCCTCATCAACGTGGTTTTGCTCGACATCGCAGACCACCAACATATGAGGAGGAATCTAACAGTGACGAAGAAATAAATCAAAGGCATCAACATGCACCCAAGAGAGGACAAGGCTTTGACGAATATCGTCCTAAAGCCGACATTCCCAACTTCAACGGCAATCTTAATATTGAAGCATTTCTTGATTGGTGCTATGAAGTTGAAAAATTCTTTGACATGATGGATGTACCGGAGAACAAACAAGTAAAACTAGTCGCCTACAAATTAAAGGGCGGTGCAGCTGCTTGGTGGGACACCTTGCAAAACAATAGAAGGCGACAAGGAAAGGCACCCGTTCGGACTTGGAGAAAGATGAAACAACAACTGAAAGGAAGATTCCTTCCTCCAGATTATGAACAATACTTGTTCCAACAATACCAAAACTGCAGCCAGGGTCATCGATCAGTGAGAGAATACACTGATGAATTTCTGCGCCTTACTGCTAGGTGCAATATATCAGAGTCGGAGGAACAGCAAACATCACGATACCTCAACGGCTTGAAATTTGCAATCTAGGATAAGATGACATTAGCTCCAATATGGACCGTTGATGAAGGTTACAACATGGCATTAAAGGCAGAAATGCTTTTGGCTCGTCCTTCCACTCGACAAACTCCTTTTGCACCAGTCCGTTCGAATCCTGACAGAGGCAAACAAGTTGCAGAAGAAGCAACTCGTCCTTCTACTCACAATACTGGCACTAGCAATCAAGGGGTGGCCAAATCAATCAGACAGGCGTCGAATACCACCCAACCCAATAATCCATATGCTAGGCCAACCATTGGAAAATGTTTCAAATGTGGAGAACCTGGTCATCGTTCCAATGAATGCCGAGCTCGCAAGTCTGTCAATCTAGCAGACTATGATAATGAGCGTGATGAAGAAGTTGAGTACAATAATGATGATGACTTGGAGGATGCTGAAATTGCAGACGAAGATGGAGAACAAGTGACGTGTGTCATTCAACGATTATTGTACACCCCGAAACAAGAAGACTCATCCCAGCGCAAACGCATCTTTCATTCAAAATGCAGTATTCAAGAAAAGGTATGCAACCTTATTATTGACAACGGGAGTTGGGAGAATATTGTTTCAAGAGCTTTGGTGAATCACTTGAAGCTGCCCACAGAACCTCATCCAACACCGTACGAGATTGGGTGGGTCAAGAAAGGACCTTCAATAAAGGTCACAGAGGTGTGCAAAGTTCCTATTTCTATTGGAAAATCTTACAAGGATGAAATCATGTGTGACGTAATTGACATGGATGCCTGTCATATTCTACTTGGGCGACCATGGCAATATGACGTTGATGCAACTCATCGAGGAAGAACAAATGTCTACTTTTTCTGGTGGAATGGAAAGAAAATAGCAATCCTCCCAACCAACAAAGATAGACCCAAAACTTCTAAAGTGGAAGGGAAATCTTTCCTTATTATGGCGGATTCTGCAAATGAATTCTTCAAAGAATCAAATGAGACCGGAGAAACTTTTGCTCTTGTAGTCAAAGGAGAGGAATCGCATGAAGAAGAAGTCCCAGAGGAGGTACAACACATATTGGAAGAATTTAAAGAAATTACTCCGGATGAATTACTTGATAGACTCCCACTAATGAGGGACATCCAGCATCACATTGACTTAATCCCTGGAGCAAGTTTGCCAAATTTACCTTACTACCGGATGAGCCCAAAGGAGAATGAGATACTAAAAGAGAAGGTAGATGAATTAAGGCGCAAGGGGCATATTAGAGAAAGTATGAGTCCGTGTGCAGTATCAGCTTTGTTGATACCCAAGAATGATGGAAGCTAGAGAATATGTGTGGATAGCCGAGCCATCAACAAAATCACAGTCAGGTATCGTTTCCCTATACCTCGACTGGAGGATATGTTGGATCAATTACAAGGGTCAACAATCTTCTCGAAGATTGACTTGCGCAGCGGCTATCACCAAATCTGTATAAGGCCGGGAGATGAATGGAAAACTGCTTTCAAAACACGAGAAAACTTATACGAATGGTTAGTCATGCCATTTGGACTATCCAACGCACCAAGTACATTCATGCACCTTATGAATCAAGTCCTCAAGCCATTTGTTTGAAGGTTTGTCGTGTTTTATTTCGACGATATTTTGATCTATAGCCACAACAAAGAAGAACATGTGGACCACCTGTGTCAGATTATGAAAGTCCTTCAAGACAACAAGCTATTTGTCAACTTAAAAAAATGCAGCTTTATGACAAATCGCTTAGTTTTCTTGGGCTTTATTGTAAATGCTGAAGGAATCCATGTTAATGATGAGAAAGTTCGAGTAATCAGAGACTGGCCGACTCCAAAGACAGTCACTGAAGTTAGAAGCTTTCATGGCTTAGCCACATTTTACAGGAGGTTCATCAAGAATTTTAGCAGTATCGTTGCTCCTATCACTGATTGCTTAAAGAAAGGGAAATTCCAGTGGAGCGAGGCTACTGACAAAAGTTTTGCACAAATCAAAGAAAAGTTGACAACTGCACCTGTCTTGGTGTTGCCGAATTTCGATAAAGTTTTTGAAGTGGAATGTGATGCAAGTGGAATTGGCATTGGGGCAGTATTATCTCAAGAAGGCAGACCTGTTGCATTCTACAGTGAAAAGCTTAGCGAGGCACGTCAAAAATGGTCAACCTATGAGCAGGAGTTATATGCTGTGCTTCAAGCTTTACGACATTGGGAGTATTACTTAATTCCACGTGAATTTGTAATATATTCTGATCATGAAGCCTTGAAACCTTTCAAGAGTCAAAAACATTTGAACAAGATGCATGCAAGGTGGGCTTCGTATATGGAGCAATTTCCTTATGTTATTAAACATAAATCAGGAGCTTCCAACCGTGTTGCCGATGCCTTGAGTAGAAGGGCAACTTTGCTGGTTACTTTAAGTGGCGAAGTTGTAGGGTTTGAATGTCTGAAGGATATCTACCCAAAGGATGAAGATTTTAATGAAGTTTGGCATAAACACTTGTCAAAGCAACCAACTGGAGACTTCCACGTCCATGATGATTACCTATTCAAAGGTAACAGACTTTGCATCCCGAGGACATCCTTAAGGGAGAAAATCATTCGAGACTTGCATGGAGGAGGACTTGGTGGATATCTTGGACGAGATAAGACTATTGCAAGTGTGGAGGAAAGGTATTTCTGGCCACAAATCAAAAGAGATGTGGGCAAGTTCGTGAGACAATGTCCAATTTGTCAAACTGCAAAGGGCCAGACACAAAACACGGGACTCTATATGCCGTTGCCTATACCAGAAGATATTTGGGAAGATTTGTCTATGGATTTCGTCTTGGGATTGCCAAGAACCCAAAGAGGAGTAGACTCTGTATTTGTGGTCGTGGATAGGTTTTCAAAGATGGCGCATTTCATCCCTTGCAGGAAAACTTCAGATGCAGTGTACATTGCAAGACTATTCTTCCAAGAGATTGTGCGACTCCATGGAGTCCCAAAATCTATCACTTCTGATAGAGATTCTAAATTTCTATCTCACTTCTGGCTCACATTATGGAAGCGCTTCGATGCAAGTTTGAAGTTCAGCAGCACAGCTCATCCTCAAACTGATGGTCAAACCGAGGCAACCAACAGAACCTTGGGAAATTTGATTCGTTGTATTTGCCAAGATAAGCCGAGACAATGGGATTTTGCACTTGCACAAGCTGAGTTTGCCTATAATAGTGCAATCCACAGCTCAACTGGAGTTTCACCATTTTTCATTGTCTACAAGAAGGTACCAAAGCATGCT
Source organism: Ehretia macrophylla (assembly GCA_037974665.1). Taxonomy (NCBI): domain Eukaryota; kingdom Viridiplantae; phylum Streptophyta; class Magnoliopsida; order Boraginales; family Ehretiaceae; genus Ehretia; species Ehretia macrophylla. The sequence goes on along the minus strand of CM075772.1, from coordinate 52,018,030 downwards.
CTAGATTTGGTTAAACTGCCGAAATTCTCTGATAAGAGCATTGCAGCAAATAAAATGGCGGAACAAGTGCAGTCTATTCAAGAAGAGGTGAAACAGAAATTGGAAGCCTCAAATGCCAAATACAAGGCTGCAGCTGATAAGCATAAAAGGGTGAAGGGATTTAAAAAAGGAGATATGGTCATGGTCTACTTGAGGAAAGAAAGAATTCCAGTGGGTACCTACAACAAGCTAAATCCGAAGAAGTATGGTTCTTACCAAATTTTAAAGAAGATCAATGACAATGCTTATGTGGTTGATCTTCCGGATGATTGGGGAATTTCATCAACCTTCAATGTTGCTAATTTATATGATTACTATCCACAGGAAGGTTTTTTATATCCGGAAATTAACTCGAGGGCGAGTTTTTCTCAAGTGGAGGAGATTGATGCGGAACATGATTCAAAGGAGTTGATGAAAAAGATTGACAAAATCAATCCCAAGAAGAAGAACAAATAAACCTTCATATTTTTTTTCTTATGTTATGAATAGTATTTTTTTGTTATGAATAGTATCCTTTAGTTTGTTTTATCCCACATAGGAAGTTTAGCAAATTTTAAGGCCTAAGAGCTCCTATAAATAGATAGCTCTCCAAGCTCATTAAATACACTTCAATCAATACAAAACTAGTATTGTATACTTCCTCTCTAGCATTCTAGAGTTGTAATATTTAAAGTTTTCCTTGTATCAAGGACGTTTTGCTAGAACGAATCTAGTGTTTCGCTTCCGTTCTGCGTCAGTTAGTTCAGTTCTTGATTCTTAGCTTTTCTATGTTGCAGTGATTTGGTTGTAGATTCACCTATGGAGGATTACTTTCTTTACATCGATGATCTTCCTCATTCTGAAAAGGTTAGAAAGGGTTTGCATTTTATAATGTCATCCTTGCAGAGCATATAGAAAAGATTATCAACTTCTTTACTTTCTTTTCCCACACAACACACGGCAGGAAGAAGCTGAGCAAGTTACACGACCTATTTTTGATGCTCTTGGTGATGAATATTCTATTTGTTGTCAAGGTAAGCTCAATATGCTGATGATTTTTGGCTATCCTTACTGTGTAAACCTATAAACTGTGAGTGATTTCTTTTCTGATTATTCCTTTTGATTTCTCTGGAAGCTGGTAATTTTATCTTTATGTCATACGTCGTTGACTATATCAATGCATGAAGAGATAATAGCTATACAACAATGAATGTCATATATTGCTCAGAGCAGAGCCTCAAGAAAGTATGGATACAAAAGTTGAAGGATGGATTTCTGTCTCCCCTGAACTTCGAGGAAAACTTCAATATTCCCCGCTTCCCTTAATCAACCCCCTCCCCATGTAATAGAAATGTCGGATAGTTAAACACACTGCACTCACATAAACATTGAGAAAGGGATATTTTTTGCCGTATTTATCTTTATAGAATGGATAGTTAGTCCCGTCTCTGCCACTTCGAGTTTTAAAAATGAGTGATAATCTTCATGATATATGAAAGCTAACATTAGCACTTCTTTTCAGGTTCTGCATTTTTTCCTTTGCAGAGTTGTATGAACCATTCCTGTAGTCCAAATGCAAGAGCATTCAAAAGGGAAGAGGTTTGTATTTGACCAGATTCTGTTTATTTTATTTCAAATATCTAATACAGTTATTGTGATGATGTAAATGTACCTAGAAATTCGCTGTTCTAGATTGTAACCTTCTCGCCAAACCCTAAAATTTTGTTTTAGAAACATTACTAAAGCCATCTAGTAAAAACAACGCATTCAATTGAAAGCTTCATATCTAAAAGCTTAATGCACAATCTGGTCTTCTAGGTCCCACAGGCCATGTAAGAGTTCATTCTCTTTGTAGGATTCCCTTTACAATAAAAAAAGAATCTTTGCTATTCATGTGAAGATTGATGCTTGGGCTTTCATAGATGCTTCTGAATAGGGATTTTGCAAAGGCCAGTGGTGGCCTTTGTGAGGTGATACCAGAAGATTATGATGCTTCTCTTTCCCAGACGTTCAAGAGACTGAAATATATCTATTCGTTGTTTATTCTTCGGATATTTGGATGTTGGAGCATGATTGACTCATTTGATTTTTGTTTCAATAGGATAGGGATGGCCAAGCAACCATAATTGCTTTGAAACACATCGGAAAAGGAGAGGAGGTAATATTCCCTTTTACACCATAAATATTTGGAAACTCCTATATTGATCATATGCATCTTCCATGTCCGCTCACCTCCCAGGAAATTTTGCTGCCCATCACTGATCACTATACTGATGTTGGCTCACATATTCAAATTTTCAGTTAACCATATCATATATAGATGAGGACCTTCCTTTCGAAGAGAGACAGGAATTACTTGCAGACTATGGTTTCAGATGCAGGTGCTCCAAATGTTCAGAGGAAGAGCCATAATCATGCTACATATCCAGAGGCATTAGTACTTGCACCTCAAAAGAGACGATGCATTCACAACTCCCGAGGAAAAAGTGCGATCATGAATCTTAGCTATGGTCTCACATGATATAATCAAGCTATGGTTTGCCTGATGTTCCTCCAAGTAAACTGGATCACTAACATTATCGGACACAGGTTCATTCTCATTCATGGAAGCCGAAGCTCTTTTTTTCGTTCGTAGCAGCTTCATTCACTTTTTTCTCTTATGTTCTTAGTTTTGCTCGGATATATAAAATCAGGTTATATTATTAGAAAGATCATTTTTCTATGTATCGTGCAAGTTCGCATATTTTTCATTTTGCTGCTAAAAGAACTATAAAATTTGACGACTTCAAGGGTAATTTATATAGACATATAATGCAAATAGAGACTGATCTTTCATGACTTCATCTTAGCAGTAGCATATTCATTGCCTCAAATATCACAATCACATCCTATGAATCCTAGAAGCCGAGGAAATTGTGTAATAATTTGCTGTTGCAACTCATCTTCAGAAATAGGGGAATGCTCCCATTAAGCAGTTGGAAGTTGGATTTTCTAGCTCGTAGCTCTCCTCTTTGGGGCCCTGCACCACAGTTGAGGGATCTTGAAGTTATCATTGCATATTTGATAAGTAGGGGGAGCTGTAAGTGCGAGAGATTGCAAATCAATTCTTGAGGGTAATAATATTTTTTTATATTTGTTGTTCGATTTAGACTTTTCCATGAAAAAACAGAAGAAAAAGAAAAGAGAGATAGAGTAGGGCAAGCTTTTTTGCTCTTTTTTATCAATTTGAGGGGAGGAAAAAGTCGACGTGCAAAAACCTACGAAAATTATCCCACAATCATCTTAGGAGATGTGTGGTCCCATTTGTCTTTCACTAATAACAAGAATAAATGTGCAAGAACTTCGTAATTGCATGAATCCCAAGAATTGATTCTAACCAAAATTTGCATAACTAGTTTCACATCTATTGGTTTTTCGATATATGTGATTTACCTAGAATCTTATAGATTGTACTACAATAAGCTTTTATTTATGCATTTCTAAATTACTTCCATGGGATACAGTATACGACATGGGAGTGAGACCCTTAAAACCTTTCACGTTCAATAGAAACCTTTCATATCACAAATCCTTGTAGCCTCCCTCAATACGAAGTTGATTTTTTGGTCTCTTTAGATAGTCTCAATTTGTCGAGACCAAATCGAATTCTCTTTAGTTTATAATTTAGGTTTTGCATCATCATACATTCTTGTTTTGCTTCAATTTTTTCACTGTCAGTGTCACCTCGGGTAATGGAGATACCTCACTCTGTCAAACAACTTTTCAGCTTGGGATAAGATCACGGAAAGCTCTTTAATCAGTTCGAATTAGGATCAGTCTCTCACATGGTGAGTAAAATCACCATGTGAGAGACTAACTCATTAGTCCAAGCTGATGGAAGAATTTTCCTACGGGAATGACCCGAAAAAAATTAACTTGGAATCCATAACCATAACCACCTGAGCTTTATACAATAGTTTTTGAGTTTGTAACACAACTAGTTAGCAAAAACAGATTCAAGCTATCATAGCTAGGGACTACAAATGTCAAACTATATCCACATCTGCCATCTCTTCTTCATCGACTCCATCTATATTGACACTTCGATCTTTACCCTTGTACTGCAAACGAATCGAATTTACCCATTCAGAACGTACTCCAGAGTAATATAAGAACGTTGTTTCAAAGATTCTTTCAGAAAGTTTTTGACTGACCTGTGAATAAGCATTTTGTGGGATCGGAGGCGGCGGCGGTGGTGGAAATGGCAGTTGTGGGATTTTAACTGCAACTTCCTTTTCAGCTATTGCAGCAGCAGTTCCAACAACCTCTATCTTTTCGTCCATCTCAACAATTTCAATAACTTCGTCTGCAGCATGAGCAGCAATGCTCGTTGATGGCAATTCAAGGCCGAACTCAGAGAGCTTGGACTGCACATTTCCGGATCATGTGCTTTAGAAACTTCCGGCCATCAGATTGTTAAAAATACTCTTAAAATGTTTATTTAGTATATTTCGACTTTTAGTGATCCTAAATTGAACATGTTATTTCCTCAACTAATTTTAATAGAAATAGAAAATGGTAACAGTAGTAATCAACTTAGTTGCGTAGAACGGGCTAATAATTGATGTGAGCACTTCAAATGCAGACTTTTCAAGATAGATGGTCTGTGAAGAGGAGTAAACAGGAGGAAGGAAAGATACCTTTTCAATAAAATGTTTACTAGATAATATAACAAATGAATCGCAAGAACAAGAGAAGATAAAACAGCTCTCGAAAACAAAAATAACAATGAGAAATGTAAGACAATGAGAAATGTAAGACAATGAAAGGCACCTTATCTGGAAACGAAATGCCAATGGCAAGGTTCTTTGACTTTCTAGTCTTGTCTTCACCAGCTAAGGGCCTAAACCCATCATTTCCATTATTATCTGCCTCGACTTTCTTACTAATATCATACTGAGTGTGACGCACATTCCATTGAGAAAGCTTGTCAGATCGTATCTTCCTCCTCGTAGTTTCCTCTCCTTGGGTGGCATTTTCTGGTTCAAAATATATGTTATTAGCAACAAAGAGTAGATCTCTAGGCATATAACACAATCATGAAATACGATAAAAAAAATGAAACGTAAAATATCATGGCACTATTATAAAGCAAAACTAATAACAAAACTCAAACAAATTAAAAATCTAGAATCATCACCAGATGAGCTTCTTTTTAGTATTTTTGGATAAGGGAAAAGTGAGAACCCACTTAAGAACACATGGATATCGGAGATCGATTGTAATTAAGGGAAAACTGCAATGGATCTGACATCATGGCCCGTGTGAAAGTTCAAAGATCAACAAATTTTTTATGAAAGATTTGCCACAATCACCAGCAATTCTTGTTTAAAGCACTGCCACAACTACTAACAATCCTTCTAGTTGCCATACCAAGCCTATCATATTGATAGCTGATGGCAGCCATAAGTTATCCTTCTCTAACACTGTCAAACAGAAAACATCAGCCGCTTCGACCTAGTGGACAAGAACACATTCAAATTATTACCTGCACTCATTTCGTCAACTGATAGATACCTAGCATTCAAAATGGAAACAGAACTAATACATATTTATGAAACTATAAAGCAACAGTAGGATTTAAACCGAATTCTTGCTTTATTAGGTATCAACACCTCCCAATAAGTTCCCAATAATGATGACGCTCACTTGACATGGCAGAGGTGATAACTGGTTTTCAGACTGCCACATGTGGAATAAACAACATGGATACCATAATATGGGACATAACAAGGAAGGATAAAAACAAATGCTTGTTCAAAAGTGAATAATGAAGTTTTGTAACACGAGCAGAAGTACAAGAGCCATGCCCCGCATCAACCTGTTATGAGCTACTTGAAATATATATCTAACTACTTTTTTCCTCTTCTGCATTTGGATGCAATCTTCTACTGCATCCAAATGCAGGAACTTGGGACTAATCAGCTACAGTAATTTGGGGTGATTTGCTTTAAAGATGGAGAACATAAATCACTCACTCTTAAAAGATTAACAATGCCTAAGAACTATGTGTCCAGACCTAGTATTTAATGTAATTTATGATCACAACCTCCACAACCGAGTACAAATATCCATATAATTTCTCTAGTACATATAATCCTTTTGAGTAATTGGGGGAGAATTTAGTTGATATTTTAAGAATGATAGATACAAACATTAAAAGAAAGGTTAAAGCATAAGAAATTATGTATATCTGAGTCAAGAAGGATCACAACAACTAAGACAAGCTGGCTAGAGATCCTCTGTTCTTCTCCTTGTAGACAAAAGTGGAACAGAGCTTAGAAATTGAATTAGAAATCTAAGCGACCAGAAGGAAAATATCATAGCTTTTATATCATCACTACCCCATCATTTAGTATGCTTTACAACCGTCATGTGATGATGTTTCACTCATACATTAATTAATCTGCAAGTTTGACAGATTTTCTTTTCTAATCATGAGCTATATTTGTTACCTTGATTTAATACTTGATTAGCCTCATGGTGGATTCGAGGCCTTTTTCTGCCTGATGAAGCATTCTTTTGCTGCTCATTGCGTGGTCTCGTTAAATTATTACCAGCAGGCTCTTCATCACTTGTAATGTTGATACTTGAATCCTCTGCATTTGTGGTGGGTCTAGAAATATCTGAACTGAGCTTCTCACCCAGTTTTTGGAGTTGAGTATATGACCTACAAACGTCAAAATCCATATTCAATAATTCTACATGATGGAAAGCAAAAAGTATCAAATAACAAAATCTGAAGGGCAAAATACTGAAACAGTTTGATAGGAAGAGATATTTATGCTAAAGTAGAAACATGCCTCTTCAGTTCATCTTGCAGCCGTGAGTGACGATTATATGCCTTTATGAACTTCTTAATCTTTGAAGTAATCCTACAACACAAAATAACAAAATAGGAAGCATAATAAGAGAGGCCATAAACTGTGTGAAACAAAGTACCCAAATTACTAGCAGAGAATTATAGCTCATCTGCAAGCATACATTAAAGGAATATGTTTCATATGAGAAGACAGGTAAAGAAACCCAGTGCTATTGATACCTCTTGCATTCCTCCTGTTCTTTGTTCAGCTGCATCTCAAGCTCCTGAACTTTTGATGTCAGACTACCCGCTTCTTGAACCCTTTCTTCCAGGTTAAACTTCAAGTTGTAACAAAAGTACAATCAAAGATTATGCTCGTACATCAAGTATAGCAAGGTAAACTGAAACTTGTAGTCAGAAAAATTCAAAAGATTAGATATGAACGGGGAAGAAGAGAGAGGTCATAGGTTATCAAGACCGGAAGTCTACATTCATCTCACTAATTGCTAACTTAAGTAAGCAATTACAGAGACAAGTTATCCATAACTTCAACAAAATGCCCGATCTCATGCCATACAGAACAGAGAGGAGCCACTTTTGTGTATTCATACTTAACAATTTTCACATTCACGTGATAAAATCTTCTATAAGTAATTTTAAGATTCACAAAAATGTTAATTCAATTAGTGTCTTTAGATCAAGTCATGACGCCTTTGTGAAAGCTAATCCCATAATCTAAACTATTCCTCAGTAGCATAGACAGAACAGAGATAGATACTGGTGAATGTGCACAGCTTCTGAGAATTTTTCTTCAGCAATCTTTGAAGAAAAGGGGGAAAGAAACTTAATACTATACTATTATCTGTGGAGTTCAGACAGAAAATTTATGTTGTGGATGGGGGATATGGTAGGACAGACGACCATTTAAGGTTTTGACTAAGCTATTATGCAATAGGAGAACATATAACATCCAAGATCAAATAACAAGTGACATAATTTTCTATCATCTCAATTAAAATAGTTCAAAGAAAAAGCAAAACAGCAATCATGAATAAATTGCGGTCATAGTGTCCTTCATATTAGCCCCCCCTTCTCCTCTTCTCAGAAGGTGGCACAGGGAAGGAAACACCCAAATTGATTCTAAAGTAAAGAATAACAAAAAGAAAGAAATGAAAGGAAAAAACAAAAAGCAATTGGTCATCTTATGCAGGCTGCACACAACTGTTACTACAAAAAAGTGAACTAACCTCCAGGTGCCTTTTTTGGTCAAGCAGCATGTCAATTTCGGACTGCACTTGCCTTAGCTGCTAAGTTTCAAAAGAGAGAAATATAAATGACAAAGGCAGGACCAATTTCGAAGAGAAAAAGATCTCGGTGCAACTTTAAGAAATCCAATTTAACAAATTCTAAAGGGATCTGGCCCACTAGACCCAAGTTATTCAAACCTGCTCATCTAGAATATCTCTGGAATCTGAGGACCCCTGCTTTTTGTCCTTAAGTTGATCTTCATTCCCATCTGGCGATTTCAAACTTCCAGAAAAATCACTTTGGCCATCAAGCTGTTGTTTCTTCCAATGTTTTGGATCACTTCAGAAGTAACATCGGAATACTAGTCACATATTCAATTAGATAGAGATGCTGATAGAGAAAGATTACAAAACTATTTAAGTTATTATAACAAAGTTGCAAGTCACTTTCCCATTATCCAGCTCCACATGAGTCACCAGTCACCAATCATATAAGTTCAATATATCAAGTTATCAACCATTTATGCCATGTAAATAGCAATTAATGATCTATTTGTATCTTGACTGTGATTTACTATCCACTCAAGGAAAGAGGTAAGCAGTTGCATAATTCTTTTACTAGATAACAGTATAAATTTTTACTATGTGACAAGCTAATGAACCATTACTTAATGGAATCACTAACAAAACAATGGAAAAGTAGTTTTCATTTTTACTACATTAAACTACATCACAAAAATTGTTATTTGGGTCAAATGAATAAACAAAATAATCCGAAGTCTAAACAACAAAAATATCCCCACAGAGAGGTAAGAGTGCTAAGGATATATACACCACAACAGCTGCTTGTGGGATTTTTGGAAGTACATAAGTCTCGGCATTAATTGTAAATTCCACTGATAACATTAGCTCAGTTTTGACCTCTGTAAGAGCCATTGTAGACTTCAACATTATTAAGGACAGGGTAAATCCGTCAATCATCTCTAAAAGTTGTAATGTTAACTACATTTTCAGTTTCAAGATCATGTCTGATATGATTGCAGATTCAGATAGAAAGCATTTAAGCTGTGCAAAATCTTGGATAAATTTAAGGCACTCCCAAATAGTTTCACATATTACCATGGATGATTATGCATGATAGAACCCACCCCCGCACATTCACATACATTAGACAAGAAAGAATGATTGAAAAAAATATATATTTGAAAGAAAGAAAGACAGAGATAAGAGGAATTCTGAAGAGCTTACTTTCTCCTCCCAAGTGACCTTGGAGAACTCTCTCCTGTAGACAAGAAAACGCAAAAACATATGCACATAATAAGCACCTGAAACATGGTCTCCGACACCACAAAGTAATTAGGAACAAAGGAAACTGGAAAAAACAGAAACGATTGATATATCAACATCCTGCCATGAAAATGAGAGAAAAAGAATCGAAGTATCTTAAACAAAAATTTACAGTCACATATTTTGTAGGAAAGTAATTGCACTCCTCTTTATCTCATAATATCCAATTTATATATCACAATACCAATTAGGATGGGGAGGATCATGATAACTTCAAAAACAAGAAGAGAATAATGAAGATATAATATTCTGACCATGAGAAGCATGTCTTCCTCTAGCATCTCTTAAAGGGGAATATCTGCGAATTGGAGATCGTCTTTTGTCAAGCTTTTCTCTCAAGTCCCTCCCCCCATAATCCCGCCTTCCTGCAGCAAGACAGAGAAGTATTACCAGTAAGACAGACAATGACATTAATTACCAAGATGAAAACAGGCAGATACACGAAAAGTCATAATGAACAGTAAAGACAACCTTACCATCACATGATACAATACAAGTAACATAGAAATGAATAGTTATAGTGCCTTCTTTTGAGTACCAAAGAAGCCATAGACAATACTGCTGTCATATAGTGAATTGATAGTATAGAATACCAGTGTTAGAGCTTTTATCCATAGAGAAAACCATTCATAAACATCATTGAAGATACTGGGAAAGGCTACAGATCCTCTGCTTCTGGAGCGAGATGAAGAAAATGCCAGATAATAGACATCTCCTCGGCAAATTTATCAAAAATGCATACATATAATCCATTCCATATGCGCTATGCTTGCATTGCTGTACCACATTGCCCATTCCAGAGAGGTTCCTTTGCAGATTATGTCAGAGAGAAGCCACAGGAAGAAATACCACATGCTTGCCCAACATACAAACTCAAGAATTGCTATGATAATTCATTTCAAAGATTCAAAAGACCAGCTGGAGAAATATGAATGCTGATGAGATTATGTCCGGAGAAACTTAATTCTGATCCATTGCATACAGCTCTTTCAAGATGCATAAGGATAAACCAAGAGGCTGAAAATTTACCCCAAGGATGGGATAGATAAAGCAACCAGCATAATCCATTCCGAGATAAGTCTCAAAAGAAAATACCACATACTTGGCCAGCATAGAGACTGCAGAACTTGATAGAATAAAAAGCTCAGATGATTCACTCAACCCACTTGTGCACTATGAAATAAGTTTATTCCCAGAAAACTAATTCTGATCTTTCATTTAATACTGCTGGTTCAAGGACTCGTTAGAATACACCAATATGCTGAGAAAGAATACCATAGGCAGCATGTAGACAAATTAATCAGAACAATCCATTGTGATAGAAAAGCACTAAAGGTGTTAGTTCATTAAACTTTTTACTACTCAACAAAGTACCCAACCACTAGTGTAAGCTAGCTGTTGCTCAAAATGAATCTTCCAGATACTTCAAGCCATAAAATAAGTAATTGAGAGTTTGGTCTGCATATAATTGGTTATTATCTACCATATAGAGTAAACATATCTGTACATTGGTTACAGCACAGATACATTGTAATAGCACAGAAAAGTTTCAAGATCTCAAAATCGAGAAAGCAAATCTAGGACAAAATCAAAATTCTGCATTAAAAGCTCCAGGTGGAGACCTATTTACTTAACTGAAGAACAAAGCAGACCCCCTTCAGGAATTAGGGTCAATGTTATAAAAGCCAGATATACAAGCCGATACCACAACGAGCAAAATGCAATAACTTAGATAATACCTATGCATACCACCTACCAGCTGTTTTAGCGGATATCAGCCAGCATTTGTGTAGCGTGGCACCAGAACTGAGAGCACAAGGACTTTTTGACAAACAAAAAGTCAAAATGATAATTGAGAGAAGGGAAACACCCACCAAAATCTCATTGGCCCCTGCTCACCATAACTAACCTGAGCCTTATGCTTGCACTTCTCATTGGGATCTAAGAATCCCACACCACTCGACAAAAGGAGCTTTCAAATCTAAGATCTTCTCTCTCATGTGAGTATGTGTCACTAAAGTTTTGTTTATAAACAGCAATTGGCTTTTTGTTTGATCCCTCCTCTGTTTTTCTATTGTGTGGAGGTGTCAGGTACGCAATCAAGAATCATTTTGATGGATATGAAAACAGAGTCCGAATATGTTGAAATAATAACTAGTAAGTTCATGCCGAGGCTTTCGAGATTAAAGCTCAATAGAATTTCATGATTGATTTCTCTCTCTTTTGGAACTCATTCTCTTATACATCTTTCCAGAACTCGCATATAACAAATATTTCAGTTTGCTAAGAACATATAAGCACATAAATTGCAATGACTGCAATAACTATCAGGCACGCAGTGAACTCGTGGTTAACTCATATAGTATTATTCCCTAATTTACAAAACTTTTAGCGACAAATCCACAAGGTACACGTAATTCACCCGTACCTGCACCAAATTATACAAATTAAAAAATCCGGTATAGTATTTATAACATTGAATACGATTTAATTCGGAGTGATTGCGTGGCATTTTCTTGTCAGAATAAACAACAAATTATACGTAACCTCCAAAAATTGCTACAAAATAAACTAATTAACAAGACAAATTAAGAATATGTAACTGAAATTAAACTATAAATGTCGCAAAATAAAAGTTAAAAATGAATCAATTAAAAATAAAAGAAAATAGGTCGAACACACACACACAGAGAGCACACAGACACACGCACTCACATATATATGTAATCAATCAATAATTGAAGGAAAATAAATGTTAAAAATGAATCCGTAAAAAAATAAAAGAAAAGTAATTGAACACACACACACATACCATTGAAGGAGCGGCGGAGATCGGCGTTGCCGTGAGCGAAGGAGCAGCTCTGGCGGTGGCAGCGTCCTCTCTGATATAACTGGCATAGCTTCGTCTTGTATTGCTTTCTTTCTACCATCTTCTATATATATATATATGTGTGTGTGTGTGTGTGTGTGTGTGTGTGTGTGTGTAAACAAACCCTAGGTGTTCTGAAGAAATTAATTGTCTATAAACGCAGATAGAGGATAGTAGGGATAGTGTATTCCACAGTCCAAACGCACCCCAAAAGACGGAGGAGAGCACAAGATATCAACTTACCATAAATATTTTCAATACTCTCTATTGTTAGCGTTGTGTTTTTTTTTTTTTTTTCTTTTGTCATTGTTATCGTTGTGTTAAAACATGAGGAAATAGTCACTAATTAGAGAGTTTTAATTAGTTTTTTTCAAAATGTAATTATGTAATTACATGTAATTTTAATTTTTTAAACATTATTTTTATTATAATTTATTTATTTTTACTTGAAATATTCATTAAAAAAGTTGAAATAATTTAAATAATAATTAATTAAAAAAAAATAACACACGAGAAAAAATAACACATAATTAAATTATTATGTAAAATTAAAATTAACACAACATAATCAATTTTTTTTTTTGTCTCTAAATAGGTTTTTTAAATAGTTTTTTTTATCCTAATCTCTAAGTGGGTCTTTAAAATTGATCTTGGTCTCTATATAAGTCTCTTAAATAATGAATAAAGACCTATTATAGAGATTCTATTGAGGATAGTCTAAGCATTTGGTTCAATAGTAAGTTACTCACTCTGAATACAAGAGGCTATGACATCGATTTTTACTGGTTATATATATGCATTGTATGATTTTTAGATCTCTCTTGTAATGTGTGCCATTTTTCAAAGACTAACTTAAATATTTGAGTAAATATTAGAAGAGCTTGAAAATTGGAAACATGATTCGAGCTGTTACAAAAAAAAAAAAAATGTAATTTTTTGTTTAAATTTAACGAAAATGAAGTGAAAGGGACCAACTAACTTGATGATTTTTGTGAAATCACCATTATATGACTAATATTGAAAAATAACGTGAAAAAGTGAGAAAATATTAGAAACTATTAATCAAATTTGTCCCATACTCGAGTATTTGATTTTGACTTAGGGCTAAAAATGGTATTAAAAGTATTCGAACTTTTATTTTTAGAGACAATTAAATTCTTATATGATTTTCCTTCTGGTAAATAAATGACGGAGAATATATTTCCAAAGATTATGAGCTATGGAAAACATGTAAGGCCTTGAAGTTGCTTCAAAAGATTAACATATATTATTAGTGAGAATGCAAGCATGCAATGTTAGGATTATTCTCCTGGGGATCAATCTTCAAAAATTTATGAAACCTAGGATTTTTAACTTTTTACATTTGTCTTACAAACTTATATATCTAATAAATACGTTATCTTCTATTATAGTATAGCGAAAGACGAACAGTAGGTAGAATTCGCACTCTCAAAAGTGTCACTAGTGCTTTTTCTTCAGTTGTTTTCTTCATTTACATGCGACAGTTGATAATTGGTGAGAGTCAAATAAATCTGCTTTAAGTATAAAATTAACTAATGTCAAGAGTATTTAATGATCCGATTGAAATGAAAATTTGATTGGTTCATCCCAAAAATGATATATTGATATCCTTTTGAACTCTGTGGGAGTAACTATCATAGAAATACAATAACATGGCCCATGTAGATATAACTCATGGGTAGGATATTGTCCTTTTAGTAATAGTAAAATTAATAAATTATATTAGAGAAGTCACGATTTTTCACTGAAATGTCATTCATTCATTAAAATTAAAATATTACGATTTTCACTACAAAGTTATCTTTTAAATATTCAAATATTACCGTTCTACCCACTAAAAAGTCATTCATAAATATTACAATAGTATCATTTTCTCTACCTCCCGAGAGTCATTTAAAATATTATCATTTTTTCACTATCTTTTTCATAAGTGATATGTTATCTTACTCTCTTGAATCTCTCTACTCATCCACAAGATTTTGTAAAGAACCAACACAGTTTAAAGTTGTGTATCCAATTGATGGAGGGTTGGAGCAGAGAAACAAATGGGTTATATTGTAGTAAACTCATAGACAAATCTCATTCAGCCTATGGGGATGGAATCATCCTCACAAGACCAGTCCTTCGTGCATGAGCACACTTCTCGTTTAAAGGCTAAACATGTGTAATGACTTTGTCATTTATTTGTTCACTGTGGAATGAAATATTTTACTTGCTAACCAAAAAAAAAAAATGGAAACCCAAGCTCTTTAGCTGAATTTGACAGCAAAAAATTAAAAACCAGCAGCTTTGTGCCGTATGGATTATGAAAGACTCAATCTGAGCAGTACCCACATTTTTGCATTCCCAGGCTTGTCGTCCAGAAATCTCTATCACAATGTGAAGAAAATAATAACGCTAGCTAAGAGAAAATCAAATCCTTTCTGTCGATAGGTTTCCGATTTTAGTGGACCTTGCCGGTGGCTCAGTTTCTAAAGGATTGAGCAACTTCGGCCGTAGAATTCTTTCCTGATTAATATTTTATTCTAACATTTTAATATTACATTTTAATCATACATTTTAATTTTAAACTACAAAACTCGAAAAAAAATATGAAATATTAGATATTTTAAGTAAAATGAACGGCTAAAATACAATGTTAAAATGTTATGATAAAAAAAAAATTACACAAATAGTCCATATTGTTTCTTTATAATTTCAAATTCGTTTCTATGGTTTCCCATAAAATTTCAATTTTATCCCTATAGTTCAAAATTAACTAATTTAGTCTCTATTATTTAAAAAAAAAAATTAATTTAGTCCCTGCCATAAAAAGTTAGTCAGATCTAACGCAAAATATGTGAAATGCCTTAATTGTCCTTATATAATTGACAAAATCACTAACATATCCTTTGAATATATATCATATTCATCCCTATTGCTTCATAAAACATTCAAATTAGTCCCTTTTATTTCACAAAATATTCAAAATTAGTCCCTATTAACACGCACACAACCACACACATATACACAAACGTGCACCAATGCAAAAGCAAACGACAAGTCCAAGTTACTAAAATATAAAAAATAGAGTGACAAATGATTTTTTTTTTTTTTGAAAGTTACAATCCCTACCACGGAATAGTGCATCGACATGCCTTCATTGACATTGTTCTTCAATATATGCATGTGATTATGACTTTTTATATTTATATACATTTTGATGTCTTTGATGACTTTGTTTTATATTATTGTCATGCATTTTTTTGGATTAAGGATGGGAAAAAGGTCATTTTTTTTCAATGCTAAAAAATATTAAAGGGGCTTTTTAATTGTTTTGGTAAGAGGGACTAAACTGAAAATATTAGCAAACAATAGGGAAGAATTTGATATTATATGCAAAATTTTAGCGACTATTATGATTTTTTTTAAAACATTGAGGACTAATTTGTATTTTATATGAAAACAATATGTACTATAATTAATATTTAATTTTTTTTTAATTTTTTCCTCCAAACAGTGGTCACTTGTGGTCTCCATTAGGTTTGACAAACTTTTTTATGGCAGGGATTATATTGGATTTTTTATAAAAACAATAGGGATTATATTGGCTTATTTTGAATAATAGGGACAAATTTGATATATTTTGAAAAATAATATGGACTAAATTGATTAATTTAAAAAAATAAAACTGAATTTGAAATTTCAGAAAAATAATAAAGACCATATATGCAATTTTTCCTTAGGATAAAACACTAGTTATTTTGTTTTGTCAAGAAGAGAGATTATATTAACTGAAAAATAAGATATACAACAAATGGGCCAACACACCATAGTCCAATAGGGAAAAAGATGTAAGCACACAGGTTGAGATACAAACCCAAAACAAAATAAGTTGAAAACAACATAAATGGGACAAACCTATATGCCAAGGCCCAAAAAACACAAATCTTAGCACAAACCCTAATCCTAAGAAATAGTAACAATCGTCAATAACATCACCAACAGCAAACGAAAAAGAAACAACAAAGGCCAAAAACAAAGGTATAACAGTAACAGTCGCCGATAACACCACCAACGGCAAACAAAAAAGAAACGACAAAGGCCAAAAACAAAATTATAACCCCTACAAAATCACCAAAAAGGCCATAAAAATAGCCACAAGCCAGCTGAATATGAGCAAAGAAGGAGCATGATATGCGAGACACGCCACCCACCATAAGCAACACATCTCCGGAGACTCCAATAGTTGCAAATATGACAGAGCTCAAACGTGAAAGTGGTGGAGACGTGGTCCACCAAATGGCCTCCAAAAAACACTACCAAACTCAATGGACAACAAGAAAAATGAGATAGGATAGAGAGCTACCACCAGTGGCGAACTTACCTTTTGTTGAGGAGGTGCATGTACTTGAAAATAATACATTTTTTCTTTTTTTTTTAAAAAAAAAAAAATTATATTAGACATTTTCATTGTATGATGGCACACTCTGAACTCTCTTACGACACGAACGTACCCCCTAAGCCTGGGTGTCTGAGTCCGCCACTGACTGCCACATTTGCTAGAGAAGAAGACACAAATTGCAGCTAGAGAACCGCAACGCATAGACTAAGCAAAATGCAAGCATAAATTTGGTTGGAGGAAACCCAAACCCTATATTTAGATTATTCACTTGGAAAAACAAAAATAAACACAACCAAGAGAGAGAGAAGAGCAAGAAAAAAAAGAGGTGATAGTACAATTAGGGCATGAAAATGAGGATATTTCTCGTATGACTCTCAGCGTGAAGAGAGAGAAGAGGGAGGGGAGGGGAGGGGGGGGGGGGGGAGGGAGAGGGGAGGAGAACAGCCTCTTACAGCCTATTTGGATTGGGAAAAATGGGAGAAATGGGGTAGATAGGGAAGGACCTCCCAATCTCTCCCCCTGTTTGTTTTCAAAGTTTTGGGAGGGAAGATGAAATGGATGTAAGCTCATTCATTTTCCAAAGCCCCAAATTTTGTTTCCCCCTAAATTGGGGTAAAATAGAGGGGAGGGATTATCTACTATTTACAATACTTATTTTATCCCTTATTTTTGTTACATAAATTTCAAGCTTACAGCCTTCATCATTCAATAGTAATAAATCTCATAATTGTTTCTTCTTCATCTTTTTTTTTTTTTTTTTTTTTTCTGCAGTACTTTTTGTGTATCAATGTGTGCGATGCAGGTGTGTGTTTGTGGTGGTGGAATTAGATGAAATGGTGGAGAGAAGAAAAGTTGGTGATCAATCGGTGGTGCTTGTGTTTGGAATGTTGGTTGTGTATTTTTTTTTTTTTTTGGGGGGGGACAGGTGGTGTTATGAGCTGCAATTCTATTGCAGCAGAAGAATGAAAAAGATGACAAGGGAAGATGATGAGATAATAAAAAGAATAAAAAAGATAAAAGGATATAAACAAAAATAAAAAAGGTATAAAAAGTCATTTCATACATAAAATTTATTTATCCCTTTTATTTTCTTTCTAATATAAATTCCAAACAAAAAAACTCATCACTCTTTATAATTCACTTATTTATATAATTATCCAATCCAAACATAATTTAATATTTTTTTCTACTCTATCAACTCTTATTTCCTCTTTTTTTATTAAACTTCCCTCACTCAATCCAAACAAACGGGCAAACATTTGCCAACATTTTTTTGAGCCAACACCATCATCAACAGAGCTCAAATTTCAAATTGTGAGACATCCACTATAGAATATTTCAGATCTGTAGCTTTGTGCAGCATTTGAAAACGTAGAAACCAGAGATTAGTGAGCTGCAGATTAGCGGAGCACAATAGCTAGCGTCTCAGCGGCGCTTGGGATAGAAGCAAGTGTTTTTCCTCTCTCTCACCAAGAATGGAGCAAGATAGGTCTTACACAGGTTGAAAACGTTGCTATTACAGCAGCCAAGTGAATTTAAAGCGTCTCAGTGGCGCTCTCCTTTTGAAAGAGCTTTTCAGCTTCATATAGCTACAAACCCTTTACTACATTAACTTCACTCAACAGATCTATCTTTGACTCTGACCATGAAGACTACTTTCTTCATTTTCCTATTTCAACCATCTTCAAGTTCAGAGGATGGCTTGGACCAAGGAATAAATCATCATGAGTTCTCTAATGTTTATGAGATCTGTTCACCTCTTCGAGAGGATCTTGACCTTGTGAGGTTTAAGAACCTTATTTTGCTTTCTTGTGACAGATCTGATGGTTTTAGACTTATCTTTTCTATTTTTGTGTGTTTTGGTGCTTTGCTTTGGTGTAGGTGGGATTTTGTCCTGTTGCTTGAGTATGTGCAAGATTTTTTCACATCCATTTTCGTCCTCAGTCAAGATAAGGATCATTCCTTGTGTTGTCGGCAGCCTTGTTTTCTTGGTGCTCTTGTTCCTGCATGTGTTTCTGTTCGTTGTAGAGGAGATAGGGTGATCTTTGCTATCACCTGTTCAAGCCTGGGGCTCAGAGGGTCCGTTTCGGTTCTCGGAATGTCTAGGCCATTTGGGTGTTGGAAATCCCTGGCCCATCCTCTATCCAGGTTGATGGGTCCTGTCAAACTCATCTTGGTTACTGGTGTTTGTTTCATTTGGACTGTTATTTTAACAGTTTTTGCAGCGGGATTTGGCGAGCATTTAACCGGGCTAGCAATGAAAGCCAATGGTATGTCTTCAGAGTTGACGGTGATGTGGTGGTCATTTTGGTTTATGATAAGATGGCTCAAGCCTCTGGTGGGACTATTTTGCTTTGGACCAGATTTTTCTGTTCCGATCCTCTTGTTTGTGTTTGTTCTTGTTGTTCTTTTTCTTGTGCTAGGCCATGGCCCTCTCTGTTTGCTCAGCCTATTTTGGACTGGAATTTGTTTGTACGTTTAATTTGTTTATGTCATGTTTTTTTACCCAAAAAAAAAAAAAAATCCAAACAAACGAGAATATCCTTTCACCCTAACACACTGACCTGCCGAGCAAGTACCAAGTGACAACAACAATACTTGACACGTGGGCATCAAATGACCAAAAAGCCAGACCTTTCACTTTTACTTGAAGCAAAGTACAAAATCCACAAAAATCCTCTCAAGAGTTAAAACTCACATACATATTCTCTATGCATAGGTTGACTCGTGGACTCACTCGTCTCGCTCCCAACTCGGCCGAGTCAAACTCACCTCTCCTCGCCTCCTCATCCTTGTTAAACACCAATACGACAACTCACTTCCATCGTTCCAATCCATTAATAATAATAAAAAAATTAAAAAATCTCAAACCCCTCGCAAGTGCACTGCCCTTCATACACCTCACCCACACCCTACCAAACCCCTCCTCCCTGCGCCGCATGGACTCCACTTCCGCCTCCGCTGCCGAATCTGCCTCCGCCGCGGCGGCGGACGATTTCGTCCACGTGGAGGATGACACCGTTAAGTCTGATTCTATTCATTCCGATGAAACTGAAAGCGTTGTTGAGGAGGCCGTGACTAATAATATTATTAATAATAATAGTAATGATAATAATGAAAATGATAATTTTATTGATGATAATGGTGATAGTGATGGTGGAAATGGAGGAGGTTTTTATGAGAGGAAGGAATTGCCGGAAGAGTTAGCGCAGCGCGTGATGACTCTGACGTGCGAGTCGACAGTGGAAGGCGGCGTCTGCGATGTTTACCTTGTTGGCACCGCTCATGTTTCAACGGTAAAGTTTCATTTTTTTTTTGTTTAATTATTATTCTATATAGCAAATCCTGAAAATTGTGTATGAATTTATTTATTTATTTTTGTAAAATTCGATGGAACTATATTGTTTTGTATTAGTGTTAATCTGTCATTTATGAGTGAGGTTTAATCAGGAAGTGTTGTACTTTGTGCTTACAAGTTGAACACTGGAATAAATTATCAACTTTTTTCGTTGTAATACGATATACTAAAGAAATGAGCGATAAATGTACTGAAATGCCTCGCTTTTTAAGTAGCGTTAATCGTGTTTAAGCAGGATAAAATTACTCCTACGAAAGGAATAACTTTGGAGTGCTTTACATTCTGGCTTTAAAGTTGTAAATTTCATGAATTTTCCTGCTCAGGTGTTATTGAATTGTTTATTTCTATAACATGGAGAAAGAGTATACCATTGTTTGACTTGTTCATTTTTCGTCATTGACATGGTAAGGCTTAAGTGATTAGATTGGACATTGAAGACAAATGAGCTGTTAAATATATTATAACCACTTGCATTTTTGCCATTTGTGGCAATAATTATACGAGTACATCTGTGGTGAAACAAAAATTTGGAGTCTGAAATTGCTCGAATAACTCGAGCTTTTGGATTGGAGGATTTTTAGTTATTGTTGATGTCGAATGTATTTTGTCATTAGGATAGTATGAGTCGTTATGGATTTTAAATCCTTAACCAAATCCATTGTTAATTTATAAATCTTTTTGGGGGATTCCAAACTCCTATCATTTGAAACCCATTTTCATTATTAACTATGTTTTATGCCATCTAAGACTTCTGAATTTCAATCCTCAACCAGATTATTTGATAATCCAAATAGAGGATTCTTAAATTGATGAACCCAAGTGCAAAAGGTTTGAAATTGAAATAGTTTGAAATCATTCCTCAAATCCAAATCCACCAATCTGAATGCATGCTTAATCTTACAGTTCTTTGATCTACTGAGGTTTGGATATTATAGTATGGTCTCTATATTTCTCTACATATCTTTGTTTATTTACTCAGTCATTGTAAATTTGCTTCATATTACAGTTATACATATTTGATGCAAAACAGCTTCCTGTTGGAATTGTTGCTTTTGCATTTTGCCCTTATCATATTCCTTGAATGATATAATAGGGTGTTATGTATCAGTACTCCAAGAAAGGAAATACTGCAATGTATTTGCGAGAGAAACTTAAGAGGGATTTTTAACTTCTTTCATAACTAATCTCCATGTTATGATTTTCTTTCTTTCATTCCTTTCCGCCGGTAAGCTCCTTTACGTTGTTCTCATTGAACAATCAAGGATGAGTGTCAACATATAAGGACTATGAAAGCACTTGGTGAAAGAGACCCGAGGACCACCTACTCTACGAGGAAACATAGAAATTACGGGTCTGGGGGTGGACAATAGCTGTCTGATAATAAGTTGAGAATGTTAACATTCAGATGGGGATGTGTTATCATGCTTCTCTTGAATTTATAGTCTTTCATTTTGTAGCTTATTAAAAAAATGTTACTTTTGTCTAAATTAGTTTTTCATGGACAGGATTTGGAACACATAAGTTCTTTGTAGACAAAGTTAGAAGTCTAACATGAGTGAGTTCTATGGATTGAAGCAACATTAGATTTCACTTCTCAAAAAAAAGCAACATTAGATTTTAGTATAGGCATCTTTTATTAATCTTCAAGAGGTGTTTGTGTTATTAACATAATGGAAATCATGTGTCTTCAAGAGATGATATTATGACTCGCAGGATCTTCAAAACATTGCTGGTACACCCACCTGGTGAAGGCACTGCTAATGTTCCTTTATAATGATGGTGTTGCTAAGATTGAAGAACATTTTAGAATATGACTGCTTTGGTTTCTTGATGGAGAGGTCGAATGATGGATCGATAAATGCAGAGTGATAAGTATTCTAAGATCAATCTTTATCCCCGACGTTGAGATAAAGTGGATCTCTGTAATAGGAGAGGATGTGGTCATATCTGTAGCCTGAATGCCATGATAAACTGGATCACTGAAATAGTAGCTGATAAGCATGATAAAGCAGGAGTAGGTGTTCACATCAAATATCACCGACTGATCAGGGGAATCATGCTTACCATATCTCAGTCAGTAGGCAAATGAGAAATCATATCAAATTTATTCTCCACATTGCTTTTATGTCGAGTTACGTTTGGGGGCACACCTGTGAAACACAAATAATCTGACACGTGGACTTGCTCCTGGGGAAATCTCTTGTAGTCTTCTTCTTGTAGTTTGACCTCAACTTTTGGGAGCACTACAGAAAAGCAATTAGAGGGTCTTTATTCAGTGTAAATTAGTATTAACACTTAACAAGTGTGGTACAATTCAAGATATAGTTAATACAGTTACTCTTCCTGTTATGAATTATGTAACTTTAATATGGCATAGAAGAGTCTTACAATCACATGTTTCATTGATGATACAATTTGTGTTTCTACATTGTGGTTTATATAGGCCTAAAGGTGTAGACAATATTCCCTAATTTATGGAGCAATTTATGGAGCAAATTGCTCCCTAATTTATGGAGCAAATTGCTCCTTATAACAAGCCTAAATTCATGGAGCAAATTGCTCCTTACAACAAGCCTAAAATTATGGAATTAAAGTAATATAATATTTCAACACTCCCCCTCAAGCTGGGGCGAAGATATCAATGAGCCTGAGCTTGACAAGAGCTGATTGGAGAAGTGACGGTCCAATTGACTTAGTGAACATATCAGCAGCCTGCTCGGATGATGTAACAAAACAAGGTGTGATCACCCCTGAGCGAACTTTCTCTCGAATGAAATGAATATCAACTTCGATGTGTTTTGTCCTTTCATGAAGGACTGAGTCAGAGGACAACATAATCGCAGATTTATTATCACAGAACAAGGTAGACGAGTCTGTTACCGAAAACCCCAACTCAGTCAGAAGATAACGTAACCAAAGAAGTTCACATGTTCCTTGGGCCATAGCACGGTACTCAGCTTCAGCAGAAGATCGCGAGACAACTGCTTGCTTTTTACTTTTCCATGAGATAAGGTGATTACCACGAAAAGTACACATCCCCGAGGTAGAACGCCTATCAGTCTTTGACCCTGCATAATCAGCATCTGTGTAACAAGACAATCCTTCTTGTACACCCGTTGCATAGAAGAGACCAAGACCAGGAGAAGATTTAAGATACCGGAGGATATGATAAACAGCATCCAGATGACAGGTACGCAGTATATGCATGAATTGCCTTACACTACTCACTGCATAGGTAAGGTCAGGCCTTGTGTTAGTCAAGTAGATAAGCCGACCCACAAGTCTTTGATATATTGATGGCTCAACTAACAATTCCCCTGATTCTGCTGTCAATTTAAGATTAGGGTCCATAGGAGTAGAGGCAGGTCGACAACCTAGCATACCTGTATCTTGAAGAAGATCCAATGCATACTTTCTTTGTGATAAAGATATACCCTGGCAATTTCGAGCTACCTCAATACCAAGAAAGTATCGGAGCATACCCAAATCTTTAATGTCAAAGATTGTCCCAAGATCTTGCTTCACTTGGACAATTCCTTGAGTGTCATCTCCAGTAATAATAATATCGTCCACATAAACTGAGATAATAATGCATCTACTCTGAGGGTGACGTCGAACAAAGCACGTATGATCTGAATGACACCGAATAAACCCCATAGTAAGGACTACCTCACTAAAACGATTGAACCAAGCTCGAGGGGATTGTTTAAGTCCATAGAGAGATTTACGAAGGCGACAAACTTTCCCAGAATACTCCCCCTGAGCCCGAAAACCTGGTGGAGGATCCATGTAAATAGTCTCAGAAAGATCACCATTAAGAAATGCATTTTTCACATCCAATTGGTGAAGAGGCCAAGAATGAGAAGCGGCCAAGGAGACTAGGAGTCGAACAGTAGTTAATTTGGCAACAGGAGCAAATGTGGCACCAAAGTCCTTGCCTGGTACTTGAGTAAACCCTTTAGCGACAAGACGTGCCTTATACTGATCAATGGTGCCGTCAGCAAGATATTTCACACTAAACACCCACTTGCACCCAACTGTCCGTTCACCAATTGGAAGATCAACCAACTCCCACGTCTGATTCTGTTGCAGGGCATCCATCTCTGTTTTCATAGCAGTCACCCATAAAGGATGCTGGAGAGCCTCATGGATGGAGCGAGGAATAGAGACTAAATCAACCTAACTAAGGAAAGATTTATACTGATCGGAGAGACCCTGAAATGACACAAACTTGGCAATAGGATGATTAGTACTGCATGAAGGTAAATAACGGGAAGGGGGATGCCGTTCACGAGTGGGGTAACGAGAAGGTGCAGGTTTAGAGACCAAGGGAGAATGAGGGTTACCTGAATCCGGAGAAGAATCTGGCAGTGGAGTTGGAGCACGAGGACGCCGAGAGTAAACTTGTAATGGAACTGGAGAGGAACCGGATGAGAGAGTATTATTGGAGCTAGATGGTAGTTCAGTAGTAGGCTGAGATGTGTCAAGAATAGGAACTGGACGAGGTAAAGGAGGGTCCTCTGCAGAAAGTACCTCAGGAAGTTGCTCTAAGGAAGAAGCAGAGAAGAAAGGGATAGTCTCAAGGAATGTGACATCCATCGAGTGGTAAAAGTGGCGAGTCACAGGATCATAGCACCTATATCCTTTAGACATGGAAGAATATCCAAGAAAGACACAACGTATAGCTTTATCATCTAGCTTAGTGCGGGTCGGGCTGCGATTTTGAACAAAGCATGTACAACCAAAGACTCGTGGGAGAAGAGGAAATAGGACAGTATTTGGTCGGAGAATATGCAAGGGTGTTTGACCTTGGAGGACACGACTAGGGGTACGATTGATGATATATGTAGCGGTGAGTACAGTTAGGTGCCAGAAATATTTCGGGACATTCATACCAGATAGAAGACATCGGACCATAGACATAATGTGGCGGTTCTTTCGTTCTGCCACACCATTCTGTTCAGGTGTGTAAGGGCAGGTAAGTTGTTGAAGAATCCCTTTTTTATTGAGTTCGGCCCGAAAGTCATTGGTTAGGTATTCTCTGCCATTATCAGACCTAATATTCCGGACAACAGTGTGGAATTGGGTTTTCACCATTTGAAGGAAGTGAGTGAAATGAGTGAAAACTTCAGATTTTTTCTTCATTAGGTAGACCCAAGTACACCGACTATAATCATCTATGAATGTCACATAGTAACGATGGTCAGAGAGGGCCGTGACAGGAGAGGGACCCCAAATATCAGAGTGAACCAGATCAAAAGCACATGAAGCTCGATGCATGCGAGGAATATATGTAGTACGAGTGTGTTTTGACAATTCGCAAGTCACACAATTAAACTTAAAATCCTTGCATGCTTTTTTAAAAAGTGGAAATAACAAACATAAATATTGAAAGTTTGCATGTCCTAGACGAGCATGCCACAAATCTAAATTTTGGACAGAACCAATAGGAGTGTCAAAAACTGGAGACACAGAAGCATGCAGACTTGACGAGGGTACTGTTGAGGTTGGAAGTTCTCCAAAATAGTAAAGTCCATCGTGCTCATATCCCCTGCCAAAAATCTTCTTCGAAGTCAGGTCCTGCAAGAAGCAACGGTCAGGCAAGAAGACAACTGCACAGTGAAAACTCTTGGCAAGACGACTGACAGACAATAGATTATAAGCAAAGTTGGGGACATAGTAAACAGAGCGAAGAGTAATATCTGAGGATAAACAGGCATCTCCTTGACAACGGATAGGAATAGACGTTCCATCGGCAATTTGAACCGATTGATTTATGGAAGTGACAGGAGAAGAAAAGACAGAAAGCTCACCAGTCATATGATTATTGGCCCCGGAATCCAGAATCCAAGATGGTTGGCCTAACTTACCATGAAGTGCGGTAGGAGTACCTGTAGCAAGGGTAGCCGTGGAGCCAGATGGTGAAGTGAGGCCCAGGTGGAGTTGAAGCTGAGCAATCTGAGCTTGAAGCTGACTATAATCCGGTTGGGCCAAGACTAATTCTGTTGAGGCTGAAGGGGGTGCTGATTCGGCTACAACCCCAATACGAGGAGCTCCTTTCTTTTGTCCACCACCACGGTTGTTAGAGTATTGTTGTTTCAATTCAGGATGTAGAATAAAACATCGGTCAATGAGGTGACCAATCTTCCGACAATGTTGGCAATAAGGACGGGTACTGGTTTGCCGAAAATTGGAAGGAGCAGCAAATGCCATCTGGTCCGGAATAGAAGGAGTGGGCTTGGGTGCAAGAAGTAGACGTCTTCGTTCATCACCATCCACAGTTGCAAATGCCTCATATAGAGATGGAAAAGGAGATGTATTTAAAATCTGTGTTCGAAGATTCTCGAATTCAGGTTTTAAACCCATCAAGAACTGATAAGTCCGACGATGATCAAGACGTTTAGACTCAACCTCAGCATCATTCGGGAAGTCACTCAAAGGTTCATATTGGGCTAGCTCTTCCCATCTAGTTTGGAGGTACCCAAAATAATCCGCAACAGATAGTCCTAAAGTAGCCTGAGAAGCGTGAGAAATTTCCCGGTAAAGCTCGAAGATTCGAGAATCATGACGTGCATGGGCATACATCTTTGTCAGGGCAGTCCATAGATCATGAACTGTCTCGTGATACATAAACATATTATAAATTTGAGTCTCCATGGAATTGAACATCCAACCCAAAATAATACAATTGTCTGCATCCCAGTGAGCATAATCAGGATCAGTTTCTTTCGGCTTTTTCTCCTTGCCTAAAATCCATCCAATTTTTCGTTTTCCACCAAGATAAAGACGGAACGAACGGGACCAAGCATGAAAATTTTTCCCATTCAGTAATACACTAGTGACCCGTTGTGTAGGGATATTAGGTTCCCGAGAGAGATCTACACGAGTCACAGTGGTAGACTGATTTTCTATCTTATCAGTAGGTGCCATTAATAAACGACGACGATGGAAGCAGCCGGACACTTGGCAACCTTTACAATAGGCAACTAAGGAGTAAAGTGGCTATTTCTCACCACATCAGAGAAGAAAAGGGCTTAAACCGACAAAAAATCATGAAATAATCAGACAAAAAAGAGAATATAAAGTGGATTTTGGTCATTGTGGTAAGAAATCTAAATTTGGATGGCTGTGGAGGAAAAAAAAAAGGATGAACAGATTTTTTTTTTTTTTTTTTGGTGTGTGTATATTGTTGGCTCTAGATACCAAGAAGAAAGTAATGTGAAACAATGTAATTCATTGATGATACAATTTGTGTCTCTACATTGTGGTTTATATAGGCCTAAAGGTGTAGACAATATTCCCTAATTTATGGAGCAATTTATGGAGCAAATTGCTCCCTAATTTATGGAGCAAATTGCTCCTTATAACAAGCCTAAATTCATGGAGCAAATTGCTCCTTACAACAAGCCTAAAATTATGGAATTAAAGTAATATAATATTTCAACAGAAATCATATCAAATTTATTCTCCACATTGCTTTTATGTCGAGTTACGTTTGGGGGCACACCTGTGAAACACAAATAATCTGACACGTGGACTTGCTCCTGGGGAAATCTCTTGTAGTCTTCTTCTTGTAGTTTGACCTCAACTTTTGGGAGCACTACAGAAAAGCAATTAGAGGGTCTTTATTCAGTGTAAATTAGTATTAACACTTAACAAGTGTGGTACAATTCAAGATATAGTTAATACAGTTACTCTTCCTGTTATGAATTATGTAACTTTAATATGGCATAGAAGAGTCTTACAATCACATGTTTCTGACACCTTCCGAACAAAAACACACTAGAAGTTTTCTTTTCCTTCTACTTTGGAAATGGGTGACAAAGAATATTCATAGCCAGGAAGTATTGTTTTGTGCAATTTGAAGTTATAGTCCGTCATTTTCTGAATTTTGAGATGTGCATTAGCTACGACAACTTTCTGTTGTGAGGCCTTGTTTGATGAAGAAATTCAAAGGGCTATGCTAGTTTTCATTTTCCAAATTGCAGGAATCCTGCCAAGAAGTTCAAGCTGTGATCAGTTATTTAAAACCACAGGTGCTTCCCTTTCCAATCCTTGGTTCATCAATACTTTATTTAGCAGGTCAGCTACCTGCTTCCGATATTGTTATACCATGTGCTTGCTACTTTCTCCATGGGGCTCAGTGTAGATTCATTGACTGCAGGTTGTTTTTCTGGAGCTATGTTCAAGCCGTGTGGCTGTACTTACGCCTCAGAATATAAAGGTGTGCCTTTCAATCTTTTGTGTATTAGTTGCTGTTCTCTTTTCATTTTATATCTTCATAGAAAGATACAGAATAAAAGGAGTAATAATGGGTTCCTGTAACTCCATTTTTAGCCTTAGTCTTTCATTGTTGCATGTCTGGACTTTGTTGGCTACTTATTCTTCCTTATAATATGATATGGTTGTGGGTCACCACAGGCCTTTACTTTTTCTCTTTCAAATATTGATTTACTAATGTGTTGATTGTCATCCAGATACCGACAATGGGGGAAATGGTGGAAATGTGGAAAAAAAAGCAAAATCTCTTTGGGATACTTTACAGCTGGTTTCTTGCGAAGGTATGATATTAGATATTGAAGTTTACCTATTTTTTGAATGTGCACATTGCTCCCACCTGGGGATGAACATGGAGGATAAGACAAAGATCCTAGTCATGCAAGTCTTTTCTTTTTCACCTTTTAATTTTCTCTTTGTACATTGTTAGGTTGCTAGTAAGCTAGAGGTATTTCCAGGGGCTGAGTTTCGTGTGGCATTTGATGAAGCCATGAAATATGGAGGCAAGGTGATTCTTGGTGATCGTCCTGTTCAGGTAAAAATGCTTCTACTAAATTGTAGCATTTGTTTATCAACTGGAAATGACAGTTTGCTGTAATTGTTTTTGGTCATTCTATGTCCACAAATACTGTTAGTTTTGCACTATCTACTCTTTCATCATGTGATATCTGTATGTGAATGGAACCTTTAGGAGTTTGCAAGTCCATGTACTTGATAGCTTCCAGCTATCTTGCATGCTCTGTTATTATGGAGACACTTGATGATGGATGAAGTTTGGCCAGCTTGACAATAAGAGGAAGCTTGCAGTATCCTTCATCTCTGGATGCATTCAAACTTCATCCTCACCTGTCTGTCTCGCGTCGACACCTGTCACCAATGATCATGTCAATATCATCCTAAGTCTCTTTGTGTGCTTTCTCTGTGACATTGATCTCTGTTTGTCTATTTTATGCAAATATATGGACGCCGTGGATGCTTGGGATAATTGCTTGTGCCATCTTTTCAGAAACTAGTTTTTCATCCATTATTTTATTCTGAAGACTCCAGATCGTAATAAAAAACTATATATCTTGTTTTCACCATTGACTTTATTTATGTTTTACATAACATAAAAGGAATGTTTGCATGTTGAATTCCTGAGGAATAATTCTGTTTCCCTGCGATAGATAACCTTACGGAGGACATGGGCAAAAATGCCACTTTGGCATAAGACGAAACTACTTTCCTCTTTGCTCTTCCAAGCATTTTCCTTACCAAGTCCTGAACTTCTCAACAAAATGGTAGTACTTTCTGACATCTTACTACTAGTTTTCTGTGCACGGTATAATTGACTGTACTGATTGGAATTTGATTCTGGTTCTGTGGACAGCTGAAGGATATGGATGATGTTGACATGCTAACTCTTGTAATTCAGGAGATGAGCAAACAGTATCCGACTCTTATGGAAACCCTCGTTCATGAGCGAGACAAGTTAGAATCTACAAATTCCATCTTATTGTGATCAACTTGTGACTGTTTCCCTATTCGTACTCCCCTATTCTTACCCATTTGCATTGCAGATTCTTCAAGTTTCTTCCCTTTTGTTACATGGGTAAATCCTTTCTGTAGTCCCTGAACTATAGCGAGGGGGAGAAATCAGTCACCGATCTTTAAAAATGATCTTTTAGTCTTTTGGGTTAAAGAGATGAGACAAAGTTAATCCACCAATCCATTTCCATCCAGTTTTAATGGGAGTGGTCACGAACTATGCACATGCGTGTAATATAGCTGAATAGTGATAGGCATTCGTAAACGTACCAATACCAAAATTCTTTTTATCTTTCCTTTTCATTCTCTCTTCTTTTTCTTTCTGTTTTCCTTCTCTTCCTCAACCCCTAGTCTCATGAGCCCTACCATTACACCCCATTGCTACCATCCACCTGAATCATCTTTTCCTTCCACTACCCACCACCATGGTCCCACTCTTCCCAACACCCAACACAATGTACCATAAATTTTATCACAAAAATCAGGCCAAATCACCTAAACCCAACACCACTGCCACTCATACTACTACTTCATCTGGGTGAAGCACATTAAAAGTTAAAACCTAGCTTTCATCTGTTCTGGAATTGCTTGATTCCGTCTTTTGCTCAAGAAGCACAACTAAAACCATAAAAAAAATGAAATTTCTCATTCTTCATCTCTTTTTTTTGTTTCTTTACCAACTTTCTTTTCGTAATCAGTGTAGGAGGTTGGGCATTTCTAGAACTCCTTTTCAATCTTCACAACTCGTGAACCACATACATTTTTCTCACTCTTTTTTCTCATCTATCCATTTGCATACAAGCAGAATTAGAAGTTAGATGACTAACTGCAAAGTCGAGCACTTCGATTAATTCGGAGATTCCAAAAACAAAAATTTCAAATGAAAACAATATCAGCATAAAGACAAAAGCCGTCATCCAATTTGGATTGATTTATTTCTGCAATGATAATCTTGATACCAAAGAAAGAGAAAAGAAGAAAAGGAAATTATAAAAGGGCTGAATTTACCTATTTGCTCCGCTAAATATAGTATTTAGGAGTGCACGTGGGTATCTCGTGTCAAAACCGTTAAAAAATGGATGGAATTTGGGTTGAGGACTAACGGCGTCTCACTTATATATGATCGGTTGAAGTGACTTCTGGCAGTTATGAGTTTTATGAATACATTAGTTTAAGCTCTTCTTAGATCACGTGACAGAGATGTGTTGACTAATTCGTCTTGTACCTATGGCTTCTATCCTCCTTTTGTGCCCCTGGAGTTGCAGCTAATCTTGCCAAGTCAATTTGTTTGCTTCTCAGGGGAAAAAGAAAAGACAATGCAAAAGAGAAAGTGATGCGGGGGAAGCATCAGGGAACTGAACCAAAAGCTTTCTGTATGGGATTTTGGTTTGTCTTTAATTGTCGTGTGTGGCCTAAAAGTAGACGGGTAGGAAGTAATATGGGAAGGTGTCAATAAAGTATCTGCATCTTTGCTGCAGAGGGTATGTGTTCCTTGGGAAATCTTGATTAAGTTTGGTTATTGGTGTCAGGAGGAAGTCAGCTTAGTACGGGGACACTGAGGATGAGGAAGGATGATGGAATCAGGTCTGAGTGCGAGTTCCGGAAAAAAGTACAGGGTAGGAGAATACGAGAAGAGGAAGAAGAGCACTTTAAACTTTGACCCAGTTTGTTCTAGGATTAGATTTCCGAGGTCAGTTTCAAAAAAGGCTATATACACCTTGGAGCTTCATGAAAACTACTTGAATATGCAGAACTTTTTCAGCTATTAGCTTCTGATCCTATCATGAAGCATGACCTCAAGTAGTAGGGAGAGCTTTGAAACTACAAAGTGGACTGTTGGTTCTCTAAAATGCTTAGACTCCAGATTAAGTAGGATAGTATTAGCTTGAATACTTTTGAACTGCAATTACACAACTATTAAAGTTGTCCAAAGCACTCATTAACTCCTGAAGAAGAAAACACAAAATACTTCCTACTACTTGATAATTCTGCAATTTGATATTAAGTGGGATCTGAAAGCACGGAAATAAATTTACACCATTAATTTTCATTAATTTGGTGAGATATTAATCATTTCTCTAACTGCATACTCTCAGGATCTTAACAAAAAATTGTTCATCATTATTGCAGAATTAGTTTCTCGTTCTGATGATGATGAATTTTGCCGTACATATGTTTTAGGCACTATATTTTTCTTTGTGGCATGTTCAGGTACATGTCATCTACATTACTGAGAGTTGCTGGAGAGCATAATTCAGTTGTAGCAGTCGTTGGAAAGGGGCACTTACCTGGAATAAAGAAGCACTGGAAGCAGCCTATTGAGGTCAGCAAATGTCTCAGAATCATGCCCCCTAAAGCACACTTAACTTTTTTTTTTTAATTTTTTAATTTTTTTAATTTTATGGGAAAAAAAATAGCAATGCTACACACAGATCACAGATTAAAGACCTTACTATTTTTGAAACCTTATGGATGTCTGTAGTGTTCTTCGTTATGATCTGTTTACTCTGTATTCTAGTTTCAATTCTTAAAAACTGAAGTATATGCTTAATAAGTGTGAACTATTATAGATACCTCGAAGTTCATGGTCTTGATATATTTCTTGACCGTTACAGTTACAGGAACTTCTGGAGATGCCATTGCAAAAACCTGCTATCTCTATAGCAAAGATTCTTACAACTGTTGGAGTTGCAGTTGCTGGGGCGTCCATAATATCTGGGATTTATCTTTCAATCAAGAAATGATTCGAGCATATTCTGTCTAAGAGAAACTCGCGTTCAGAACTCCTTTTCACAAAGTAAATTATGAAGTTAGTTTACAGGAAAGTTATTTATTTTATTTTATTTTTTCTGAATAAGGTGTGTCACAATTTTTATGCAAGCTGACAGATTTTCTAATTGTTTCTGCTTTTGCGCTTTTTCTCAACAGAGAGCCTCTTCTCCATAGTCTAGGATTTATAGTTTGTATTGGCAAGTAAGGAAGTCTAGTTAGATGTTTCCCCAGCCAGCCTAAGCAAGCTTAACTCATCCACTGAGAAAGAAGGAAATGGAAAGTGTAGGACCCAGGCCGGGGGATCGTCGACTAATTATATAGAGATTAGGAGCTGTTTGTGAAGTCATGCATGTATGATTCTGCTAGGTAAGTTTTGCAGTGCATGATGTTCATAGAGGTCAAGAAATGAAAAGTAGCAATGTAGTGTAGCCTGTGACTAGTGGTTTGGTTCTCAATTATATAGAATTGAGTAAATGATATGACTTAAACTTGGAACCGTACAAACTATGGCTTATAATGGTGGAGAAGTGTTGTTCTTTGATTTGCATACGTAGTCTAAGATTCAATTATTGAATTTTTAATAACATTATGATGATATAAGAGTATTCAAATCCAAATTCACCGATCATGGTAGATTTTGGTTAAAATAACAAGTAACAATATTGTCCACCCCCACTTGGATTGCAAATCTTCAGGGGCGGAGGGAGGGGGGATTGGGGGGCCTCCCAATTTCTTAAAAAAAAAAATTTATGTATATTGTTTTGAAAAATAGATTTAGTTTTCTCAATAAATATTATAAACATTGTTAAAGTTCATAAAATATGAATTAGTTTAGTAGTTAATCACAAGTATATTTACATGGCTTGTGCAAATCACCACGGCTACGTGTATTATTTTACTTGTAGCCTAGTTGTAAGTTGGTGAAAAACAAAAAGGAAAGGTTTGGGAGGTGGGCACCTCCTTTGCCAATTGCCTTTGCCGGGAAATAGAACTTAAAAGTTGTGTTGCACTTTTTTTTTTAAAGCAAAACAATTATCATCTTTATTTTTTTTTCAAAATCTCCCTGCAAAACTTAATTTTATTACATCACATTTTTTTGTTAATCTCAAGTTAAAAGTATATGCTGATTGTTGTACCTTTTTTTAAACAAAACTATCGTTTTTTTTTTTTTTTGTTAAACAAAATTATGTATGTAAGTGATACTTAGGTATGTATGTATGTATTAGTGTATATATATGTATGTATTAGTGTATATATATGTATGCAGTATGCAAGCCTGGAAAAAAGGCCTATGACTGCTTTTAAACATTTTTTAGAAGAATTTGTATGCTTTTATAACTTTTGTTTAGTGTTGCATTAATCACTTTTGGTTTCTTGTATCAATGTCTAATAAATTGAATCAGAATTGCGGCCTTCTAATATTAATTTTCTAGCTCCGTCCCTATAAATCTTGGCATGCAAAAGCATAGGTCTAGTTATGAAGATGCATTTTCTTTGATATATATTATTTTTTCTCTTGTAGCTATTTACTTACCTGTCACTTCTTTCCTGCTTTGCCAAAATTGAGCATATGATCTTACTTGGAAGTTTGAAGATGTAGTTAAATAATTTCACAGTTGTGTAGGAGACCGACACATCGATTTCACTTTAAATAAAAGGCAAGATGTGTGCCACTTCAGTTCTTGCTTAAATTTAACACTAAATAATGTAGTTTTGCACCTTCTCAAAAAAAATATGCTAAATACGTTTGCGTTTTCTGCTGGTGTTTAGTAACTATGTGTAGAAAAGCTTTTAGACAAAATTATTCTCTCCGACTAATACTTTTGTTCTGTCATTTTAACGTCTCAACCATTTATTTAACTTTCAAACTATAAAAATGGAGAAAGTATTTTTGTTTTAAAGAGAAACGAAATCAAATCACCTCATCAACTTAAATAAAGTGACAAAAATAGACATTCTAACAAAAATTAGACAACACGTAGGCAGTATTCACTATAAAATAATAACATATTTTATCGATTGAAATCATATTCAATCTTAATTTTCCTGCTAAATCAATTCCCAGGACAAGTAACTAAATCCAACTCCTCATTCTTAACTTCCTTTTTCAATTACACTTTCAATTTTTCCAATTGACTGATCAATTGACCATGTCCTCAGTTTCTTTCCTTTTTTTTTTTAATCTAACCATTCTCATCACTTTTTTGAGAGAGAAGGTATGTTTGTTATATTCACGTTGCTGGGTCTGTTAGTTCCACTTCTTTTTTATTTTGCTGGGTATTTATCATGTATATTGTTGCCTTTAGTTTTTAAAACATTAGCTCATTGAAAAAAAATTACAGTTGGTTATAAGAAAAAGATTTGATTCAGAGATGTATACATGTGCATAACAAAAATTTCATATTAAGGTTTTAGGGTTTTCCACTTAACTGTAGAAATTTTTATTGAATTATTTTGCCAATTATATTTTTTCTTATTATTGCTTTGTTTTGAAAAATAAAAATAAGAACACCATTTTAACATAAGGTTCAATCCGTTCTTTGATGTATAAATATTTTCTATATATTGTCCTTAAACGCTCCAAGACAATCATGATAATTTATCCACCACCATATTCTTCATTTTAATTGATCTTAATATTTATTTAATAAAAAAAGTTTGAAATTATGTAATAAATAAGCCAACATGTTTGTGGTGTTTCCACGATCTAATGGCATGGAAAAAATCCATTGATCAGGATAGCCACACTCAATATTGCGTCCGAGCCATTACACTAAGTGGAACTTATTTTCTCCCTTAGAATTGGTAATGGACGCATAATTTTTCATTATTCTCAACTTAAATCTATCTACGTCATGTTATTATACAACAAATATAAGTATCACGAATTACAACATACACTTATTATAAAAAAATAAAAAAGAAAGCATAAGTATCACATTATGCAAAGACATTTGTTTTAAAAAATAAATAGTGTAACATTTATTACATGAAAATAAAAACCATAGAATGACACGTAAAATATGACATAAAATTTTTTTTTTTTTTCAATTTACATGCAATTAGAAATGTTAAAAAATTATACACATGCGCAACAATAAAAATCAAACAAAAAAAGGAAAAGTAAAATGCTCAGTGGAAGGAGAAGTCGTTAATTAATGGGCTCACGGTAAGGGGTTTTAAGGCCCCTACCCACTGCCCTAAAAACACCAAATGGTGCCTCTTCTCATCATAGCATATAAAAAATCTTTACAAAATAAATTTATATATATATATTATATAATTATATATATATATATATTATATATAATTATATATATTTAAGAGCCTCAGTGTGTGTAACAATCAGATCATTGATTAATAACAATCTCACTGAAATCCGCTAAGATAATTAAATTATCATCATAAGCCCTGATATTTAACTAAAATTAAAAACATACCCACATAATCATGTAACAAAAAAAATATAATTTTCAAATTTTTTTAAGAAAAGGGAAAATAGGGTTTTGTATAGATGTGTGTGCTCAGACAGCCAAGGGATTTCTCTTCAAATTCTGGGGTTTGTAGACCCCAGTTCAGAAACTCTAGTCCACCAAATAATCATCATCACACAAACACAAAAAAAAACAAAACCAGTTTAACAAAAGCTGTAAAACAAATTAAAGGTAAAGGCATGTTAAAGAGATAAAGAAGAGAGTGTTGCAGACTTGAATCAAGAAGAGCGATGGATGCAGAGAGAATATGTGATGGACAAGGTGGGGTGTGTATATTTATAAGGTTCATGTGATTGTGGGTGGTGCGGCTAGGGTTTTAAAGTTGAGGAGATAACATAGTGGGCTAGTTGGACTTGGGATGGAATTTGGGCTGGTTTATGTGTGGATTGATGGGAATTCATTTTTGTGCCCCATGATGCTTATTTCCAATTCGTATGAATACCTTTTTTTTTATTATTTTTTTAAAAAAAATTGATGATGAGAAACATACTATAAACAAGATCAGATTAGATCCACCTTATGACTATGAATTTTATAGTATAGTGATCTTTTTAACGTATATTTTAAGTTAGTCAAGATTAAATAATATTCGTGATAGGAGAAAATAAATTTAAACTTGGGACTATATATATAGATATATATTATTTTGGTCAAATGTTCTTCATGCATATAACAAGCAAACCACAAGTTATCCAACTCCAATAGGGTAGACATAAGAGATTAAGAAGATAGGTAAAGGGTTGATAGTCCAATTCAAGACTAATGTATCGCTTGCTTTGCCCTTAGCTGAATACATTTTATATGTTTTTATGTGGTCTTGTTTTCTCCCAACATGCCACCATCCCCCAAATCCTCCCCACCCCCACACATGCACACCCTCCTAAACACATTTTAAAGTAATTATTTTTAGTTAAATTAATAATTTAAAAATAATAAATTTCTAATTTAATTAATGAAAATTTTTAATTAATTAATGAAAAATTGTAATAGATTAATTAATTAATAAATCTGCTAAATTATCAATTTATTAAAAATATTAATTTAAAATTAAATTAAATAAATTATTAATTATTATATTAATTAGTTTTTATTGATTACTTTACTGGTTATTGATTGAAATTTAATTAATTAACTAATTAACCAATCATTAATAACTCAATTAATTAAAAATATTAAAAAATTGATAAATTAAATAACATTAATTTATTAATTAGAAAATTGAAATATTAATTTATTAATTAGAATATTTATACTTACTTTAATATTTATTTAATTAGTATTTATTAATTACAATTTTTTAGTTTTTATTAATTACTATAAAATTGTAATCAATCATTAATTTAAAATTAAATAATTTATTATTAATAGATTAGTTTAGTTTATTCATTAATAAATTTATTAATTAAAATGTTGTTAAATCATATTTTAAAATAATTATTAATTAATTATTCTACTAATTTAATAAAAAAAATTGTAGTTCGATAAAAGAAATAAAATTATTCATGTAAATTTAAGAGCATCTTCATTTTAAAAACTTGTTTTGAGAACAATTCTAGTCAAACATTTTTTGTTCTTTTGTTCTAAAAAATTGTTTTTGAAAACTCTTCTACAAAACAAAAAGATTATACACTTCCAAATAGACTTAAATCTCTCCTTATGTTTAGATTCAAAAGGTTAATAAAGAAGTGGTTAAGGAAAGATTCTGAAAATCATCCACATATTCCAAATTGCAATCACCCCAAATTGTAGCTAAATAAGAGGATTGAATTTTAGTTAACTGTCTAATGACTATATTATTCCTTTTTTTCTCTAATATTATATATATTTTTAAAAGGATAAATATGTCAATTTATTTATAAAATATATCACTCCCTTTCATTTCCTCTTCAATCTAAACAAAGAATAAACTTTTATGCACCATCCCTTCATGATTTTACCAATTCATACAAGATTTAATTTTTTTCTTTCCTTTCATTCATGATTAAATTATTTTATTTCCTCTATTATTATTTTCCTTGTAAATCCAATCAAGCTCTTAGATATGGAGGACGAAGAATGAGAGGGAAAAAGAAAAAAGAAATTGGGGAACTGAAAATAACTAAAACTGGAAAACAAAAGGAGAAAATAAAAAATAAATTCCTTTTGAGTTCCTTAATTATGACTATTTATATTTTAACCCTCTCTTAGTGTTTTTTTTTTTACGATATTTAAACAGGAGGACTAGAGACGGCAATGAGACTATAAAAAATATCTCTACGTCCCGCCCCGTTGCATAAAAAGTCACCTATCCCATGGCTCTCCTCCTTTCCCTTCATCCCCGCCTATCTCTTACTAACAAATTTCCATGGGGAATGGGACTATTCACGAGGTTTTTTTTTTTTTTTTCTATTTTTTAAACTATTCACATGAAGATTTATTTACAATGTATAAAATTTCAAGACTTAAATGAAAATTATAATAAATCAAGACAATAAATGTAAGTGTTAATTAGAAAAAAGTCAAATATGGATTACAAATTAACTTTCATGTATCCAATTAAAAAATAAATATATCCTTACAATAACCTAATTTCAAGCAACTAAAACCATTGAGTATGAAAACTACATATGAAGAAAGAATTAATGTCATGCGATGATTAAAGTCAAGGCTTGAAACATCTTCAATTGCTATTATTTTCTTGACATAGTTAACCATCAATACCCAAGAAAAACAATGTCATAACCCTAATTAAATAATAATTATATGCAAAATTCATATATTTGATTTTGTTACACACGGGTTAAAAACAATCTCACAAATACTCACTTCTTAAGAAAATTAAGTAACAATCTAAATCCGACTTCTTATCATGATCAACAATATAAGATGTACTATTCGCTATTAAACTAAGCAGCTAAAGAAACAAAAATAATTAATTTATAATCTTCACAGTTATAGAGTTCTAAAATTGGGTTTTCACTGATTTGACAATAGTTCTCTACATTTATAATACTAAAGTTTTAGTATTTATAGATAAAAAGTTATTTAAACAATTTTATATGCATGCGCGAAGGTAATGTGGAACGAAAATACTTATCCTGATTTCATACTCCATCCCTATATGGGAAATGAAAGTCAACTCCCACGTCTCGCCTCCACATCTTATTTCTTACCCCAATCGTCCCCCTAGTTTGGTTGGGTTGGGGTGGGGCGGTTATTTACAGAATCCATCCTTGTTGCTATTCTCAAGGGGATTGAATGAAACAAATCTGAAAAAATAATGACCCTTTTTGAAATTGAAAATAGCTCGAAAACCAAAACATTAGAGACAAAATAATTTAGTCTAAATAACATAGAAAATTGAGGACTTTTTAAAGAATGACCTTTTCATCTTTTATTATATCATTCCTGATATTTAAAATTACAAAGATAAATGAGAAATTAAGTAACAACAATAAAAGAAATACAAGATTCCCTTTTATTCTATACTGCAATCTTCTTCATAATCGTCGGCATCTTGCCTTTCTGGTTGTAAAATTCATAAAGATGACAAAGAAAACAATAATTTCACTCACCAATTCACTCAAGTATTACAAACACAAAACAGTACTATGATGCTTGTAAAAGAGAGCAATCCTAACTGTTCACAAAGGCACATTGTTTCCTGATTTCACCTGTTGATCCTGTCTTCACTTCAACTCTACCCATCTTCTCCATAGACTTTGCAAATTCAGCATAGAAATTTTGCAGCCCACCCTGAAGAAGTTGGTTGATGATTGATGTTGTGGTGGTGCTTGTTGTCAATGCTGCATCAGATTGAAACAAACCTCTTCTCTTAAGTAGAAGTGTGTAGTAACTGAGATCAAATGTCCTGAAACTTCCTGGATCCATCTCAACTATTGTTGTGGTGTCGTTAAGAGATCTGCATTTTCTTGCTTTGAGATTGTCAGCATATTCATTGTCTAGTGATGGATCTTGATTTCCAAGTATACCAGAAAAATTATATAGCCGAGTGGAGAATGATGTGCAATGGGAGACACCAATTGTATGAGCACCTAGTATATGGAAATTACTGGTTAGCAGAGAAATTCCAAAATTGTCGATCTAGGATTTCTTTTTAGTGAGGGTTTGTAACACTTAACTTCCTGCTCATACAAATAAAAATTTCTTCCCTAGTGAGAGTTAATTCGTTTTTTCAAACTAAAAACTCTTAAAAATATCCATATACTTAAAAAGAACAATGCTACCATATTTTTGATCTGTTACAACGCTTAAATCTGTCGCAAAAAGGCTACATAATGTTGCAAATGACTTTATTTGTTGCATACGATCCTGATGCAAATTCTCTACTGCAACGTTTGTTTACTTCTTTTTTTTTTTTTTGTTAAAAGATAAACAATGGTTTAAAAAACAGTTGGAATTAAATTATAATTTTTATACTGTTAAAAAGATAATCTCGTTAGTAATTATTAACCAAAATGTTTAATAAACTGTTTTCTAATTAACCATTTCAAGTAGATAAAACTACTGCATAAATTTTTAGTTTATTTTCTTTAAATGGTGTGTTGTAAAAAAGTAAAATGTTATAGTAAAGTTAAAGTCTGTAAGGACTGAAACGCTCCCCGCCCGCGGCATATGTATATCTTCTCTCTATTAGTTAGAATATTAAAGAAGTGATACAAAATTAGTATGTTTTAATTCTTGAGCTTACCAGATAGCAAAACCAGGTCATTGAGATCAAGACCCTTGTTAGCAAACCTTGTCTGGAGAGTGGAAAAATTAGAAGTAGGAGCTGGGATGTTTGCTAAGGCTTCTGAGGCGTTTGATATCAATCCATCTCGTCGACCAGTTGGCACATTCCAGAAAGGCCCCCCCTGTCATATCAACAGCAAAATTGACAAAAAAATTGATGTTCCCTTGTCATGGCAAAAGCAAATCTGATAATGGCAAAAAAGAATGTTTTTTCTATGTTTTAGGTTATGCTCCTATATTTATTATTTGGATATATACCAAAAACGTATATTGTTTAATGAGATTACTACAAAATATTTACTTTTGAGAGGAACAGTATTTTCTACTTTGGGTTACTGTTTTCCTTAGTTATATAGTTGGTTCGAGAGAGATCGAGCTTCAAGAAATTAAATAATGATTTGTCTTTTCAATACGAAAATGGTTCATGTGTAACCTAGCTAGCTTTACGCTAACTTCTGTAACAACACTTACTGTAACAACAATGGAGTCTCTTGCAACCAAAGCCATAATATCTGCACAGGAGACTATTCCAGGACACTCAGCTTCAACTAAGCTCTTTACTCTGTCAATGAAATCGAAGCCCCTGAGTGACAGATTAGGCGGCGCAGACTTTTCCGTTTGGTTTCCGGAGCTTGAAGTAGAATTCAAGAGGACAGATGCATCACAACCCTGTGGAAAGCAACAAGCCATCAGCTAATGAGCATTAATGAAAAACTATAACCATACATTAGAAAAGAGATGTACAAATGAAATTGCCACCGGAACGGATCTAAAATTTTTATTCAGTGAATCTACAATTAATATACTCGTATACGAGATTTTGAAAACTCACCCTTACAAAACAATCGTGGAAGTGCATTCTTATTAATGCAGCTGCAAGTGATGGAGCATTTGGAATGTGCTGTTTAACATAATCAAGCACGATCTTCTCAGCTTTCGGACATGTCTTAGCATAGAAATTCAACTGTAGTTGAGCAGAAGCACAACCTATAAGCACTAGCATACTAAAGACTGCAATGCTAACATTTCCAAATGCACTCATTTTGGAGTTGGTTGAGAACAAGGCTTTTCGTTTACCTTGTTATAGTGTTCTAATGCTACACACATTCCAAGTGCAATAACACGAATCTTTTTATAGGAAATAGTGTGAGAATAGGGTCAGAGGAACAGAAAAAACAAATTGCGATTTGTTAGCAAAATAACATGTGCATATCACAGTACTAACATTTTTTTAAGATTAGGAAATATGTTAGTTACGTTAATCTTTGGAGTGTTATTATACTTAATCACATGGGTGGACCTTCTCTAACAACGTCAACGTGTGCAAAAAGGTTTACGTTGGACAGAACAATAAAAATCGTGAAGTTTTATTTTAAAATTAATTGGTATTAAGTAAAGTGCACGTATTAGGATAGTATATTAAGCTATTTTGAAATTCATGATTTATCTAAATGGAATAGTTAAATTTTTTTAATCACTCCCTTCACGTATGACTTCTAATTGATTGTTGAACACATATTGACGTGGTAGACAAAACAACATTAAATTTAGAACAATTGCGTATTAAACTCAACATCTAACACAGAAATGCATGCAATGTGGATGGCCAAATTAAATTAAAGCCCAATTTTGATACCATAATAAGAGAGATGAGGTTCCATCCCAAGATCAACTGGAATTAGGTCTAGCCCGAGATGTTATATATTGATATTAAAATTTATAACTACTTTATGTGACGGATAATTATGTCCTCTAACACATTATTTCTCAAAAAAATTCAATTTAGTCCATGCCTTAATTGGCTAAATTGAAATTTTTGGAGAACAATAAGACTAAATTAATTTTTTTTTTTGAAAATAATAGAGACTAAATTAACTAATTTTGAACAATAAGGACTAGTTGAAAGGTTTTTAAAAAATAAATAAGACTAACTTGGCTAATTTTAGTAATTAACAAAGCTACTAGAGACTTATTTATGTTTTTGTTGGAAACATGCATGCCATGCAAGGGAGATGCATATAAAAGCTTAAAAAAACCACTAGATGTTTGGTTCGGTAGTAATGTTACTTGCTATTACACTAGAAATTATGAGTTTGAATCTCGCTGGTTACGTTATACGACTTTAGACTTCCCTTGAATTAAAAAAAAAAAAAGCTTAAACAATGATTGGAGCATATTAGGTCACCTGCTCCGTGCAAAGTACATGCATGTAAAAGCTTAAACGATAATTATGCTTACCGGCTAGTATTTTCTTAATAATT
Organism: Ehretia macrophylla; assembly: GCA_037974665.1. Taxonomy (NCBI): domain Eukaryota; kingdom Viridiplantae; phylum Streptophyta; class Magnoliopsida; order Boraginales; family Ehretiaceae; genus Ehretia; species Ehretia macrophylla. The sequence continues at coordinate 51,974,883 of CM075772.1, read as the reverse complement.
TGGTACCTGCTACCATATATCCTTAACCGCCAGCTAGCTTATGCAGAATAAATATAATTGTGGCATATCCTTTTGAGATTTGACAGGAAATAAAAAGAAAAGAAGACGTTGACAAAGATGAAGAAAAGAAGACGATAACTAACGACTCATTTTTGTTTCTTTGGCTTTAGGGGTGAAACCAAAAATTTGTTTTTCGGGGGTCAAAATTTAATTAAGAAACCGACAATAAATAAATGTAAAAAATTAGGGGTGAAACCAAAAATTTGTTTTTCGGGGGTCAAAATTTAATTAAGAAACCGACAATAAATAAATGTAAAAAATTAGGGGTCCTAACATTTAAAAAAAAAAATTACATATGTTTTTTATTTTTATTTTTAAAGGTTGGGGGACTGGTCCCCTCTAAATGGCCTAGTTCCTTCACTGGTTGACTCTTCCCCTTCTTCACCCCTCAGCATAATGAACGTTTAATCCAAGGATCTGTTTTTTTATTAAATAGATACGTTGTTTCGGACCCTACTTCACCCTAATCGCTGTTGAACAAGTTGTGTCTGTTTTACGAACCAAATCCTCAACCAATGTCGTATGATCAAATAAACAAAAACATGAAGCAAGCTGAGATTAATTTCAACAGATGACTGCAAAACATGGTTCTTTTTTGTCTCAATAAGAAGAAACATAAGCAACTTACTGTTGAAAACAATAGAATTTAATTACATAAGCAACTTACTGTTGAAGACAATAGAATTTAGCAGCATATTTAGATAAAAATTATAATGGCATCTCCGAGGATCACCGACACAAACCTTTTTTTATACTTTTGTTGCTTAGGGATGTGGTTCTTTGTTTCGTTAATAAATAAAGATCATAAGATCTTTAAGATCTTGTTCTTAGTTTTCTATGTGCCAGCACTGTAATACCCGAGACTTTTCTGAGCAAAAAGAAGAAAAAAAAAATACACTAATGAGAAGAAGGTCAAGAGTATGTAACTGACGATGTGATAATGTTAGAGTTATTAGATTTTGAAGTTACAAGTCTTTACATTTCACATATTTTGAGGACATTATTAAGAGTTAATTGGAAGTTAGTGAGTTGGAGGATATGAATTCTTTTATATCATCTCATAAAGGAAAAAAATTAAAAGGTTGTTGATTATATCTTTATTTACATAAGAATATAAGAGAGGAAAAGGTTTAGAAGTGGCTTAAGGTAGTGTTTGAGGCTAAGTGCATTGAGGTGGTGGTTAGTCATTCTATTCTTTGGATTTGAGTGCAATTTTTCGTATGTCGCGTTTAATGTAAGTACCCATAATTTTTCTAGTATTTTATTTTAATTAAATATGTTTATTGTAGCTTTGTTCAAAAAGAAGCTTTTATTTATGAAAATCTTACTTATCTTTACTTAAATCGTGATTCTGAAATTATATTTTATTTAGCAAATAGTTATGAAAATTGCTTTGATAAATGTGTTGGCATGACTGAATGCATTTGTTAAGTATTTAGTTTTGAAAAGTTAGTTTATCAAAATTATAGGTTTCCCCAAATGGCTCCTTGCTGCTTTCAAAGCTATACTGGATTCCTTCTTTCATAAGCTTATAAGAGATTCTATTATTCTACTCGCTAGTGCTATCTCTTCCCGCTAAAGCTTTCCCGACCAATCAACTAGATATAATTCCTTCCCTTTCTTTAGGAGTGAAAACCTAGCACAATTATAGGCTAGCAAAACAGAAACAATACTGAACGCCCAGCTTCGCAGAGTAGCTCTTAAGTGATTTTTATGCGCAAGTCGACTATGATTAATCTTCGTTATGTGTCCATTCAATGGGTTAATTTTTGTAACTTTGTATACGCTATGAGACGTATTATTCGAAATTAGTTTCGACTTTGTGTTTGTGAATCTTTGTGTGGCTATATGATATATGGCTCTTTGAAATCATAGTCGCTTGCTACCCTTGTGCACTCTACTTAGTATGTATGCTTTGATTTGATATGTTTTGAACTTTCAACTTTGATCTATATTTATCAGGAGTAAATTGCTTGCCGCCCTCTTATGTTTTGTCGTAAATACTCATTCACCCCTTATGTTTTTAAAATAGGCTCATTACCCCCTGTGATTTTTGGAATGTAGCTAACCGCCCCCCTCCGTTAAAAAAGTCGTCTAATTTAAGTGCAATTGCAACACGCGCTTAAAATGCTATTTTTTAATGCTTTTGGTTTAAATAAATTCGTTGCTGGACAAAAATATTCTTTTAGTAAATTGTTTGCCGCTTCTCTGTGTTTTGCCCTAAATACTCATTCACCCCTTATAATTTTAAAATAAGCTCATTACCCCCTTGTATTTTTTCGATTTTAACTTATGTAAGGGTATAACGATCAATTAACTAATTCGGTAACGTTTGTTAATGGAATAAGAGATTTTGGGTGCGTCAACTATAATCGAAAAAACACAGGGAGGTAATGAGCCTATTTTAAAATTACATGGGGTGAATGAGTATTTCGAGCAAAATACAGGAGGGCGGCAAACAATTTACTTATATTTATCAGCATAGTATTTCACAAAATTATTTGTTTTTCTCTTTCATGCCAATATGCTAGAAAGACTGTGGAGTACTTACTGGGCTATTTAACTTAGTCTATGATGTGATTTTTCAGACTCAGGCGATACAAGTTGTGAGATGGAACATGAAGAATGAAATGTCGAGCCCTTATTAGATCAAAGATGTTGGAGCAAAATTCTCTCTAGCTATCTTAAATTATGTTTGAAGAATTATGAAGCTGTTTTATTTGGGTTTTTTTTAAAACTAATCTTTTGATGTATTGGTGATTTAAAAATACATAACAAATAAAGTATTTAGAATAATTTTACCACTCACATTAATTATTGAAAACTAAGTTTTAGTCTTACACTAAGAATGCGGCGATTGTCACGTGCTATATGTGTAATTTTTTTTTAAAAAAATTTCGAAGCATGACAAGCACATGACTCCACTAGTTGCAGTGTTAACTTAGTTGACTAGGTTAAATACTACCTTGATAGGAGGGTATGATGGATCTATTACTAGCACCAGTGGGAGACACGACTTTATGGTCAAACGGGAGTATTCATAAATTTAGAGTGGGTTTTTAATCAGAAATATAAAATATCTCTTGTTGATTTAGACTTTCTCATGATTAGTAATAAGAAATGAGAATATAGGTAAGAAAAAGAGTGATCCCCTGTTTCTTTCTACAATTAGATATTATGTGACCAAAGTAAAGAAAATTTCTTTTTTATTTTGATTCTACTAAACTAATTACTCATTTGGTATAAATAAAATAATTGAACTTAATGTTCTACTTGATTAAATTTTGATCCAAAGGAAAGAAAGCAAATGTTTTTTTATTTTATTAAAAAAAAAAAGAAGAGTTTTTTTTCAAGTTCGGGTGTGCCTTTACACACCTTTAATTATACGTGGCTCTGTCACTGACTGTGATAATTAAAGAATATATTCTCTTACATTGTTAAATTATTAATTCTAAAACGACTAATACTACTCCACTTAATATTAATTAATTTGAGGATTGAATCTATATTTTTAACACAAATATACATAATGTATCACTACGGTCTTACACTGAAGAAGATTGTAAATGAAAGCAAATTATTACTGCAAGTTGAAAAGGAAGAGCCAAATCAAAGCATAAAGGTTGAGAACATTAAAATAGCCTGTGACAGTCCATAGCTAGCACTTGTAAATTTTCTTCTCTATAAAGCTAAAATAAACATACAAGAAATTATCGTAATTCGGTCTTCTATCTATGTCTGCTATCCCACCCTTGAGAAAATCAACTATTACGTTCAAACAATGGTTATAATGCAGTGACTTTTTGAAAGAAAAAAATAAATAAATCTTCTCTCACATTGTTTCATTTACGAAAAACCTAAACTTTTGCAAAAATTTTTTTTTCTCGCAAAAGTACGAAAAATTCTATCACATGATTACAAGTTTTTTACACAAACAAAACATTGTAAAACGCCCTCACTCTCTTAAGTTCACTCCCACACTCGCCCCTTGGGGTGTGGTCCTTCTAACTGTATTCGATATGAGCTTAAAATTAGACTTTAAACCAAAACCCAACATGTTTGTCAGGACAAGTAAGGAAAGAATTAGGTAGCTAGAACAGTATATCCTTAATTGCACCGTTTCTTGAAATCGAAAGTGTGATAGTTTATTTATTTGTTTCCTATTAGATAGAATTCATTCATACAATGATCATATGTTCTTTTTCTGACAGTAGACACAAGTTTAGGCCTTGAGAGAACATTGGATGCCACAACCGTACGAGACTGTTACTGGATTTTCTTTATAAATTTATATGTTATAAAAATATTCCAATTTGTTATATAACATCTTCTAGAGTGACATTACATGTGTTTTATCTTCTATGTCACAACTGTGACACTATTTATTCTTTTTGAATAAATAAGAAGAAGGGTTAATATCATTTTTAGTCTTTTATTTTTAATTTTATTGATATTTTGGTCTTTTATTTTCAAAAGTGAAATATTTCAATCTCTTATCTTTTAAAGTTGGGACACTATTAGTTCTTGTTGCTGATTCCATTAAAAAAAAAAGCTTGTGGTTAACCAAAATACTCATGCAATTTGGTGGTGGTAGCGGTGGTGGTGGTAGGGGTATTTTGGTCAATTATGTGTTTTTTCCGTCTTTTTTTAATGGAATTAGACAAGGACTAATAGTGTCCAAACTTTAAACGATAAGGGACTGAAATGTCTCATTTTGAAGATAAGAGACCAAAGTGTCATTGAAGTTAAAGATAAGGTACCAAAAGTGGTATTAACCCTAAGAAGAAATAGCCGACAACTTAAATGGAAAACCAAACCCCACTGTGGTCATTCAAAAATGCATAGACATTGCAAATCCACAAATCCGTCTGTGTAAGTAACGAAAAATAACAAAAGACGTTTATACCCTTATTTTGAACTTAACAGTTGCATACTTTACCATTTTTCTCTCTGTTTTTCTTTACCTAAAATTAAAAGAGTAAAAAAACCTTAAGGTCCCTGAAGTTTTGTAAAAGTAACTTTTTGGTCCTTTAACTTTTGAAAAGTGACAATTTGATCCATTTTTGACAAAAAAATTAACGAAAAATGTTAACTTTTTTGTGATGTTCCTATTTTACCCTTGGACCCATTTTCTCTCTTATGCATGGCAATAGGCACTATTTTGGCAGCTATAGGATATCACCAAAAATCAGAAACAATTCACCAAAAATCACCAAAAAATTTACAAAATATACTTGTCCAAACCAAAATAAAAAAAAATACAAATTCTATAAAATGACTTCAACATCATCATCCACCACAGTTAAAGAAGAAATAAACGGGATAATTATCAAGTTAAAAAATAAAAGATATTATTGTGGGTAAAAAGCAACTGATCGCATATCTGAATAGGAAATATGAGAATCCGTCGCTAATTAATGACGAAATTAGCGAATGAAATAAGTATTCATCTCAAAAAATAAATGTTTCAAATAATAATTTCTTATAAAATGCATTTTACACTCCATTAACAATATTAACAAGTAATTTTCAATTTAATTTGTGTCCGAGCCATTTTCAAAATGAAAATCGACAAAATCGGGTTTATTTTATTGCTTATCTTTAAATTTTTTTCTAAATTCCGTCGCTAATTTTGTTGCTATTTAGTGACGGATTTAGTGAGGGAATTACGACATGCCGTCATTATTTCGTCACAAATCTATCGTTCATCACTAATCCGTCACGATGTTGCGAGAGATTAGTGACAAAATTTAGTTATAAATTTTTTCGTTGCAAAGTCATCACTAATCCGTTACTAATTAGTGATTTAATGTTTTTCTTGCTAAATCTATTGTCACTTAGTGACGAAAAAAATTTGTCTCCCGTTTCAATTTTTCTTGTAGTGGACACTTCATTTTTTTGTTTTGATTTTAAAAGAGAAAAATCAAAATATCTCATATTTTTAAACTTGATAATTGTTCCGTTTATTTCTTCTCTAACTGTGGTGGATGATGATATTGAAGTCATTTTGTCAAAATTGTATTTTTTTATTTTGGTTTGGACAGGTATATTTTGTGAATTTTTTGGCGATTTTTTCTGATATCTTATATTTGCCAAAATAGTGCATAATGCCATGCATAAGAGAAAAAATGGGTCCAAGGGTAAAATAGGAATATCACAAAAAATTTAAGATTTTCCGTTAATTTTTTGTCAAATATGAACTAAATGATCACTTTTTAAAAGTTGAGGGACCAAAATGATACTTTTACAAAACCTCAGGGACCTAAAGGTTTTTGACCCAAAATTAAAAAAGTCCTCTCTCTCACCACGCGATATCGAGGTCCGCAATGTAAGCACTCTCTCTGTTTTCAATCAATTAAAGACTGCAATTGCAAGATGCAACAAGCTCAAAGGATCGAAATAAAGTGTTAAAAGGCTGGTTGCTTCTATTATACATGGAACCAGGGGTAGATTGGTCAGAAACAGACTTATTTCATCGAAACTATTGTTACATATCCATCATAATTGCACATCTGGCGCGTCTTGCACTCTAGTTAGTTTGGATTGAATTTTTGACTGACGGGAGGTCATACGCACTTTTGAATGACTCTAGGCGGGTTTGGAGGAGATTTTGACACTATAGAAGATCATTTACACTTTTTAATTACGACCGGGATCACAAACATTTCACCCTATATATCCTTAAAATTGAATTGGTTTCTAAAAGATGAACAATGGTTTTCATATTCGATAAAATATCTTGAAGATTGAATTGGTTCCAAAAGATGAACAATGTTACGGTTTTCTCATATCCGTAAAGCGTAAGCATCGTATTAGGCAATGGCTAAGGCAACTCATCATCAAAATGGAATTCTCAAAAGCTTAAGAACAATAAACAGCCTACTTGAGCACAACAAAGAATACAAGCTTTGCGCGTTAAATCACGCATGTAAAAGGAACATGGTACAAATGAAACACAAGATAAATATGGCTCAGGACCGGCAAAACAATAATTAACGATTTCTTAATTCTCTGGGGGGTTAACACAAAGCCATATTAAATAAGATAAACTATGGGTGACTGAATGAAACAATTCTGAAAAAATAATGATCCTTTTTGAATTGAAAATAGCTCGATCATCAAAATAGACAAAATAATTTAGTCTAAATAACATAGAAAATCGAGGACTTTCTAAAGAATGACCTTTTCGTCTTTTTATTATATCATTCCTGATATTCAAAATTACAAAGATAAATGAGGAATTAAGTAACAAAACCAAACCAAACCAAACTCAGCCTTGTTCCACTAGATGAAGTCGGCTATGTCGATTAGACGACTTCATTTATTTCTATTGAGATCTATGATGCTTGTAAAAGAGAGCAATCCTAACTGTTCACAAAAGCACATTGTTTCCTGATTTCACCTGTTGATCCTGTCTTCACTTCAACTCTACCCATCTTCTCCATAGACTTTGCAAATTCAGCATAGAAATTTTGCAGCCCCCCCTGAAGAAGTTGGTTGATGATTGATGTTGTGGTGGTGCTTGTTGTCAATGCTGCATCAGATTGAAACAAACCTCTTCTCTTAAGTAGAAGGGTATAGTAACTGAGATCAAATGTCCTGAAACTTCCTGGATCCATCTCAACTATTGTTGTGTTGTCGTTAAGAGATCTGCATTTTTTTGCTTTGAGATTGTCAGCATATTCACTGTCTAGAGATGGATCTTGATTTCCCAGTATACCAGAAAAATTATATAGCCGAGAGGAGAATGCTGGGCAATGGGAGATACCAATTGTATGAGCACCTAGTAAATATGGAAATACTGGTTAGCAGAGAAATTCCAAAATTGCCGATCTGGATTTCTTTTCAGTAAGGGTTGTAACACATAATTTAATGTTCGTACGAACAAATTTTTTTCCCAGAGTTAATTCATTTTTCCAAACTAAAAAAATCTTAAAAATATCCATATACTTGTAAAGAACAATGTACAGTACCACATTTTTTTATCTATTACAAAATTAAGACTTGTTGCAAAAAGGCTACATAATGTTGCAAATGACTTTATTTGTTGCATATAATTCTGTTGCAAATTCTCTATTATAACATTGTTTTTTTTTTTTTTTGGTAAAAAATAAACAATGGTTTAAAAAACCGTTGGAATTAAATTATAATTGTTATACTGTTGCAAAAAAAAAAAAAAATCCTATGAGTAATTATTAAATAAAATATTTAACTAACTTTTTCTAACCATTTCAAGTAAATAAAACTATTGCAAATTTGTTTAGTTTATTATCTTTAAATAGAGTGTTGTAAAAAAGTTAAAATAGTATAGTGAATTTAGGATGACTGCAATGCTCGCTGCTACATATGTATAGCGGGTCTCTATTAGTTAGAATATTAAAGAAGTGACACAAAATTAGTATGTTTTGGGTAATAGCGTATTACCCCCTGTGTTTTGCTAAAAGTGTATAATATCTCCTGTATTTTAAAATTTAGCTGATTATTTCTCTGTGTTTTATAAAAGTAACTAAATACCTTCTTGTGTTTTAAAACGTAGCTGATTACCCCCTTGTATTTTGAAACGTAATTCATTACCCCTTTGTGTTTTATAAAATAGAACTGATTGCTCCCTTGTGTTTTATAAAATATAGCTGATTGTCCCCTTGTATTTTATAAAAGTAACTGATTGTCCCCTTGTGTTTTATAAAAATAGCTGATTGCCCCTTTATATTTTCTAACAAAAATGGGAGTTGTTAAAAAGTAAGAGGGTTAATCAGTTACTTTTATAAAATACAGGGAGTAATAAGCTACCTTTTAAAACACAGTACTTTTATAAAACACATATGGATAATCAACTAATTTTTAAAACACAAAAAATATTGTGTATTTTTAATAAAATACAGGTGATAATACACTATTTACCCATATGTTTTAATTCTTGAGCTTACCAGATAGCAAAACCAGGTCATTGAGATCAAGACCCTTGTTAGCAAACCTTGTCTGGAGGGTGGACAAATTATGGGTAGGAGCTGGGATGTTTGCTAAGGCTTCTGAGGCGTTTGATATTAATCCATCTCTTCTACCAGTTGGCACATTCCAGAAAGGCCCCCCCTGTCATATCAACAACAAAATTGACAAAAAAGTGATGTTCCCTTGTCATGCTATGCCAAAAGCAAATCTGATAATGGGTAAAAACAATTGTTTTTACATGGTGCTATTGATAATGACTATATTTGTAGTTTTATAATGTTTTTGGTTATACTCCTTAATATTTGGATTTACAAAAAAAAAAAAAAAATGTATAATTAATGAGATTACTACAAAACATTCACTCATGGGAGGAACAATCTATTCTATTTTGGTTCACCGTTTTTTTAGTTATATGGTTCACCAAGGAGAGAACAAGCTTCAAGAAAGAGCGAATAGTCTCTTCAATACGAAAATGTTCATATGTAAGCTAGCTTTACACTAACTTCTGTTACAACACTTACTGTAACAACAATGGAGTCTCTTGCAACCAAAGCAAGAATATCTGCACAGGAAACTATTCCAGGACACTCAGCTTCAACCAAGCTCTTCACTCTGTCTATGAAATCGAATCCCCTAAGTGTCCGATTAGGCGTCGCAGACTTTTCCGTTTGGTTTCCAGAGCTTGAAGTAAAATTCAAGAGGACAGATGCATCACAACCCTGTGGAAGCACGTAATGATCATTATAGCGGTTCCTTTAGAAGAGGGAAAGATCCTTCTAACTAACCGAAATAGTTAAATGAAAGGAGACATAGCTAGAAAAGAAACGTACAAATAAAATTGCCATTAAATAATGACAAATAAACCAAAACCGAAAGGGCGAATTAAATATTTTTATTCAGTGAAGACTATATACGAGTTTTTGAAACTTACCCTTACAAAACAATCATGGAAGTGCATTCTTATTAATGTAGCTGCAAGTGATGGAGCATTTGGAATGTGCTGTTTAACATAATCAACCACGATCTTCTCAGCTTTCGGACATGTCTTAGCATAGAAATTCAACTGTAGCTGAGCAGAAGCACAAACTATAAGCACTAGCATACTAAAGACTGCAATGCCAACATTTCGAAATGCACTCATTTTGGAGTTTGTTGAGAACAAGGCTTTTGCGTTTACCCTTGTTAGTGTTCTAGTTCTAGTACTACACATATACCAACTCCAATAACACGAATCTTTTTATAGGAAATAGTACGAGGATAGGGTCAGAAAGAGTAGAGAACAAATTACGATTTGTTAGCCAAATAATTAACATGTGGATATCTACGTACAACATTATTTTAAGACTAGGAAATTTGTTAGTTACGTTAATCTTTGGAGTGTTATTATGCATAATCACATGGGTGGACCTTCTCCAACAACGGCATTATGTGCGAAAATGCTTACGTGTGACATATCGGTAAGTTTTTGAAATACATGAATTAGATTAAATGGGATAGTTAATTTTTTTTTTATTACTCCCTTCACGTGTTAATTGGTAAATAAAGTAACTTTGAATTTAGAATTACTGCGTATTAAAGTCGACATTTGAAACAAGAATGCATGCATTGAGTATGGATGGCCAAGATTAAATCAAAGTCCGATTCTAATACTATAATAAAAAATATAAGGTTCAATCATAAGCTCATTTGGATTAGGTATAATCCAAGATGTTATATATTGATCTTAAAATTTATAACACCAACAAGCCTTTGTTCTAGTAGTATGCCCCTTATTGTGAGTGCGAGAGACTGTATAATAAATTTTCATAAATGACATCTTTTAATATTATTGTATGACTTAATTAAGGCATCTCTGAATTAAAAAAGAAAAAAGTAATTTATGTGGGGTAATTATGTCCTCTAACAGTACATATTATATATCCGATGATTGTGAAAGGAAAAGGCAAAAAGAAAGATATCAATTTCAATAGTCAAACAATTCAACAGGGCTACCAGAGACTAAATTATCTTTTTGTTGGCAAGATCCATGCAAGAGGGAGATGCATCAATTATTGGAGCACAGCAGATTGGGTCAGGTCACCTGCTCCCGTGCAAAGTAGAGGCCGATAATTATCGTTAACACTATTTTCTTAATAATTTGATACCTGCTACCATCCTTGGCAGCCAGCTAGCTCATGCAGAATAAATACACAATTGTGGCATATCATTGTGAGATTTGATAGGAAATAAAAGAAAAAAGAAAAAAAGAAGATGACTAACCAGCTGGCTATTACCCTCGCATAATGAATGTTTCATACATCTAATTGTTTTTTTTTTACTAAACAGATACATCGTTTTTAGAGACAAATTCAGAAATTTATGTTAGTAGGAGCTCAAATACATAGTTTTTCAATTATATGAGTATATTTTCTTTTCTAGTGGGAGATAATTAATTTTTTTAATTAAAAATACATAGATATTTTTTTAAAAAAAAATACACAAAATTTTTAACCTTTTTTTTGGACGAGTGAAAATTGCATTCCCTACTCGCACTCATGTGCATCCGCCTCTGATCGTTTCTAACCCTGCTTCACCTTAATTGCTGTTGAACAAGTTTGTCTGTTTTACGAACCAAATCCTCAGCCAGAGTCGTATGATCAAATAAACGGAAATATGAAGCAAGCTGAGAGTAATTTCAACGGATGATTGCAAAACACGGTTCTTTTTTGTCTTAATAAGAAGAAACATAAGTAACTTACTGTTGAAGACAAATATAATTAATTACCAGCATATTTAAATAAAAATTATAATGGCATCTCCGAGGATTACCGACATAAACCTTTTCTATACTTTTGTTGCTTAGGAATGTGGTTCTTTGTCTCGTTAATAAGTAAAGATCATAGGACTTTTAAGATCTTGTTCTTAGCTTTTTTCTTTATGTGCCTTCACCAGCACATGACTCCACCAGTTGAACTGTTAACTTACTCCACCAGGTTAAATACTACCTCGACAGGAGGGTATGATGGATCTATTACACTGGTACCGGTGGGAGACACGACTTTATGGTCAACGGGAGCATTTATAAATTTAGGGTAGGCATTTAATAAAAAATATAATATATCTCTTGTTGATTAAGGCTTCTTGATTAGTAATCAAGAATGAAAATATAGGTTAAAAAAGAATTATTTCCAATTTTTGCTTCTTTCTACAATTAGATCTTATATGAGCCAAGCAAAGAAAACTTCATTCTTATTTACTTTGATTCCGCTAAACTAAATTACTCATTCGGTACAAATAAAATAATTGAATTTAGTGTTCTACTTGATTGAATTTTGATCCAAATGAAAAAAAGTTAATAGTTTTTTTATTGAAGAAAAGAGGAAGAGTTTTTTTTCTAAGTTAGAGTTTACTTTTACACACTTTCAATTATACGTGACTCCGCCATTGACTGTGATGATTAAAGAATACAATTCTCTTATATTAATAAATTATTAATTAATTTGGGGATGAAATATCATATTTTTAACAGACATACATAATGTATCATTACGCTCTTACTTTGAAGTAGATGGTGAATGAAAGCAAATTATCACTGCAAGATAAAAAGGAAGTGCCAAATCAAAGCAAAGAGGTTGAGAACATCAAAATAGCCTGTAACAGTCTATAGCTAGCTCTTGTGCTTACAATTTTGACCCCGAGGGAGTTTAATATATACATCCTAGTCCCTAGACCATGATGCTGCCATTTCTCAGCTTTTGTAAATATTCTTCTCTAATTTTCCTTAATTAATCCACAGTATACACTTGGAGGTTTCAGCCACAAAGAAACAAACTTGACACAAAAGCCAACGTGATTAAAGCATCACAAACTTCGATTATGTCCAATTAGATGGGATGGGGACATGCACACACATAAAGCTAAAATAAACATATCGTAGTTCAGTCTTTATCTATATTCACTATTTCACCCTTAAGAAAATCAACTATTACTTTCAACTAAAGGTTATAAAGCAATGACTTTCTCCATGAAAAATCTTTTCTCACATGGTTTAATGTACGGAAAAATTTAAATTTTTGCACAAATTTTTCGTTTTTAGCAAAAGTACGAAAAATGTATAGACACTGTAAAACGCTCTCGCTGTCTTAAGCTCATGACTCCCTCACCCACCCCTTTGCTTGTGTCCCATCTGATTGTATTCAACTTGAGCTTAGAATTAGACTTTAAGTCAAAATCCCACACATTTTTCATCTAAAGATCAACACAACCCCCCCCCCCCCCGGCCCAAGATTTAGATCAAAAAAACATATATATATTTTTCTCACAGCGGACATTGGATGCTTTTACGGTACAAGACTTGCTGGCTCGTGAATTCATGTTGGTCCCAACAATTTGGATTTTCTTGATGACCGGCTTCCTATCGCTTCCTCAATAACATGTTATATATTTGGGCAATTCACTGCCGACAATAAGTTGGGGTGAACGGATGATGTAATAAAAACAATCAACTGTAACAATATAAGTTATGATTAGAAAAATTTTATTATGGTGATCGGATGATGTAGTATAATAAATGATTTAAACATTTTTTAACTATAAAATTTCTTGATAATGTTATACGTTGTAAGAGAATTTCAATAACCGATATATATATATATATATATATATATATATAGATGTGTTATGAGTAAAATACTTTTGGGTCCTTTAATTTATGCATAAATCTTTTTTTGGTCCTTCAACTAAATTTTTTTTTTCCCTTTAGGGCTATATATCAATTACTTTTGACGAAAAAAGTGAAAAACATATATTTTGCCTATTTTGCCCTTGGACCATAATTCTCTCTCATATTTTGACGTAAATTACCATAATTTTTTTATTTTTAATTTTATTTGTTGATTATGAAAAAATGCTAATTTTAATTAATTTAGCTCCCGAGTATAATTTTTATTTTTTTGATTTGACATCTTGGATTAAAAATGAAAATAATAGTTAATTTAGCTCCCAATTATAAATTAGCTTTTATTTTTATTTATTTTTTTATATTAACATTTAGATATTCATTTAAATTTTGAAGGGTTTATATTTGTTGAGATTTTAATGTGTGTTTTCTGCAATGAATCTCTAAATGTTAATATAAGAATAATAAAATCCTACCTGCCAGTATGTAAGAAATACTACAGGAGCTAAACCTAATTTTTTATTAAAAAAAAAACTAAATTTATAACCGAGAGTTAAATTAATTATTATTTTTATTTTTAATCTAAGATGTAAAATCAAAAAAATAAAAATTATACTCAGGAGCTAAATTAATTAAAATTAGCATTTTTTTGTAATCAACAAATAAAATTAAAAATAAAAAAAATTATGGTGATTTACGTCAAAATAGGAGAGAGAATTGTGGTCCAAGGATAAAATGAGTAAAACATATTTTTTTTTTTACTTTTTTTTGTCAAAATTAATTGACAAGTGGATCTAAAAAGAAGTTTTTTTTAATTAAAGGACTAAAAGAGAATTTAAGCATAAATTAAAAGACCCAAAAATATTTTACTCTATTATTTGATGGTGGCAACCACCTGATTGACATGGGCGTACACTTTTCTGCTTTTTCTCCTTTATTCTCTTCTGCTATGTGTGCTGAATTGCACCATGACTTGACGTAAACGGTAATACACATTACACCCCCCCCTCCCCCTTTTTTTTTCTTTTCTTACAAAAGGATAAAAGCTTTAATACGAAATCAACAGTGTTGGCTTAAAGCCTTACAATCTCGTTTTTTTGACGACATGAACACACATGAGAAGTTTTTCGGGCTATACCAAAATTTTAATTTATCCCGGGACATGTCTATGTATAAAAGAGCCATAATTCAAATTAATTAAGTATAAGTTTATCAAGATTGATTTAAAAAAGAACTGAATAGATCTCTCACTCAGTTTCAATTACTCTACCTTAGGCTAGCCCCTGGCCATTTTTTTTTCCTCAATAAGCAAGGGTCATATATTAAACCAAAAATAATAACAAAGAGAATTACAAAAGAAATGGGGCATTTTTAATGAGGGCTTTAAAACGCAAAACTTTTTAAATTTGGATATTTTTAGAGTCTCATGACCCAAAAAATAATACTATTCATGAGAAAAGTACGTGATGTCTACCACTTTTATTATCTTTTTGACCAAAATATAGTGTTGAAGAAAATAAAGCCCGGGGCTCTATTTTGGCCAAAAAAATAATAAAAATGGTGAATCCCACGTACTTTTGTCATGAATAGTATTACTTTTTTGGCCATAGAGCTCTAAAAATACCCAAATTTAAAAAGTTTTGTATTTTAGAGCCCCCATTAAGAACAACCTAACCTAACAAATTAACAAATAGGTTCCATTTGTCCACAACTACCTGCTACTAATGCAATTTGAAAAGTGCTTAACACTATACAACATAAGTTTTTCGGGCTACATCAAAGTTTAAATTTTCCCCGGGACACATCTCCATACAAAAGAGACATAATCCAAATTAATTAGGTATAAGTTTACCAAAATTGATTTTAAAAAAAAATAATTTCTTAGCTAGTTCAACTTTGAAAACTACGCAGGTCTCTCACTCAGTTTCAATTATTCTACCTTAGGCTAATCCCTTGTCAATTTTTTTTTGGTTTTTCGCTTGGTAAGCAAGGGTCATATATTAAACCAAAAATAATAACAAAGAGAATTACAAAAGAACTGGGGTAAAAACCCAACCTCTAACCTAGCAAATTAACAAATAGGTTCCATTTGTCCACAACTACCTGCTACTAATGCAATTTGAAAAGTGCTTAATACTATACAGAAGTTTTTCGGGCTACATCAAGGTTTAAATTTACCCAAGGATATGTCTTTGTACAAAAGAGACACAGTCCAAATTAATTAGATATAAGTTTACCGAGATTGATTTAAAAAAGAATAGTTTCTTGGCTAATTCAACTTTAAAAAATAAGCATGTCTCTCACTTAGTTTCAATTACTCTATATACCTTAGGCTAACCCCTTGCCATTTTTTTTTTGGCTCGGTAAGCAAGGGTCATATATTAAACCAAAAATAATAACAAAGAGAATTATAAAAGAACTGGGGTAAAAACTCAAACCTCTAACCTAGCAAATTAACAACAGGTTCCATTTGTCCACAACTACCTGCTACTAGTGCAATTTGAAAACACTATACAGGCCATTTACAAACTGCTGCAAGCAAATCAGTCAGCCAATTGAAAGGAATATTCAACTCTAAAACACTATCACTCATAGGAAATGGATTTCTAAGGATAACAAGTTATGGGTGAGACTCAATAATTGTGAATGTAAATACTATTGTGACAAATAATGCATACAATTTACATGATTAGAATTCATTCATGACGTTATAATATTGTGAGAACCTTATTCATCGCTCAATAGGGGTTGCTGGCCAATTTATGGGCCACACCGTAACTGTCCCTCGTGGAGGTTCTGCTCTTTCGGGCCTCCTTCATTATTCATCTTTGCATTCCCATCATTTTAGTCCTTGGTCGCCTTGTCATTTACCTCTTGTGCCTCCACCAAATTTTGTTCAAAATACCATTCATGGCGTACTTTAATTTCCAAATATACCAACAAATAAAAGCTGCAAGCTCCATCATATTTACTAAAGAAACATGGGGAATCATAAATGCAATTGGTACTATATATAGGAGTAAACAGAAAATCTTCTACGGTGTTTTTGAAATTTATGATTTTATTATATGAGATAATTATATATTGTAACACTTTATTTCTTTTCATATATGTGATCCGATTTGCAAAAACAACTTTGAATATTAGAGAGGACATTAATATGAGCCAAAGATGGTGAGCAGAGATAGATTATCCGTGAATGAACACGCTAATACATCGTTGAAAATCATAAGATCCTAAAACCAATTCTATTAGAAAGAGTCGTTTAAGATATTATATAGTAGCTAGTTTTGATTTAATAATACAGTAGAACCTCTTTAAATTAATACTCGATAAATTAATATTCTCTTTTAATTAATAAAAATGTCCGGTCCCGACTTGGGACCAGTTTTAAAAGTTGATAAATTTAATAAAATTATGAGATAATACATTTTAAAAAATTCTTTTGTATTTTATTGACCCAAATATTTCATAAATTAATAATTAGCTAAAAATTACATAATGAATTGACTATGAGGTTTTCTTAAAATATGAATTAAGAGTAACTTGTCTTTTGTTGAACTTCAAAACCAGTTGAATCTCATATTTAATTATTTAAAGAGAAAAAAATTGAGATAATCCTACAAAGATTAGGATACCAAATTAGAGAAATTAGTTCTCATCTTAATCCTAGGAGAATCGGTGAAGAGAGATCTTTTATCTTGACTTGGATACGAGATTAGGAAAACTTTGTTCTAATCCTACTAAATTAAATTTTATCTTCTATTCTCATTACTTATCTTTTCAAATTGGACCAAAAAAATATAAGTCAATTTTCAAAAAAAGACATCATAATCATAATATATTTACTATAAAACCAAAAAAATTAAAAATATCTCTATTAATTAATAGTTATTAATTTATCAATAAATTAATACCTCGCTAAATTAATAAAATTTGGTGGTCCCAATATTATTAACTTAAAGAGGTTTTACTGTATTCTTTTTTCTTTTAAGAGGGATAAGTGCATATTATAATACCTTTGTTTCAATTTCCACATCGGATATGGAGCTACTTGTCACGTGCTGACAGGGACTCATGATCCGAGTGCTGAATTGGGTAGCCTCTAGTCACACGGGACGCATTTATGCCTATTTGTTTACTTATATGCGATATCCATAATTTAAGTATAACTCTACAGTCAACCTTCCTGAACTTGTTAGATTTCACGTATTTATGCTTGTCAATCCTGTGTAGTTGGCTGGCCCGTCCTTGGCCGTGAGATTCTGCAGTACAATCATGAAAAACGAAGGAGGTTGAGCTTTATCAAACTCATTCCTTGGAGATGATAGACACCATACTCTTCTGTCGCAAAGTCGTACATTCTTCTTTCAAGCTATTTGTTAACTGCTAAAGCCCCATGCAGTACTATTCCTTTCCCACACGAGGCATCATTTTACGTTAGGCATTTATTGGACTTAATTACTCGCCGTAATCTTTCCATGATTCTTGTCCGAGATTTCACATACAATTGTCTACCCGTCACAATATTTGTTTACCATAGTAAATATATTGCATATAGGAATATTTAGCCATATCTTTGGCTCGTGATAGGAGAAAGACGAGGCAGATGCCCCAGGCCATTCAATCCTGAAACAACCAGGAATGCTCTGCTCTTTCTAAGACTGGTTCCAACTCTCGTTTTACATGCCAATCAGTGGCGGAGTCAGCCACCCAGAATTAGGGTGTGCAACTACTATGACAGAGTCAATAATTAGGGATTGAGAGCGTTCATCTATATATAAACCAATACTTGATTTAAACATATTATAGTAATTATAAATAAATAAGAACCACAACATATCACAGTTATAGCAACTACAAAAATATAAGCACTAAAACATATATGAATTTTTTGTAAATAGAGAAAGTACCTTTTATAATTGTCTTCAGCATGAGTTGCATGACTTCATATTTTGATAAGATAAAATTTCAAGAGGTAACCCAAGATTCTCTTGTAGATATTCTAAATTGATTTCAATTCAAGGTTGTACAATTTTGTGCATTATTTTCACAATCCATTTTATTAAATTCAAAAGAAATTTGTTACTTCAAAATTAATTTAGATATTAGAAATTTATCCACCAATCCAGAAATCAATAACCTATATGTGAAAAAAACAATTACATCAATTAAAATAAATAAATAAAAAATAATAAACTTAAATCAAAACAACAAAACATTAATAACAACTAAATTAAATTAATAATCAACTACCATAACTAAAACTAAGAATAAAAAATTAACAACAATTATAACTAAAAAATTAATAAACAAATGAAACTATAAGTAAAAAAATTAAAACTACTATTACTAAACTAAAAATATAATAACAGTTAACCTTCACAAAAGAAAAAAAATAAACAAAATATTAAAATTAAACATAAGTATTAGACAAAAATAGATATTAAAAGTAAGTTTCTCATTTTCTTTGCTAAAAAAAAACACTTACAACTGCAGCTGTGTGGAAGGAGGCGTTGAGTTTCTGTCTGATAGTGTGTGAAGATGTGAGGTAGGGTGTAAGTTGTCGTGTTAATATTTTTTTTTTCTTGCTCAATTCCTTTTTGGGGTCAAAGTTATTAATTAAAAGGTGGACATGATAGGACAAATTGTCATTTTTGTTGGGGTTAGTGGGTTTGGTTGGTCAGGTGTCATTTTTTTATAATTTTAAATATAAAATATAAAATAATTGAAAGTAAGTTTGGGATGTGCACATGCACACCCAATTTTAAACGTGGCTCCGACACTAATGTCAATTACGATTGATTCATTAAATTGAAAGTTTCGTTACATTCAGCCTTCAAAACCACAAGCAATAAGCGAAAGCTCTAAACCTAGTATCACACAATTATTGTCTTTTTCTGAATAAGGTGGTAGAAATTTCAAGGCCTGAGATATACAATATTATTTTACGCCAGATTATTTACCAGAGCGATCTTCAACACCATACTATCAACAGAACCCGAGCTATGTTCCCCTCTACCCCGCTTATGGCAAATGTGAAAGATAAATCAAAGATACTAGTTCAAGAAAAAATTGAAAAAAATTGTTACACACATGCATTGTCCTCAATAAAGTCAAAAAGCAAACTGAAGCTTTAGGTGAATACATCAAACTCGTCATGTTTTCTGGGAACATGGATCATTTAATAACGTAGGTTTACATGGGACTCCATACCATGAGTAGGCTAAGCCATCTCAAAGAATAGTAATATATTTACAACATAACTATTGGTAAAGAACACAAGATGAAGGGGCATAATACTTCAATTACTAGAAATGGAAGCGGGTCAAATAACTGTAGAAAATAAAATAATTATAATCGAAACCGTTTAATATAGTTTGTAACCATAAACATAATCATAGTTGTGCTGATTAAAAATCACTAATCATAACTATAGGCGTTAAAAATCTAAAATCCCGCCATTAACCATAACAGTATCCGTTTACTTTGAAAAAACACAAAAAATTGTTTAAATAGAAAACCAACCTAAAAAATGTAAAAGAATTCAAATTAATTACCAAAAAATCCCAAAAGTAAAATGAATGAAACCCACGGACAATAATATGGTAAAATTCGAGATAAATTATATAATCATTGCAATCCGTAAATAAATACTCAATCCTAACAAAACTAAGATCGACAAATATTTGTCCATTCACAATTAAGAGTAATGCTGTATATCACTCTTTTTTCCATCACCCTTTTATTACCTTCTATGTGGAATTCTATATGGCATGCCAACTAGAATTTTTTATTTCTCTTTCCTCTTTTTAATTATTTTTCTCTCTCTTTAATTTCTTTATCTCTCTCTTAATTAATATTTACTCAAAATACTTTTCTTTCTTTATTTAACCATATCAGACCCAAATATATATTAGAAAAATAACAATAAATATATCAATCGATCAATAGAAGATAGCTAGTCTTAAGCAATATTTTTTCTTTCTTTCTTGCTATGCGTCGTTCTCAATGATTAATACTGATTTTTACATCTTTCAGTGAAAAGTCGAGTTAAAGAAAAAAAAAAAGGTTTACAAAAGAGAGAGAGAGTAAATGTTTTATTTTTCATGTAGTCAAGAGTAATAATATTACTAAGGTCACAATTTTGTCATTCAAAAGCTAATAATACACCAATCACTACATGCACATAACAATAAGTAAAATTAATATTCACGAATTTTTTTATTGCTTGGAGTATAGAGGATGACATACTTGTCTAGATGCAACTTGTAAAGCTGTGAACCTTTGTAAGGTTCCTTAGTGTACAAACTTTTGAAATTAATAGATTATTTACTTCAGCAGCATATGAATATATATGTTCATGAATTTTATTCACCAATCATAATACTAATTAACTTCAATGTGATTATCTTAAATCTCAATATAACGAATACATATAACCGTAATTGAACTTAAATCCGACGATCTAGACCCTCTTTTTAGTAATAAATTTTTTTATCTGATTAATAATCGAAAAAAACCCCTCCCAATTAAAATATAGAAAATTGACAACAAAAAGTTAACAAAATTGCAGTAAGGGCAATTTTGTCATTTTATTTTCTGATCAAAGTAGTTTTGTCATTGAATATGTAATTTCAACGGGTCGGGTGGGGTGCTCCACCGTCATCTTCGCTATATGTGTACTTGCAAATGTCAAAGAATAGAGAGCCCTCTGACCAAAAAAAGAAAAGAAAATAATAATAAAAAAGGAGAGAAGCCATTGAAATCAAAAGCACTTGTAAGCATCAAACAAAGCAAAAACATCGTACAAAGATAAAGAGGAAAAAAAATGAAAAAATCAGTATTAATTCTACAATAAGAACGACACACAACAAGAAAGAAAAAAAATTATTGGATGATTGATTTATTGTTGTTTCTCCAATATTCGGGTATGATATGGTTTTTGTTTTTGGTCAAGAGATCTAATATGGTTAAACAAAGAAAAAAAAAGTATTTTAAGTAAATATTAATTAAGAGAGAGAAAAGGAATTGAAGAGAGGAAAAGAATTAAAAAAAAGAAAGATAAATAAAAATAGTGTAATTGGCATGCCAGGTAAGATTCCATGTAGAGAAGATAAAAAGGTGATAGAAAAAAAAGTGATATATAACATTACTCTACAATTAAATAGTTAGTTTAATAAAGAAAGCATCCAACAAATGTAGAAAGAGAGAGTTTAATTCAATGATAAATGTATGACTTATTTTAGGATCTACTCGGATGATTAAGTAACTTAGGGCTTTTGATTGAAAACAAAAAGTAACTCAGTACTTAAAAGAATTGTAATTGGGCTTCGTCCAATTTCTTATATATATGTACATGCATATGCGCATATATAAAATAGAAATACCGAGTTTTGCGTTTTAGTTAATTTTAACATTTAATATCAAAATCTATCAACCATCAATTTCTCTATTGATTTTTTTTTTTTATCAGTCAGAGACTCGTCATGAGTTTCAATTTTAACTCTTACTTGCTGCAATCCTTATCTATTACTTGTGGGCATGTGTTCTATTCACACTCTTCCATCCCGAATTATATAGAAAAAAAGAGAGATAAAAAGATAGTGAGTGACCCTTAGACATTATCTTATGTGATATTAGAAAAATTCTAGTGGGGAGTTATAAGCATTACGTTTATGCATAACTTCCATATCAAAATTACACGATTAATGAATCAGTCGAAATATTAATTATAAGACCGTAACTATCAACTACGGATTGATTGTCTTTTCAATTCACCAAAATACAACGGAGATGATCAATGACGCGAGTCTATCACGTTTTGGTCAAGAGATGCACTTCCGCATTACTATAATAATTTGGTATCTTAATTGCTTCATGTTTAACCGATACTAAAAAAAATCTCAACCAAGTCATTAACTAAATATAAGTGGTGACATCCTCATGAACAAAGAAAATACTTCATCCTTTTCTCCCTTTTTTTTTGTTTTTTTTTTTTGTTTTGATACCGGGGGAAATACAAACGATTACTACAGAAAATGCCAATATATAAGCAAACGCAGTGGCTAATTTACAAAAGCACAATGCTTCCTTATTTCACCTGCTTTGCCCGTGAGGACCCCAATCTGACCCATCTTCACCATAGATTTACCAAAATCTTTGAAGAAAGTAGAACCATGTGTAGTGGCTTGAAATTTGACATAAGATCTCGTTTGAGTGTCATCAAGAAGTGCAGCATCAGATTGGAAAAGCCCTCTTCTTTTTGTTACTAGCGTGTAATAATCTTCGTCAAATGTCCTGAAGCTTCCAGGGTCCATCTCAACAAGAGTAGTAACATCTCCTGGCTTGCATTTCCTCTTCAAATGGATAATGTAGTTAGGGTCCAATAAGGGGTCAGTGTCACCTTTCCCAGTGAAGTTGTACAAGCGGTTTGCGAAACCATTGCAATGAGAAGTTCCTATAGTGTGTGCTCCTGTAACCCGAAAACAAATCATATATCATAAAAAAATTGAATTACCATAGGAAACGGTTCTTGATAAGAATGTATAGCTAGAGTCGTTCAATCTATATAATTAACCGATCTTACTTAGTGGTATGAAACTTTGTTTCATGTGGTTTAGTTTGATTATGATATAGAAATTTTTTTAGGAATTACCTGAAAGAACTGCGAGGTCTTTAGCACTCAAACCCAATGAGGCAAATGATGCTTTCAGTTGACTAATGTTTGCAAACGGAGATGGTAGATATGTTAAGGCCTCGTTCATAATTGAAACTCTTCCATCTCTTCGTCCCAAGGGCACTTTCCAATATGGTCCTCCGATCTGTGAAAACAACATATTATGGAGCGTGTTTAAAATAATAAATAAATAACATAAATTTAATTTCTTTCGCACGAGGCAATCAATTTATAACATACTATACATTTACTGTTATAAATATATATATATTTTTTTGGTTTCCTTCTGAAAAATATCAAAACACAATATCTTTTTGGGTTTTTAATGATATATTCTACCATTGAAACTACATCTCGAGCTACTAAGGCAAGAATATCAGCACAAGAGACCACACGAGGGCACTTCTTTTCTAGTGCGGATTTGGCTGCATCAATGACTTGAAACCCTCGAAAGGATTGGTTGGGAGTCGCGTCTTTCTCTGCTTGGTTGTTCCTTGTAGAGTTCAGCAGCAAGGAGGCATCACATCCCTGTAAAAACACTTATTTGATGAGGATCACGAATTTTGAATTATTGGAAACCATAAACAAATTAAGTATATCTCCTTTAAGGCCAACTCTAACAATTTTCCTTTATTTTTCTCTCCATATTGGGAATTTGAACAATTTCTCTACATTCAGGGATTTACTATTTTAATTTCACTCAAACAGCTTCTCTACATTTAATAAATTCCTTAATTCATGAAATTTCTTTTCAGTTTTACTCTAATAGTTTATTTATTTTAGTGACTCCCTACTTTTATTTTACTCCAAAATCTCTCCTTATTTTAATCATATATATTATTTTAATTAAAAAATTATCAATATCTTTAAATTTTTATTTATATTTGTTAATTGCTTGTGATGATTTTTAATTTTTAATTACTCATATTTTTATCATTTTTATTTAATTTTTAATTTTAAAACATTTTCAATAGCTTTATATATTTTTATATATTCTACTTTGCCAATGGCTTTATATTCTTTTCTAATTTCTATTTCTGATTGTTGGTGCCATTTGTTTTTTTGTTTTAAAGGCAAATGGGTTTTGGGGATGGGTTTAGGGTTGCTTCAGCATAGGGAAGTTGTTGGAGACAATTTTCTCTCAACATATGGGGAAAGAAGGGGGATAGAAAACCTGTTGGAAACATCCTAACAAATTGAATTTTTAGTTGGAAAAATTATTTTATATGATATCAGAACCCAAATAACTCAAAAATAAAATTATAAATCCATAATATTACCCTGAAGTCCCAAAATTTAGTCCTTCCTCTTATTTCCTATGAAAATATTGACGACTCATAATGTGGCTTCTATAACAATAAATAAAGTTTAATTTGAAAGTCCGATAAAAACAATGGGGACTTTTGTTGAAATTTTTCTCATGTACTATGCGTATATATGATACAGCTTTTATATAAGCATAACCACGTGTCCATGAAAATATTCACTCAAATTCACTGAATATATAATTTATCTGTGAGTTGGTGAGGTTTCTACAAGTCATTTTCAAGCAGAGAAGGATCTTCAATGGATAGATCATTTTCTTGACAAAATTCCATGCACAACAAAATCCAATGTAAGTGATGTTCAAACAATTATATTTCTTTTTTTTTTTCTTTGCTCAAAAGGAGGCCGAGGCTGGGTTAAATAAAAATCATTCTAGAGGATGTATTCCCTTCACAAAATCGAATATAAGCGATGTTCGAACGATTATATTTAAAGCATAACAACATACCCTCACAAAACAATCATGGGCGTGCATTCTGAGTAGAGGAGCAGCAAGAGATGGAGCTCGAGAGATGTGGTGAGCTATTTCCTGTTTTACGATGGTCTCAGCAGCTGGGCATGATTTTTTGTAGAAGCCAAGTTTTAATCCATGAGCATTACTAAAGGCAAAATGGAGCAGCATCAGCTGAATAGAGAAAACTACAATACGCTTCGAAAAAGCCATTATTCGTATTGCAAAGAAATGGGCTGTTTCTGAGTTTAGATATGCTATGGAATACAGATTGCATCAACTATTTATAGTCAAACAGAGAGCTTTGAACTTGTCATACAAAACCTGTCACTGGAATTACTTATCATCATTTTAGTACGATGATACTTAAAGACGTGGTTTGAACTTGAAATCTTTCATTACAACAAGTCACTAACGAATAGTTCTACCCAACTCTTGGGTGTCCCATGCACTCCTTTCCCCACATGATGCATGATTTTATCCTTAACTTTTTATTGGACGTAATTACTTGCTGTAATTTCTTCATGATTATTGTCCGAGATTTCACACACAAATTTTTACCCGTCGCAGTATTCATTTACAATATCAAATATGTTGTATATAGGATATGACCATATTTTTGGCTCGTTATCTATTATAATCATATAAATTAAAGTTTGAACCTCTTTAAATTAATACTCAATAAATTAATAATCTCTTTAAATAATAAAATTTTATGGTTCCAAGTTGGAAACAATGAGCTAAATTAATAATTTTAAAAAATTATAAGATAATACATTTCAAATATTTCATTTATATTTTGTAGGTCTCAAATATATTATAAACTAATAATTAGCTAAAAAGAACATAATAAATTGACTATAAGTTTTTCTCAAAATATAAATTAAGAGTAGCTTGAGTTTTATTGAATTTTAAATCTATGTGAATCTCATCTTTAAGTGTTCATGTTGTATTGTTTAAGCATCATGTATAATATCAATGATCTACCTTTTGTTGCATGCTTAGTATTAAGCCAAAAAAAACGACAAATATCTTTGTAATAATTCAATTCCCTTAAACCCTTCCGGCAGGGCGGTTTAACTCTGTCACCTTTAATGCCAACGTGCCGAAAGCCCATAAGTTTTTCACTGGGCTTGGACCATGTCTCCCGAATAGCTGTAATAGGACTGCTAGAAGAGGCACCAACCATGGGAATGGGCCCCATACTGATCTCTGGTGCAAAGGAAGCAGAGTAGTAACAGTGGACAACATATGTGGCACCTCCCTTTGAGATAAGTAATTACTAAATGATATTTTGTTAAATTAATAAAATTTAGGTGGTCCCCAAAATTATGAATTTAAAGAGGTTATACCTATATACTACGTAAATGTATACTACATAAATAATGCTTTCTAATACTCCCTCGATCTCATAAAGATAGGTCCATTTTTCTTTTTTACTTGTCTCAAATTATATTCCTTTTTTCTTTTTGAAAAAGTAGTTAATTTATTAGTTTCCTAAAATGTTCTTATTTTATGTGTATCTTTATCAACAATTATACTATTAATTTATGTTTCTTAATTTATTTTAAAATGAAAGAATGCTAATCTTTGTGGGAGGGAGGATGTATTGTTTTACAGGATTATTCGGTAAAGCTTCTTCCACACCAAGCTATCAATCGAACCCGAGCTATGTTCCCCTCCACCACGCTCATGGCAAATGTGAAAGATAAACCAAAGACAGCACTAAGACAAGACAAATTCAAAAACTTGTTGCACACATGTATTGTCCTCAATAAAGTCAAAAAGCAAACTAAAGGTTTATGCATGGGATACACCATATCACGAGCGAGCAAAGCCATTTGAAAGAATAGTAATGTTGTTAAAGAATAATGAGATCCTATTTTAAAACTAATTAGTAATAAATAGAGTAGTTTAAAATTTTATGATGTGAATATATTATTTCACGTGTGACTTGATTTGAGATAGTCACACTTTGAATGATAACACACGTGGAAGATGAGCATTGAACATATGTGGATTTAATTTGATATGAGTTACATGTGGATGAACACACGTGAAAATGGCCTCACATGGAAAATTGAACACATGTGACAAGGTTGTAGATTGAACATATATGATACACACGCGAAAAATGAATAAGACTAGACTAATGATCTAACTCTAATATAATGTTAAGAATCATAGGGCTCCATCTTAAAGTTAATTGATGTTAGGTAAAGTAACCAAGATCTTCTAAAGTGGTTTAGGAATTTATAATTTTTTAATGTGAAACAAGTGTATTTTAACAAATGTCTGACAAGACAACCATTCCAAAGAAAACACAAGATGAAGGGGCATGATCTCCAATTCCTCTCCATAGATACATGTGAATTACTCTTGAGGACATCTATTTCATTCACATTCTTACATCTCAAATTACATAGAGAGAATGGGAGATAAAGAGATAATGAATGACCCTTAATTGTCTTGTATGTCATTATCGAAAGATTTTAGTAGCCTTTTTCACTGACAAAAATACAAAGATATGATCAATGGTGTAAACAAATCTATAACATATTAGTCTAATGTATGATTCCGTATTATTATGATAATTTAGTTTCATCCTTCATCTTTAATAGATGCTGATAAAAAAAAAAAAAAAAATCTCGGCCAAGTCATTGAATAAATAAAAGTGATGACATTCTTGGGAAACAAGGAAAATGAAGCATTTCTCTCTCTCTCTCTCTCTCTTTTTTGGGATACACCCAGAAATACCTCACACA
Source organism: Ehretia macrophylla (assembly GCA_037974665.1). NCBI lineage: Eukaryota > Viridiplantae > Streptophyta > Magnoliopsida > Boraginales > Ehretiaceae > Ehretia > Ehretia macrophylla. Next base: position 51,946,996 of record CM075772.1, on the reverse strand, counting down.
ATTATTATTACAAAAAATGCCAATAAACAAAAGCACAGACTAATTAACAAAAGCACAATGTTTCCTTATTTCACCAGCTTTGCCTGTGAGAACCCCAATCTGACCCATATTCACCATAGATTTACCAAAATCTTTGATGAAAGTAGAGCCATGTGTAGTAGCTTGAAATTTGACGTAAGATCTCGTCTGAGTATCATCAAGAAGTGCAGCATCAGATTGGAAAAGCCCTCTTCTTTTTGTTATTAACGTGTAATAATCTTCATCAAATGTCCTGAAGCTTCCAGGGTCCATCTCAACAAGTGTAGTAACATCTCCTGGTTTGCATTTCCTCTTTAAATGGACAATGTAATTAGGGTCCAATGAAGGGTCAGTGTCACCTTTCCCAGTGAAGTTGTACAAGCGGTTTGTGAAACCACCGCAATGAGAAGTTCCTATTGTGTGCCCTCCTATAGGCTATAACAAAAGTAACAAATCTATATCATAAAAGTTTTGAATTAATAGAGAAGACGACTCTCAATAAAAACATGTCGTAGTGTCAGATTTATATAACCGATCCTACTTAAAAGGTATAACACATATGAAAATTTTTGAAAATTACCTGAAAGAACGGCTAAGTCTTTAACACTCAAACCCTTTGAGGCAAATGATGCTTTCAGTCGGCTAATGTTTGCAAAAGGAGATGGTAGATTTGTTAAGGCCTCGGTCATGATTGAAACTCTTCCATCTCTTCTTCCTAAGGGCACTTCCCAATATGGTCCTCCAATCTGTCAAAACCAGTATATTGTAGAGCTTGTTTGAAACATTAAATAAATAATACAAATTTAATTTTAAAAGTTAACTTTTAGATAAGACAGTCAATTAATATGTTATATATTTACTTTTATTATTATTTTTTTTTGTGTCTTAACAAAAATATCGAAACACAATATTTATATATATTTTTTTGGTTTTTTAATGATTTGTATTTTACCATTGAAACTGCATCGCGAGCTACCAAGGCAAGAATATCAGCACAAGAGACTACACGAGGACACTTCTTTTCCAGTGCAGATTTAGCGGCGTCAATGACTTGATATCCTCGTAGAGATTGGTTGGGAATGGCGTCTTTCTCTGCTTGGTTGGTCCTTGTAGAGTTCAACAGCACCGAACCATCACATCCCTTTAAACCAATTATTTGATCAGGATCTCAAATTTTCAATTATTAAGAACATAATTAAATAAAGCAAACCTTCTATAACGACTTCAACTTTTAGTGGAGGAGATTATTTTACATGGTATCAAAGTCGAAAAACTCAAAATTAAAATAAAATTATAAATCCCTAATATTGCCCTTAATTAAGTCCCAAAATTGGTCCATCTCGATAGTACTTTGTCAAAATGTGATGGAAAATTGCCAAATAAGAAAAGATATTCACTAGTTTTATGATGCATTTTCCTTCCACATTGAATTTTTTTATATATACCATACAAATACATGAGTAAGTTTTTATATAAGCATAACTATATTTCCATGAATACATATTCACTCATTTACAAAATATATATGTTGTGACTTGTGTGTGAGTTGGTGAGGTCTACAACTCATTTTCTATCAGACTAGGACCTGAAATGGATAAAACATTTTTTCAACAAAATTCCATGCTCAACAAAATCAAATGTAAGTGATGTTTCAAATGATTATGTTTAATGCATAACAACATACCCTCACAAAACAATCATGGAAGTGCATTCTGAGTAGAGGAGCAGCAAGAGATGGAGCTCGAGAGATGTGGTGAGCTGTTGCTTGTTTTACAATGACCTCAGCAGCTGGGCATGATTTCTTGTAGAAGCCAAGTTTTAGCCCTTGAGCATTACAAATGTCAAAGGCAAAATGGAGCAGCATCAGCTGAATAGCGAAAGCTACAATAAGCTTCGAAAAAGCCATTCGTATATATTGCTGGCAAAGGGGCTCTAACTGAGTTTAGATATGCTAGGTACTACAGATGCATCAAGTATTTATAATCAAACACTGGGCTTGGGTGAAATGGTTCGTAGCGACATGTTATTATCGAGAGTTTTAAGTGTAAACAACACTTTCAATTTCTATTGTATTAAAAAAAACCTGTCACTGAAGTTAGTGATCAATTATTGTCTCAAATTGATAAAAGCTAAGTTTAAGTTTGACTTTGTATCCGATTAATTTATAATGTTCGCACGTTGCCATTATCCATGCATATACGTAACTTTTGCAGCTGGGCGACCCTTGCTATTTGTTTCTTATCACATGGAGCTTTTGATTATGAAGGTAGTACGTAACGTTGTTTGTTTCGTAAACATCAAATTAATTAAATACATAATGTCAGTTTAAGTTTTTAGATGTAATAATTAGGGCAAATCTTACAAATGGTCCATATTCTTTCCAAATTTTTGACCATTAGTCCCCCTTGTTTGTAAAAGTTTTACCAATAGTGCATATTGTTTCACAAGTCATTCAGTTAGTCCCTATTGTTTGTAAAAGTCCCACAATTAGTCCCCATTGTTTGCAAAAGTCACTCAATTAGTCCCCATTGTTTGTAAAAGTCACTCAATCAGTCCCCATTGTTTGCAAAAGTCACTTAATTAGTCCCCAATGTTTGCAACCAAATATTGGGGACTAATTGAGTCACTTTTGCAAACAATGGGGACTGATTGAGTGACTTTTGCAAACATTGGGGACTGATTGAGTGACTTTTGCAAACAATGGGGACTAATTGTGGGACTTTTACAAACAATAGAGACTATTTGAGAGACTTTTGTAAATAATGAGGACTAACTGAATAACTTGTAAAACAATAGGGACTATTTGTCCAAAATTTATAAACAATAGGGACTATTTGTCCAATTTCCTCTAATAATTACTTTCATAGTATCTGAGTCAGGTCAGCAAAGTATTTTGAGTTTATGTCTTGCTACTACACCATCACAAACACAACTCAAATATGGGTCGTGTTGAAAATATCAAATTAATTAAAGGTTAAATCTCACAATTAGTCCTCATTGTTTACACCTTTTGGACATTTAGTCCTCACTGTTTTAGAAGTTACGCGATTAGTCCTCAATGTTTGCAAATATCTCACAATTAGTCTCCATAGTTTACATGGCTTGGACATTTAATCTCTATTTTTTCAGAAGTTATGCAGTTAGTCTTCAATGTTTGCAAATATCTTACCATTAGTCCCTATTATTTACAAAAATCTTCCAATTAGTCCTAATATTAACTAAATAATGGAGACTAATTGGAAGACTTTTGTAAATAATGGGGACTAAATATGAAACATTTATAAATATTGGGGACCAACTGCGTGACTTCTGAAATAATGAGGACTAAATGTCCAAAACATGTAAACAATGAGGATTAATGGTAAGACATTTGCAAATATTGGGAATCAACCGTGTGACTTCTAAAATAATATGGATTAAATGTCCAAAACATATAAACAATGAGAACTAATTGAGAGTTTTTTTCTTAATTAAATATACACGTTCTAATAGTCAAACTTTGAAATCAAATGACCACTTACAATTTACACATACAAGAAATCAAGGATTGCTATGGCTGGTAATTTATTTTGTTACCAGATTTAACTACTAAGCCTAACCCAAAGAAGAGCGAGTTTTGTTATAAGTATTAATTAGGGCAAATTGGACAAATAGTCCCTATTGTTTACAAATTTTGGATAAATAGTCTCCAATATTTTAGAAGTCACGCGATTAGTCTTATTGTTTGCTAAAATTCTACTAATAGTACTCATTGTTTCAAAAGTCACTCATTTAGTCTCTATTATTTGTAAAAGTCTCTCTATTAGTCCCCAATATTTTGGTGAGACTTTTACAAATAATAGGGACTAATGGTGAGAGATTTGTAAATAATGGGGATTAATGATGAGACTTTTGCAAACAATAAGGATTAACCGCGTGATTTTTGAAACAATAGGTACTAATGATGAGACTTTTTACAAATAATGGAGATTAATTGCGTGACTTCTAAAATAATAGGGACTAATTGTCTAAAACAGGTAAACAATAGGGACTAATTGTGAGATTTTCCCTATTAATTACACGATAAGTGAAATGCAAATTAGATAAGAATGCAATTGAGGATAAACTCCATCCTAAAACGTATTTAATTATACTTTTTTCAAAGACGTAAAAACTCAATTGACGGAATTTAACTATCAAATTATTCAACAAAATCCGATCACAATTGATAAATTTTCGAATGTAACAATGCATCTTACACATACACCTTATTTAGACTGTTTTGCATGCATGGTCCAAGGCAAAAAGTGAGATGACAGTTAAGACCTAAAAATGCGTTGACTGCATGCATTTGCATGTTACCTGGTAACATGCTAAACAAGTTGGCCTCAATACCCTGATCAATGGCATCTTCAATATTTTAGTTTCCCGATTTGTTAAACTAAAAGTCTAATTGGTGTTTATCGATCTGTTGTTGATGGTCAACGTTCCATAAGACATCCTAGCTCTGACAATGATGCTAGCAACGACGAAGCTACATTACAGCGAGCGAGGTTGCAACTTTAGTTCACTTTAATATTTTTTGAAAATATGTGTATTTTAAATTTTTTTTTAATTAAAAAATTAATTTAATTTTTATAAAAAAATAATTTATATAAAGTGTTAAATTGTGTATTTTAATTTCATTGAATAAAAATTATAAATCTGTCCCTAAATGCTAGTTTGACAAATGAAAATTCTCGGTTTCGTGTGCCCGAAACTCCATTATGCTGTTTGGGATGCTGTTTAAATGTTATGCTTTAGTTCGTTTAACTAATTATAATCGCCTTTCGAGAAATACTATATAGATTACAGCTAGCCATGGAGGTGACTAAGATCATCTGTATTTGAATAATTGCAACACCTGAGCAACTTCCCACGTTCTTCTGGTACCAACACTAGCAAATAAATCAGGGCGTGGTGGACATATAAACGCCTACATTATCCCAAACATGGGCCCAATCAAATTGAGGAACATGGTACATAAATTAAAATTGAGGAACATGGTACATAAATTTCAATTGCTTACACGAGCCGACAAGGTCAGGTACCAGTAATGACAATGACAAAGGGGGAGGGGGGAGGGAGGAGGGGGGAAGCTGAACACTAGTTGTGCTAGTGGAATGACCCACCTAGACCTAGTCAGCCCGAATCATTTTGCGGTTTTAGAGGACCCTGAACAAGAAGAGACAAAGATGTCAGATCTGAACATTGCTGAACCGAAAGAGATTGCTCGAGATCTCGATGAGTTGGTGTTTGAGAGACTTACGATAAGCCTCATTTCTATCATCTTGTTTCTCATGTTCATAGTTTAAAATCCTTACTTGCATGCCTCGACAACCCTTCAAGATGCATTTAGTTGTTTTATATGGAAATTCTGAGGGGGCATGGACATATAACTAAAATCAAGAGCTCACTTATCAGGTATTAAACCCTGTTACTATATAGGGTCATAGATTTAAATCTTACCACTATATTTTTTTTTTTTTGGCTAAGCATCTTACCACTATTATTATGTTTACCAGGACATAATTCAAAAACTTAATAGAAGAGATTGACACGAAATAAAAGCAAATATTCACGATCGTATATTTTGGAAATATGGGAAAATGAGATGCAGTCTTTTACCTCCATTAGCTTCTTTATTTTACCCAATATATGCAAAAAAAAGAGAATGTCATTTTTTTCCCATGAGTTTTATCTAAATTCCAAACTCGCTTACGAGGTTTTAGTTTTGTCCAAATTCCCCCATGATATTAAATTCTATCAAACAAAGCCTTAAGATTAAATGAGATTTTGGTCTTTTATTTTTTCATTGAGCTATTTAATTCAATTTTATTGCCTTTAATTTTTTTTTTTGTTTAAAACGTTAACTCGTTACAAAAAAGTTATATGTTGGGTTAGGAAAAAAATCAGACTCAATTTGAGATGCATATATATGTATAGAAACAATAATAATTTTAAAAGTGAACCTAATTTTTTTCTAATCTCGCGCATAAGTCGTAACGCGATTTTTGCATAATAAACTTTTTTTTTAAATGTTTTTATAAGGTTAGTTCATTGCAAAAAAATTATGATAAACCAAACCAAATGATTATTTAGAATGACTATTTCTCACAAATGCTCCTTGTGATGCAATAGAACCATGGCAATTGATTTAGAAAAAAATATCGAATATAGTTTTACTTCTATATATATGTATAAAAAAGCATAGATTTTAAAATAAATATTATTTTTCTTTAATCTCGCTCATAACACAAATATTATAGAATAAGCTATTTTTATCTTTTTTATTTTTTGAATTAAAATTTTTAAGATTTTCTATTTTGATCTAAACCTTTCTATTGAATGATTTTTTTATCAAATTATTTTGTCTATTATTTTTTTAAAAAAAATATATATATAAAAAGATGAAAATGCCTTTTAACATAAGGCTTTGTTTGGTAAAGTTTGATGTTAAAGGAGAATATGGGTAAAACTAAAACCCCATAGGGGAGTTTGGGATTTAAGCTAAAATCATGGGGGAAAATGGCATTCTCTTTATGCAAAAATGCATGAAGAACATATACACAATTTTTGTGTAGGTGCGTTAGTGTGTGCTAGTTTCACATGTGCATGTATATGGATATATGAGTAATATTTTATGTCACCCATTCACTTTTCATTTGTATGGTAAAAATTCATATATTGAATATTAAATCTTTTGTGTATGTGGTAAAAATTCTACTATATTAAGAAGGTTGATGGGATTAGGAGAGATATATAGCATTGCTCTAGATATATTGGTTACAAGAATGCATGACTTTGAGTTATGAGAAGGTAGAAAAGTTTGTAGATCTATGCTATGATGGACTAATTACATAATAGTCCCCTACAGATTTTTCTTTACAATTAATCCTATATTGAATCATGTAGTCCCTAAAGTTTTGTACAATGCTATTCCATTCCGCTTGACTTATGCTCTATTTGGCCTAAATGTGAAATTTTAGTTTTTGAGTTATAAAGCTTGCAGAAGGAGAGCTTTGATTAGAAGTGTTATTGAATAAAAAGTCATTGACTGTTTGACCTATGTTGGGTGATATTGGGCCTTTAAAAATTTAGGAGGCAATGTCGTGATTTCAAAAATATGGAGGGGCACTTGATAACGAAAAAGAAAAAGAGTTTCATACATTATGTAAAAATAGTTTCGCAAAAGCATTTTTGAAAAGCTTCAAATTGGAGCTTTTTTTTATTTTTTTAGCTTTTTTTAGCTTTACCTTTTATTTAAAAGCACTTTAAAAAATGAGACAAACATGTTTCATATTCTAAATTCACAAGAAACACTTTTAAATGTCTAAAAATTATGTCAAACAAACCCTTAGACTAGCCATTTAGATTAGTTCTTTCAAGAAATCAATGGCAAGTAAATGCTAGGACTAACTCCCTACACCTAAATGTGTAGATGATAAAAATTTACTATTTAATTTTTGGACATTGAGAACGTTGGTTCAAGTTATCCTAAGAGGGGGATGAATTAGGATAATGAGGAAATAATACTACTTTTCGAATAGGAGTTGCAACTAGTTATTTCTATCAAGCAATATATCAAACACAATAAGTGCAATAAAGTAAAGAATAAGGAGAGAAAAGAAAGAAAGATGAAGCTAGCGATTTTAAGGTGGTTCACTACTTTACATCCACCACCTAAGGTATTCTCCCTTAAATTTTTTTATGAACTCTACTAGAGATTCTTTTTCAAATGTTGGTGAAACACAAACCAACTTACCCCCCACTCTTGAATCCACAAGAGCAATACATGACTTTTCCTTTCTTTGAATCCATAAAGAAGATCACAACCTCTCTCTAGACTATGAATCACTCAATGTTTAGCTTTAAAGAGTTTATAAGTGAACAATGAGAATAATGTATGTGAGTATAAGTAATATCTCCCCTTGAAATAGATAATACAAATGAAGCACAATTTGTAACTCAAGGATTGTGCAAGTAAAAGCTCAACAAATGCTTTTGAAAAAGTAATGAAGATGTTAGCTCAAGCTCATAAATGTTCTCAAGAGTTTTCTTTTAGATTCTCAAAGTTGTTTTTCTCAAATGAAATGTGTGCTTATATAGAAAATATTGTACCGGATAATTAACGGCTAGTTTTTTAAACTGTCATTCGAAGGGTTGGATGAGTGCCTTGGCCGGCTAACCTCATATGGGCCTCTCTTTTAGAGTCGGACGGGGCATCATCCAACTAGCTTATCCAGCTAGCTCGTTCGACTCTATCTATTGTAGCCGGATGAGTAGGTCGATCAACCGAGGGCCTCAACCGGCTTAACTCATCCAGGAAAACAAATGTAGCTCAACAAATTTTAAGCCATTTAGAAATACACATACATATTTTTACAAACACTTTTGAAAGCGAAGGAGATATTTGGAAAGCTCAGAACATTTAGAAATTTTGAAAAAAAAAAATTATGAGCTTCCACGTTGCATTTGTAGGCATACCACATAAGAGACAGCTACATTTTATGATGCCATATTTCCTTTCTTATGACTCTTTCTTCACGCTTCATTCTTCATGAGCAAGATCTTTCACAGAAGATAGCACTTTTAGGCTTCATAGATCTTCACCAAACATAGCACTTGAGCTTTGAATAGGAATATTGATTCTATGACTAATCTCAAATATACATAACTCATACAAGCATGATTAGTTAATAAATAAGTGAATAATTAAGATTTAGTTATCATCAAAACATATGATTAACTCCTTCAAACTAATAGAGGACTTGTAGAATCAAAAGATAAGAAACGTGAAAGTCTTTAACATCAAGATAATGCCGCCTAAAGACCCTATAATATTAAGTACTTAGTAGTCAAAATTAGTTAAAGTGGACTAAAAGTTAGAAATGGTAGAATGGTGATAAAACCTCGACAGACTGAAATGGAAGATCGTCGAAGAATGTAGAACTAAAGATTGCAGGACAAGGTTAAATTGAAATTTTTGGGGAACAATAAGAGTAAATTGAAATTTTTAAAAATAATAAAGACTAAATTAATTAATTTTGAGCAATAGAGATGAATTTAAAAGTTTTTAAAAATAAATAAGGACTAAATTGACTAATGTTAATAATTTAATATTAAGAGATCTGCTAATAGACCATGTAATTGGATTGTAAAAGAAAAACTCAAAGGATCTCTGCCTTTAAATTGGCTTTCTAATATCCCTTCCCGGATGTATTAACTTCTGAACTTGGATTTCCACTCTACAGGAGTCGACTAATATTATAATTGTCTTTATTAATGAACTCACTTTGACCCCAAAAAAAATGATTTAACAAAGCTATACTAGAGACTTATTTATGTTTTTGTTGGAAACATGCATGCCAATTGCCATGCAAGGGAGATGCATATAAAAGCTTAAAAAAGCCAGTAGAGGTTTGGTCCGGGTGGTAATGTTACTCGTTATTACACTAGAAATTGTGAGTTTAAATTTCGCTGGTTACATTGTATGACTTTAAACTTCTCTTGAATTAAAAAAAAAAGAAAATCTTAAACGATGATTGGAGCATATTAGGTCATCTGCTCCGTGCAAAGTACATGCATGTAAAAGCTTAAACGATAATTATGCTTACCGGCCAGTATTTTCTTAATAATTTGGTACCTGCTACCATCCTTAGCAACCGGCGAGCTCATGCAGAATAAATATAATTGTGGCATATCCTTTTGAGATTTGATAGGAAATAAAAAGAAAAGAAGACGTTGACAAAGATAAAGAAAAGAAGACGATGACTAACGACTCATTTTTGTTTCTTTGGGTCTAGGGGTGAAATCAGAAATTTGATTTTTGGGACTCAAAATTTAATTAAAAAGATTGATGATAAATAAATGTAAAAAATTAGGGATTTGTAATATTTTTTAAAAAAAACTTACATATGTTTATTATTATTTTTATTTGAGTAAAATGCACCATACCCTCCTGTGTTTTCACAAAGTTGCATAATAAACCTTGTATTTTAAAAAGTCGCGTTATAAACCCTGTGTTATGAAAAACGTTGCATATAACCCCCCGCCGTCTATTTTTTTGTCAATTTTAACGTGAGTGTAATACACACGCTTGAAATGCAAGTATGACATTTATAAAGTTTTAAAACACATGCAGAAGGACGAAAATACCCTTTTTAACATCAGTTGCTAATTGCCCCTTGTGTTTTCGATAAGGTTGTAAATGACCCCTTGTGTTTTCGATAAGGTTGTAAATTGCCCCTTGTGTTTTTTATAAGGTTTCTAATTGCCCCTATGTTTTTTTATAAAGATGTAAATTGCCCCTTCAAAGATTAAAAAAAAAAAAAAATTGACAATCCTAGAGAGAAAAACTATTTCAAAGTGATTTTTCTTCGATTTGAAGTTGATTTTGCATTGATTTAAAGATTTTAATCTACTTGTAGAAGAACGTGATTCCAAGTAAAGGTACGACTATTGCTAGTTGCAATATGACTTTGAACTTCAAGCATAAGATTTATATTTTTTATGGTGGACATCAGTGTTTTGTTATATAAGCTATACATTTTTTATTCTTTTAATTAAATGATATTTATTAGTTTAAGGTTGTAGATCTCCTTAGAAGGTAGACTAGCACATGATTTTGATATTACAAAATGAAAAATGTTGTAAATACCTCCCTCTAATATTAAAAAAGTAATAAATACCCCCTTCTGATATCAAAAAAATTGCAAATACCCCATTTGACGGATTTATCTTTAAACGAGGACAATTTTGTCTTTTTACAAGGCTAACTAACAGAGTTAAACAGAATTTGAGTTTGGGGCGCGTATGCAACGTTTTTCATAACACAGGGTTTATAACGCGACTTTTTAAAACATAGGATTTATAATGCAACTTTGTGAAAACACAGGGGAATATGATGCATTTTACTCTTTTTATTTTTTAAAGGTTGGTCCCCCTCTAAATGGCCTAGTTCCTTCACTGGTTGGCTCTTCCTCTTCTTCACCCCTCGCATAATGAACGTTTAATCCAAAGAACTGTTTTTTTTTATTAAATAGATACGTTGTTTTTTACCCTACTTCACCTTTATTGCTGTTGAACAAGTTGTCTGTTTTACGAACCAAATCCTCAACCAATGTTGTATGATCAAATAAACAGAAATATGAAGCAAGCTGAGATTAATTTCAACTGATGATTGCAAAACACGGTTCTTTTTTGTCTCAATAAGAAGAAGCATAAGTAACTTACTGTTGAAGACCATAGAATTTAATTACATAAGTAACTTACTGTTGAAGACAATAGAATTTAGCAGCATATTTAGATAAAAATTATAATGGCATCTCCGAAGATTACCGACATAAACCTTTTTTATACTTTTGTTCCTTAGGGATGTGGTTCTTTGTTTCGTCAATAAGTAAAGATGATAAGATCTTTAAGATCTTGTTCTTAGTTTTCTATGTGCCTTCACCAGCACTGTAATACCCGAGACTCTTCTGCAGGGGCTTGGATTTTAAAATTAGAGACCAAAATTTAAATAAGAACATTCATGATAAGGGGAAAAATGAAGGGACCGTTAATTTATTTTTAACGATACTGTATAGGTTTTTTTAACAATAATAATTTTTTTTAACAAAACTACATAGACTTTGTTTTAAAAAAAAATCTCAGGGGGCCGGGGCCGGCTCCGCCCCTGCTTATCATCAAAACATATGATTAAGTCCTTCAAATTAACAGAGGACTTGAAGAATCAAAAGATAAGAAGCGTGAAAGTCTTTAACATCAAGATAATGCCGCCTAAAGACCCTCTAATATTAAGTACTTAGTAGCCAAAATTAGTTAAAGTGGACTAAAAATTAGAAATGGTAGAATGGTAATAAAACCCTTGACAGACTGAAATGGAAGAGTCGAAGAATGTAGAATTTAAAGATTGTAAGACAAGGTTGAATGCCTTAGAGTCTAGTAGCTCCAATGTCCAGTTTAGATGCCTAATTGAGCAAACTAAAAGTAGACCAATGACTGAAAGTAGTTAGAAGAGTAACTACTCATTGCCACTTCACTACAGAGCGAGTAGCCTTATAAGCTCGATGGGGAAAGAATCAACATCTATGGGTTCCATACGTAACTTGTAATTGTTATCCTTTCTCTTCTGATGTCTGGCATCAGACTAGATCATATCTCTTTACGCCTGCTTATTGAAGATTGCCAATAAATTATTCGCAGTTATGGGAGTTACTCCACTTGACTCATGTTTATCGAGAAGTCAACTTTTGTGTAGATTCAGTTTTCGCTTGGCATCTCGATTCTCGATCACATACTTGATCAACTGCAACTACTGTTTGAGAGAGACAGAATGAGAGAGACTACCCCAGGATGATGAGTTAGAACTTGCCAGCTTATTGAGTTTTAAAAAAAAGAAGTGTCCATTTGTATTTGTAGGGTCAAAGGTCAAGTACCTGGGCGTTTGAATCAGGTCTACTAGGGCGAGCTCAAGGTTTAATCAATCTGCTCCCTTTGCAGATAAAGTGAGGTTTGACTCAACTTTGGAGCCCAATGAGATAGTCTAGACCCAATTCAAAGTTCGTTGTAGGTCTTGACTTCGTGGCATGGTCCATGAGCCGTATTGGTTCTTAAATTATATCGATTTGAGTTGTAGAATAAGCCCATAAGAATGTTACTGGGCCTTGGGTTGATAGGCTCCAACTAAGACTTATTTTAAAGACGACAATATTTATATAACTTTAGTCATATTTGAAAATAATTTTTTTTTAACTCAAATGAGAAAACTCAAACATGCTTAGTAACCGTCAAGTCGAATAACACTTTTCGACACTATATGAGAAAAATTAAGTGAACTATAATAACCATCAGTCCAATAAATTACACCCCCACTTTGGCACTAATTTACAGTGAACCATGTTGGCATCTCCATGATAGTTTCGTCGCGATCTATGAATATACTAACCGTATAGCAATTTATTAACTTTTTTAGTATGAGATTGAAAAGCTTTTGGTCACGCCGTTAGAGCTTTGGTTCAATGGGCTTTGTATGTGAGATGTTGTGAGATTGATTATTACTGACTATAATAAATGTTGTATGGTCTTAGGCCTCTCTTTAATAGAAAAGGAAAAAAAAAACTTTTGGTCACAATCGCATTTTTTTATTTGTTCCAACACTTAAAATTAATGTAAAAAATGTTGTAATTAACTTTAACCGTTACATATGATCCTATTGCCAATTTTCTACTACAACGGTTTTTTTTTTTCTATAAATAATAAGCAACGGTTTGCAATTAACCTATAATTTTAAAACGGTTGAAAAAACTATAATATCACGAAAAATATTAACAAAAGGAGTAAAAAAAAAACTGTTGCAATTAAATAAAAATCATTCCAAAATGCTTTAGTTTATACCGTGATTAAAAAGTCCTATTGCAACGGCTTTTTAATTTTTTAAATGGAGCGTTGCAAAAGAGTTAAAATATTGTAATTGATGAAAATTGCGAGTCATTGATTTTCCAAAGTGAACTTTCCTTTCGTTTTCTCACTTTTTCCCTAATTCTCTAAGCGTAAAGAAATTAAATTTTTTGGCAAAGGAGTTTCATTCATTCGGTTGAATCTAGGGTAGTTACGAAGATGATTAATCCTTAAAATGTATTTGTAATGAATAGTTAAAATTTTAAAATAGTTAATCTAATAACTCATAATACACCTCATCTAACAGATGAGAGAATCCACGTCCCAATTGCTAAACCTGGAAACACTCAATGAATATTTGTTGAAATATTTTTTTTTTTAAGTAAGCAAGTGACTCTATAAATTCTAAATTCTCTGTACAACAAAAAAGGTGTTCAACAGCCTACAATTCTTGAATTAAAGTTCCAGGCAGCACAAATTGGAAGGTTGAGCAAACTATAATATTTGTTGAAAACTTGGAAACTCTCAACCTCGTCACTTTTCTTTTTCTTATTTTTCTTTACAACAAAATGTGTTCTAAAATAATTATATATGATTTGAATTAAGGGTCTATATTGGGCATTTGGTCCAGTAATATGATTCTTGATTTGGATGCGAGAAGTTTTAAAATCAAGTCTTATGTATAAATATCAATGTAAAATAGTTTAGATTTCGCTTAAATAAATAAAAAAAGGAAAACACAAAAATTAAGGGCCCGCAAGAGAGAGTGAATGAGTGAGAGATGCTCTGCTAATGACTTTGGCATGTTGTTCAAATACAAGAACAATGAATTCAAACTGACCATCGTTCATTCATATAGTGCTACTCATCATTCCTATATGATTCTTCATTTTAAATGCTGCTATGAGTCCCCAAACTTTATAATCACTTCTGTAATAACTCTACAATAATGTTTTAGCCAAAACCAATTCAAATTTTCAAATTCATACAAATAACAAAAATATTTATTTGTTAACAAAATGAGGGCCATCATTGTTATGAGGGGATGCGAATTCGCTATCGATCTAGCACCAAAAGAATCTGTCCTGGAAATAAAAGCGAAAATACAACATTTCCTTAACGTTCCTGTCACTTCACAAATTCTAACAGTTTGCGGATTGGAGCTTATTGATGGACTCGACATGGAAGACTATCCAACTATCACCAAAGGCACGAAAATTGTACTCTCCATCAAAAGCGATGATCAACCTAATTCGTTTCAACAAGGTTCCCAAGTTCAAATCACGGTTAAATTTTCTGCGCGGAAAATCAACATAGAGGTTGAAAGAACCGAAACAGTTGGCAGCCTAAAGGAAAAGATTCATATAATTGACGGCACCCCAATAAAGAGAATGTCACTCATCTTTGCCGGAAAAGAGATGGATGAAGATTTTCGTTATTTGAGTGAGTATGGAATTTGCGAATTTTCAGAAATTATTGTGTTCCTCAAGAATATGACAAAGATGATAGCTGATCCACCATCAAGAAAGCTTAGCCTTGTGGTGCAGACTTCATCTAGTTTGCTTAATGGAGCAAGCATTCCATTGGAGATGAATGATTTGAATACTGTAATTGAGTTGAGACAATTGCTATTGACTAGAAAGATACTGCCTATGGATGACTATATATTTATTCATAAACAAAGGATTATGCGTGAGAATTGTAGCCTTCGTTGGCATGGGGTTGAAAATGGGGAGTGTTTGTATGTTTTTAGAGGGACTGTTAGCCGGGGTGGATACTAGTATGGTTTTTATTTTTGTTTCAACACCATTGTAAGGTTTGGGATAAGATTTATTACCTCCCTTTTTCTATGATTTTTGAAAGATCAAAGATATATTACCTCCCTTTTTACTATGATTTTTGAAAGATCAATAAATTGCTGACTACATATATGAGTCTTGTCATTTCAAATACTCTGAAATGACTCTTTTTTTCTCGAATGATGTAGGAACTCAAATGACGGAACTTGATTACTGAATTATTCATCGGAGTCTGACTATCAACTGGTAAATCTTGGGTACAGCGGTGCGCTCTCACACATGTACCAAGTCCTTAATTAAAGGCGAAACTCTAAAATAGTAGAAAATGTTCAGCCAGCAATCTCGCAGGAACGATTTCACCTCCATTACCACTTGGTTCAAGTACTACATATTGAATTAGCTTTGTTGGTGCCGACCTCATTGGTTTTGCGGCACTTAAATTACAGAAATATGTATTGCGGCCTATAATAATTTTCAGATGCTTAATTAACCCTTTGTTTTTCAATTTTATCTGTGTTATGAGTTTTTGCAATTTTGTCTGTCTATTCTGCTTTAATTCCCCTGCTTTTATCAAGATTTTCTGCTTCCTTTTGTCTTCTGCCCCCTGATTTATTGTTGAAATTTTCTGTTGAGTTTGTTGGTATATTAAATTGAAGCTTTCGGTAAAATATTATTTTACACTCGCTGCTCTTTTCACTCAGAAAAGAAAACGAAGAGAAAACGAGTTGTGTAGCTTTCTTTCCTTTATGACAGGAGTCATGTGACAAAAATCATGCCATAAGATATTCTTCAATGGCAGAACATTATATATTATGAAATACACAAAGTGTAAACGAGTTAACATCCTCTGTATTTTATTAAAAATAAACAATATTTTTTATATTTTATAAATAAGTTGATTACTCCATGTATTTTAAAAATACAGTTGATTACCCCTGTGTTTAAAAAACGTAATTGATCTCTGCTTATATTTTATAAATGAATTGATTATCTCTGTGTTTTAAAAGCAAAATATAATCTTTTTTTTGTCAAGATAATATAATTTTTCACTAATCCTAAATTTGATAAATTATCAAAAATTGGTTAAACGGGAAAAAACTTTGTTGTCTTTTTTTTTTTCGCTTAATAAAGTGGAGGATGAAAGAGGAAAAGGATAAGGCAGTTCATTCCTCGAGGTTGTAAATGCCAAAGATATTTTTTTTTTTTTTTTTTTTTTTTTTGTCATTAATGCCAAAGAGATCATTTCCCATACTCACGCCTATATGGACGAGCCTAATTTATAATTTTGCCTATCCCAAGAAGAGACAACTTTCCACATTTGATTGTTTGATGATTGATACCATGATAGAGCTTTATCTCTCCAACCATAACCTTCTAGAAGTGTGAGAAAAGGATCCAAACCATCATAGCCTCATCTCTAATACTGCTACAGTATAGTCATGCAATGATATCTTTATCCCCACGTCCCTGACGTCTGATGCTCATCTTCTGTTGGGAATAGAACATATACATACACACACAATGCAGTAAAAATTAACACATAATATTTTTAATGTGATTTAACTCTCTGTTTATATTCATAATCCAAGTAATTAAAAACTCTATTATTCATGCAATGATTCTTTATCCCCACGTCCCTGACGTCTGATGCTCATCTTCCCCATACCGCAATTTCATACTAGGCGACAGTTTGTGCATAGTTTACGTTTATCTTTGAAAATAAATATATGCAATGTGGGAAAGCGTCGTTACGTGGTCGAACTCCATCCATGCCCTCGTGCGGGCATGCATTTGACGTTCTATGGCATTGGATGCTTGATCCCTGTACCATGTCCAAGGATATGACTACAAGAGGATCATCATGAGCTACATTAAATTCAACCAGTAGTGAATTATTTGCTTTTTTTAGACTTTTGGGGGAGATTTAAGTAGTGAAAACAATTAATTGCAAACGGCGTCTTTTTGGGATAATTGGGTTTTTTTATTAGAGACGAATTTAAAATTTTTAAGAAGAAATTAAATGATCAATCAAAGAGTTGCACTTTGACCCCAAAAAAAAATCTAAGAGTTGCACGGATATATTTTTTTAGTATGGACAAATTAATTCAAAGTAAAAATATATTTAAATACAACTGATGCCAAGGGCCTTTGGTCTTGGAATAATGTTATTCGCTGTGTATGCGGTAAGAGGCTGCGAGCTCAAATTTTTCTAGTTATGTTGTACGGTCTTAAGCTTCATTCGAATTTAAAAAAAAAAAAAAGTAGAACAGATGTGGACCATATGTACATGCGCTCCGATTTGTTATTGTCATGTAACTAAAATAAATGAGTAAAAAAATGGGATATTCTTTACCCAAAAAAAAAAAATAATAATAATTTTTGCTATATTTGATAAGTTAATTTCACATGAAAGCTTAAGATGGCGTTTGATTGTTAAGATGATTATTATTTACTTTTGTAGAAACTGAATGCTGTCCTTTTTTGGGTTCTTTTTTTTTTTTTTCCTTCTTTCTGCTGCTTTTTTGGGTCAAAAAATGAATGTTGAACTGGAAAGAAACTTATGTGCTAAATCTTCATGAATACACTAAAATTTAACTAATTCGAGAGTAATTTAAAAGAAAGAGTTGAAACTCAACTTTTCTAACTTTTTTTTTTAATTTTAAAAAAGAACTTTAATCGAGACTAAAATCCTTTCATTAATGTTCTTAATATGTTTGCAAATTAGGTGTAGCAATCTACAAGTAGATTGGATAGCAATGTTCCTAATATTGAACTTGAAGGAATTCTGTATAATAACCTTCCCCATAGTGAGGTTAGTTAACTTTTGTGTCTTAGTTAATATAAATTTATCTGTTTTCTGACAACAAAAAAAAAAAAAAAAAGAAACTAGAATATTGCTTAACATTTTTCAGTTTTCTAAATTATACTAGACATTTCGTCATTCTTACATACAGTGTTACAATTTCCTATTTGTTTTCCGTAACAACCAATAATTATTTCGATATTAGTAGCCATACATGATTTTTTTTTTCTGTCAATAATTATTATTAAGAAAATAATGTACATATATACTAATCAATCCCACTATCAAGAATATCACAACGCAAAAGATAATTCAGCCGAGGGATACAAGTAGCCAGATGTGGTTGTCTTTACAAAATCAGCGCACAGAAACCCACACGAAAATAAACATAAGAGAATGCCAAAATGAATAAGAGGAAAGAGAAAAAGGAGGAAGAAGTATGCGAAATTTCCACGCTCTCTTGCTCTTTTTTTTTTTTCCTTATTAAAACTCTATTACACTCATAGCGAGAAACATACGCTAACTAGACCAAGGGCCTGATGGTGCATGCACTCTTGCTTTGTTGCTAAGCTTCTGAGTACTCCTTTTTTCTTTTTGAAAAAGAATCATGGTTCTTTTTTTTTTCTTTTTGTTAAAAATCATCTAAACGAGTCGCACATACACCCTAATACATGTGTTTCGGCACTAAGGGCATCCCCGAAGAGCGGGAGATTTTGTGACATTTTTCATTGGCTGGAGTTCTATCTAAAATCAATTAATTTTAAATGGAGTAGTTTAAAATCTTACAAAATAGTCTAAAATTTTTTAATATAAAATAAGTGTATATACTAGTTTTTTATTTTTATTTTTTATTTTTATCGTGAGCTTCAGTTCAGTCAATAGAGAGCACAAAACAAAAGCAGGCGGCTAGTTATCCGATAACTGTACATCTTATCGGTCGGTTCTCGCGTGTTTTCAAGAACGATACGCCATTTGGTGTGAGTGTGCTTGCCTGTGACTCCATATTTACATGTGTCATTAATGCCATGGTTAACTTGGTTACTTGTTCAACTTCTCAGAACTTTTTTTTCTTTTTTTTGTCAACAACTTCTCAGAACTGAAAACCATAATAGCTGTTGTTATCTGAATTAACTTCTATTGTTCTTCGGTGACGTTATTGCTGTTGCAGCTGTAACTTTTGACTCTACCATTGTCCACGACTTCTCATGGGCTAGGTTTTTTCTTGTTTTTAAATTTATTTACTAGTCCCCGACAAAAAAAAAAAAAAAAAAAAATTATTTACTAGTCTTTCAAAGTAGCTTCAAGTTTGGCAATCGACAATTTTTTTTTTTTATCAACTATTATAGTTGGTATCAGAGCCAACTCCAAGCTATCTTATTCGGTATAATTATAGTTTTATGCGTAA
This sequence comes from Ehretia macrophylla, assembly GCA_037974665.1. NCBI lineage: Eukaryota > Viridiplantae > Streptophyta > Magnoliopsida > Boraginales > Ehretiaceae > Ehretia > Ehretia macrophylla. The sequence continues at coordinate 51,927,552 of CM075772.1, read as the reverse complement.
GTAAATTGGTGTTATTCCTGCATTATAGCTCCTTGATTATTGATCTATGGAGAATTTATTTCATTGAACTTATGAGATTTATCGAAGTGTAAAAGGTACTCATTTAAAGAGTAACGAATGTATGTGAATCAAAATTAATTGCCTTTTGACTTGTTAGATCTATTCGTAATAATTATTCACATGTAACTTAGTTAAAGTTATTTTTGCCATACACATATATGATATGTGATCATTTATATAATCAGTGTCTAGCTTGCAAAGTTGTATATGTATCCGAATTTAATAAATGTGCACAGGCCTTTCTTGGGTTTTAATCTAACTTACATAGGTACTATAACCCTTTTACTTTGGACCTGTCAAAGTTATGTGCTAACTGGTATATGGATCAAAGTCTTGCATGTGTCGAATAAAAAAAAAGAAAAAAAAGGAGAGGATGATTCTTAAAATCTAGTAATATCAATAGTTAGCCTTCTAGAGCTACCATATATTTTTATGGGCAAATTCAAGTTCACCAAATGATGATGTTATAATGATTCACATGCTACAATACACACATATTTCGTATTTGTATGAAGGCATTATATTTAGATTATCATGATGTCTATTTTGGACTTATGAGCCAAATTAATGATTATATATATTTTTCGGCATATGTTTTATGAAATATTTTGGAGAAACATTAATGATGTATCAGTATGTGAAACTAATTTTTAATTGATGTCATTATTAAGGATATGACATTAATGACTTCAGAGTAGCCAAAGCATCCTAAGTCATTTGTGATATTAGGTAGTCATTCCTATCTAAATGTATTTAAAGGACTATATAAAGTTAATTGACATCAATAGTTGTATTTAGTTTATGAAAATAATTTACTTGGCCCCACAGTTGGGTGGTTATTTTTATAGACTTAATAAAATAAGATAGTGAATTTAGCGTCAAAAGAATATATTCCTAGACCCACAAGTATGGACTATTTATCTTTTGATGTTTAATTTATTGGTCTTATAAAAAAGTTAGTAAATTCATGCATGATGTAACCTCTGCTCATAGGAAGGTTTGAATTTACTATTTAAATTTAACATTGGTTAATTCGAAATTAAGTTATTGTTCATAGCATGATGTATGTGTTTTCTTGGTTATTGTGGTTGTTCCTACTACTATTTTAATGATACTTCTCATATTCCAATTTTGACTGGTGACAATTTTTCTGACTAGAAAGAGAAAATTCTCTCGACTCTTGGGTGCATGGACCTTGACTTGACGCTTTGTGTGGATGAAACACCCACCCCTACAAAATCAAGTTCGCCAACTAATAAGAGTTTGTATGAGCGGTGGAGCGATCTATTCGCTTAAGTTGTATGCTCATCAAATCTCACATCAGTAAAAGCATTTGAGGTTTCATCCCTGATTGTAATAAGGTTAGAAAGTTTATGATCAGAGCCAATATTGAAGAACAATTTTTAAAATCTGATAAGGCATTCGCTAGCACCCTAATGAAGAAGCTTTCGGGCATAAAGTTTGACAATTCCAAGATTGTGCATGAGCATATAATGGAAATTAGGGATGTCTCCTTTATGTGTTGTGAATCTCTTTTAGTTGATGCCCCTAATAATACATGGTGGATTGATTCTGTTGTACAATTCATATTGCTACTACTATGCATGGCTTCCTAAACTCCAGAAAGGGAAGTGAACGATGCATCTATTCATAAAATCGGATGCGTTGACAGGTGGAACCTGTGGTAACTTTTAGGATGATTTTAGAAACATGATATGTTTTAGATCTAAATAACACCTTTTATATTCTATTGTTTTTTAGAAATTTAGTTTTTGTTTCCAAACTCGCTAAACATGGTTTTGGATTCAATTTTCATAAATATATTTAATTTTGAAATTTTCAAAAATAATATTTTTATTGGTTCTGAAAATTTGGTTATCTTTAGAAATTTAGATTAGATCCCACATATGAGTGTAGTCTTTTGACTACACATGAGGATATTAGTAGTAAATGGTGCATCATTAATGAAAACTCCTCAAAACTATGGCATAGGAGATTGGGACACATCTCCATAGAAAGGATCAAAAGATTAGTAAATGATAGAGTACAAACTCTTGATTTTACTGATTTTAATACTTGTGTTAGTTGCATAAAGGGCAAACAAACCAACAAGTCCTCTAAAGGAGCTAAGAGGAGTATTGAGATACTTGAGATCATACATACAGACATATGGGAACCCACTCTCATTCCTTGCATGAATGGACAAAAATACTTTGTCTCGTTCATTGATGACCATACAAGGTATATATACCTCTATCTTCTGTTTGATAAATCTGAGGCACTAGATGCCTTACAGAAAGACAAGAAAAAAAATATTTTAAGGTCAGACATAAGTGGGGAAGATTATGGGAGGTATACAGAAATGGGTCAAATGCTTGGTCCATTCGCGAAATTCCTTCAAAAAGAAGGCATTATTGCACAATATACAATGCCTGGAGCACCTCAACAAAATGGGGTGGTTGAAAGAAGGAATCACATACTCATGGACATGGTAAGAAGTATGATGAGTAATTCTAATCTCCCTTTGAGTTCAAGGAGTAAAACATTAAAGACTACAGTTTATGTCTTAAACAGAGTTTCATCCATGGTTGTTTCCAAAACACCTTTTGCATTGTGGAATGGATGGAAACCTAGTTTAAGACATCTGCATATTTGGGATTGTCTTGTAGAGGTTAAGGTTTATAACCCAAACATAAAGAAACTGGACCCAAGAACAGTGAGTGGATTTTTCATTGGTTATAGAGTAAACTCAAAGGGGTATATATTTTACTGTCCCTCACACACTCCTAAAACTGTTGAGTTCCTTTATGTCTCGTCATGTCTCCTAAAAAGCCAACTCAACAACCATCCTACTACTACCTTCACCTTTATCCCCTGCTACCAGATAACTATGGGAATAGGGACCGTCTATAAGTTTTTTGTATTGCGTTTTTTAAATATACCAAATTTATATTAATTTAATGCACTAAATTTCAAAATATAAACTAAACACTACAAAAAAAACTATATTTTACGAGAGACGGTTCCCCTCACCATGTCGTCGCCAATTTGGACTTTGCGACGGCACGGTGAGGGGAAACATCCATCAGACACGAGATGGTTTCCAAAATCGTACCCATCGCCAAGCCGTCACCAATTTGTCGATAGCTGTGAAACTATCTCCAGCCCGTCTCCAATTCTTCCGTCACTAAGCCCTCACCAAATTTCCCGTCTCCAAGCTGTCATAACAGTTTGCTGTCACCGTGCCCTCGCCAACTTAACCTGTCCCCAAGTTGTCACAAAAATTGTCCTCACTAAGCCCTCGCAAACCTTTCCCGTCACCCGGCTGTCACCAATGTTTGTTGTCACCGAGCACTCGCCAACTTAACCCCTCACCAAACCGTCACCAAAATTGTCATCGCCAAGCCCTCGCCAACCTTTCCCCTCCAAAATTGGAGACAGGAGCGCCTCCTGTCACCAAAATTGTTGTCGCCAAGCTCTCGCCAAAATTAAATTAAAATTAAAAAAAGAAAAACTATGGACCATGTACAACCAAACAACAATTAAAACAAACTAAATATACAATAAAAGAGCTACCAAAGTAGAATTATTTTATTAACTAGTATAGATCTGAAATGTTATCTCATAGACTAGTTGTCAAAACATTTGAAACAAAAATCAATAGCGTGTGTTGTGTCCCAAACATTTGAACCAAAAAGCAATATTGTGTGTCGCGTCCCAAAAGTTCACCAAAGCTTTTAGAAGCATTAGCTCTAACACCTGAAATTTAAAGTACTCACCTCAGTAGTGTATTCTTTAATATTGGTAATAACAGTATATTTCTAGTGCAATTGAGCAACTTGTATAATACATTTGGGTATACGAAACCTATAATGTATTCATTATAATTGTATAAGTCCACCGTTGCGGGATGCACATAAGCATTAGCTAAAAATGTTTGGTAACCCAAGAAAATATATTCATATAACATGAAAATAACTAAAGCATTTAAAACTAGAACTTACATAGACATAATCACAATCAAATTTTGATGGATCCAGGAGCTTGATAACTGAAGAAGTGGCAGATGACATTGAACTTCTTTCCCTTGTAAGTTCCTTCTTTCAATAAAAATCTTTTTAGAGAAAAGAGCTGATGAAAAGCAAAAAGGTCTTGACTCTAATTCTCTTGATTATCTAATAGCAGAGTACATTACATAAAACACAAAGTTAAACAACTTCTCAAGTTCAACTACACCATAACATATAATTAATGTAACTATCAAATACATTCCATTTTCTAGCATGCATTTAGCTCGTTAATGTCTAAAACTCTTTCTAGCTAGTATTATTTGTGGCTTCACAATTCTTAAGTTCTTTTTGGCTAACATTATTCTCATATTACTAAGTTAGACATTCAAACAACCTTTAGACTTAATTTAATTCAACTACAAGTCACACAAATAAGATCAGGACATATTTTACTTCAAGTTGACTTATAGAATAAAATCTATAGACATTCTACCTTTCAACGAATTGAAGACCTTTTAGATTAGTTGTTATTATTATTAGCTTGTACATGGCTTTTACATGCAGCTTCTTCCTACAATATTAATTGAGCTATTTAATTGCCCAACCAGCTATTGAACTCAACTCCATCCACAGTTATAATAAAAGTTGCTAGACATTCATATCATACAACTAACACTAAGCAAGAAACATGTTAACAAATCACTCTAAGCTTGCTAGAAAATAATAATAGGTAACTTAACAATTTATTAAGCATTTACATAACAAGTCGAGGTCACGGGGGAAGGGTATTGGCCCACGGCAATCACTGCCATGGCCTGAACAGTCCAGGCCAAAAACACACACACGTGCACACCAAATAGCCATAAAGCCTTTACATTTTCACAATAAGCTTTACCAAGATAGTTACTTGATTGCATCATTAACTACACATTAAAAACCTCAAAGTTCATCTAGCAACATTTATATCATTTCAAAGGTAACACAACAATTTCTTTTCGTATACATGTGAAACTCAAATTGAGGAACGAACTTATAGTTCTGCTACTGGACTCAAATCTGAAACTTTAATTCTTCAAATCTAAAGCTTCTAGAACCATTTTTTTTTTTTTTGGATTACATTAGAGGCTAAGCTAGTCTAACTACAATGAAAAATGATACAAATTTTGCTCAAATGTATATGGTTTTAGAGTTCACTCATCGAGTTAGATATAGATGATAGTGATAGATATTGCCACAAGTACGAGCTTTTAACTAAACACAAAGCGATATGGGAAAAAAAAGCGAAGATAACCTTTCATCACCTTAGCTACCAACATTCATAGGTCAACCATTTTCACTACTCATCACATACACACATATCCATATACAAACAATAAAATCACAAAAAACTGCCCAACCATCATAAAATAAATTTCCAATGTACAATAAGAAAGAGGCCGAGCATACCTTTACTCGAAGGTTTTTCACATTGTCTACCTTCGCATTCGGGCTAAGCCTGCCCAACTGGTCCAAAATCCTGTTTGACCTAGGTGAAGGAATCAATAAAACAAGACCAAAAACATGGTTGGAAAACAGCAACCTAAATCATAGAACTTCCACCATAGAGGACACCTAACCCAATTTGGCCTCTGCTTCTTCTCTATTGTCAACATTCTTATCCACCTGCTTGTTGTAAGAAATATAAACTACTTTAAGAAAAGATTATCCACCTACTTATTGTGGGATCAATATTGAGTTTGTTTGACTCTTTTTTCTTTCATTTACATTATCTTAATTACTTAAATTTACTTTTGGAGAGTACAATTCTCAAATGAGAAAGCATCAAAGTCCAAAGTAGTAAGCCCATCAAGACATTTAGAGTTGTAAAGTTAGTTACTGCTACTGAAATTATGGTTTCATACAACCAACAATTGAACTTTAACATAATTTAGATAGTTATCTGCAAGACAAACCTGTGGTGACTTTTCGGCTGCCGATCTCAGATCATTCACGGCTCCCTCCCAGTCTTCTATCAAGAGTTTAACCTCATCTCTCTGACCCAAAAGGAAAAGATAAAAAGGAAAAAAAGAAAAGGAAAATCCTTAAGTTCCAAAATAGGATATTTTCAAAGCAAATTCAACAAAATATTCCCAAATGTAGTCAGACATAGTCAATATCTTCACATTCTATAGCAAACAAAAAAGGCAATTCAAAAAACTAAAATTATTTAAAATTGAAAAATAAAAACAAAATCCAACAAAAAAAATTGAAAAAACTGCATATATCCTATATATATATAGGAGTGAGTGGGTGGGTGAGTGGGGGGGGGAGGATGTTCACGGGTGAGGGTGGGTCACGGGGTGGTGTATGGAACTGGGGAGACGCCGGGGGAGGGGGTATTCACCGGTTGGGGTAAGTGGCGGGATGGGGGGACTTGAGGGGGATAGGTCATGGGTGGAGGTAAGGGACTGGGATGTGTGGTCACGGGAATGGGGGTGGGGGGCTGTTTTTAAAATTTAACAATTTTTCAATATTTTTTTTTTTTAAGATTAGTGGTGACGGCCTATAAAATTTCGTCACCGTTTCAATATTTTTTTAAAAGAAAAAATTATAGGAATTTTTGGTGCCGTCTCCAAGGTGTTTTCGTCTCCAATTTTGGAGACAGAAGGCTCTCCCGTCGCCAATTTTGGAGACGGCGAAGTATGCCGTCACTAACAGTGACGGCTTGGTGACGGTTTTTTCCGTCTCATATTATGCCGTCACTGTCCTGTCACAAAATTGGTGTTAATATTTTCCTTCACCAAGCCATTGCCGTATTAGTGACGGGATGGCGACGGCCCGTCGTAAAATTTAATTTTTTTGTAGTGAAAGTTATAGCAAGTGATGTGCATATATATAAATGTTCAAAGGAGTATCCTGCCTGACCCGATACGAGAAAGTAACGGTCAAAATCCCTCTTTTACTCTGCACTATTGATTCTACTATTATCCATGAATCTAGGAAATTTTTGTTTGCATTGTATTATTTGGTTTACGTACCAAAATAGGAATTGGAAATTGGGTTTTATGTCTATGATTAGATAGCAAATATAACATATAATAGCCATCGAATTTCAAGCATCCTAAAGAAATTCTAACTAAAACCACTTAGTATAGGAACTACTCGTGAAAAAGAAAAAAGAACAAAAAAGAAAAAAAAGACATTTGTTCGTGACTTTGGATGTCCTAGTACTGCTACCAATCGAAACTATATTCTTAAGTCTAGATATTTGTATTGAAGTTTTAACATTATAAATCCTCAAAAAGTCACCCTTAATTGCATAGTTCAAAATTTATTTGGAGCACGCTTGGAGGTTACTGAAAAATCTTGTAAATTCTATTTGATTGACCATGAATAGAGAGTATTTAAGTTAAATGATTGACGAGAGGGATCCCGAACTGAGGTAAGCGACCCACACCTAGTTGAAGCGGGCTAATCCGAGCCAATCCTAACATATACAGCTAATGCCCAACCTGGATGCTGATCCGACCTCACCCCGACCCAAGAAAACCCCGACCTCATTACTAGCTGCCCTGATGGGACATAAAGCCGCACCGCATTAAATGCTGTCAGGTCCGAATTTAGTATAAATAGAGTTATTTCCCTTCATTTCAAAGGTAACTGCTCATTAAATGCTCTCAGCTACTTCGCCAGCTCGGACATACTAATCATTCACACGGCCGAGGGGAAAATCCGGGTCATCACCCCGCCTTTTCCTTCCTTTTCCCTATGCAGGTCAGGTAGCTGACCAGAAAAGTTCAACTCGGAGGCCAACCTGAAAAGTCCAGCTCGGCAGGAGAAGCCCCCAACCTCAACGTCGAGATTCTGACCTTGACAATTTGGCGCCGTCTATGAGAAATGGAGTTCTTTCTATCACTCTCCTCACCACTCATTGAGAAACCATCATGGTGCAAACGAGAAGCCACAGCGCACCGGTAAAAGATTCGCCCAACCCGGATGGGAACCTCGAAACCACGCAGGTGCCTAGCCAAAGCCCAACTCCAGCCAACGTTGGAACGAGCCAACGTATACACTTAGCCACTCAAACCAACCCCATGACAGATGGAGACCCCAATTCTAGCCTGTCACCGGAGATAAAGATGATGTTGAGGATGTTTGAAGAACTTAAGGAGCAGGTAGCCCGGCTAGCTAGGGACCCCTCGGCTCTGCAAGTAGCTACGCCGCGGCCCGCGCGTCCACAGTTCCGTATCCCAGACCCAAGGAAAAAACGGATGCAAGACGAGGAGGGCTTCTTGGAGCCGGTGGCGGGACCTGAGGAGGCGAGAGGTAGAAAGGCAGCTGAAGCCGTCCCCGAGTAGGCCAAGACCGTGGCTGCCATAGCCAAGGCCATTAACCAGCTCGGCATAAGCCCACTCTCACCCGAGGTGCTAGCCACGCCGCTACCCACGGGCAACCGGATGCCCAACCTAGCAGTCTACAATGGGGACGGCGACCCAGCCAACTACTTGCTCAACTTTGACCACCATATGACCTTGCATGATATGTCCGACCTCATGAAGACGAAGACATTCCCGACTACCCTGGTTGGCAATTCCTTGGACTGGTTCCAAAAACTTCATCCCGGATCTATTGTAAGTTTTTATCAGCTAGCTGAGGCTTTCTTGTCCCGCTTCGCGGGAAGCCGACGCGCCACCCGCCACACTACTACATTGCTGTTGGTGAAGCAGCATAGGGGGGAAAGTTTAAGGGCTTATACAGCCCGATTCAATGAAGAGTCGCTCAGAATCCCCAACCTGGATGACTTCATGGCGTTAATGGCTTACTAAAGCGGGCTCAGGTCGGGACCCCTTACATCCTCCTTGGTCATCGACCCCGTGGATACTGTAGCCGAGCTGATGGTACGAGTGGAAGGGTACATACACTCAGAAGAGATCCACAAGGCGAAGAGGGATGATGACAAGGAGAAAGAAGCCGGCAAGAAGGGAGAAACATCCCGAGCCCAGCCTGGGGGTAAAGTCCAAAATGATCGAGGTAAGCAGCCTTATCAGCCGAAGCAGAACCCCCGATTCACTATATTTACTCCCCTTAATACTACAAGGGAGCAGATCCTGATGGAGATCCAACACCAGAACCACTTGCCTCCAGCTCCAAGAATGAAAGGCCGGCCTGAGAAGCGCAATAGAACCAAATATTATCACTACCATATGGACTACGGCCATACCACCGAAGAGTGCAAAGACTTGAAATAGGAGATCGAGGCACTGATAGCCCGAGGTTATCTCCGGAGGTACGTAGATCAGCAGCCGACCCAGAATCACGATCAAAGAGATAGAGAGAGGAGTCCACCTAGGCGCCAGACTGGGGGCGGATGTCTAGCTGTGATTGAAACCATTGCAGGAGGATTGGCATCGGGTGGGGAGACCTCGGCAGGCAGGAAGGGTTATGTTCAGGTTAGGAGGGAGTATGGACCGATGCGGGGTCTGGCCCCGGAGATGGAGGAGCTCACCTTCTCCTTAGAAGACTTGGAGGGGGTGATATTACCCCATGACGACCCACTGGTGATCAGCACTGAAATAGCCAACTTCACCATGAAGAGGCTGATGGTGGACACTGGGAGCTCGACAGAAGTCTTATTCCTTAGCGCTTTTGAGCAAATGGGGTTGGACAAGAGCTGACTCAGGCCATTGAGGGGTACTTTAGCTGGTTTCATTGGGCAAGCCCACCGAGCCGAAGGGGTCATCAACCTTCCGCTGAAGCTGGAAGACGGAGATAAGTGGGTTTCGATGCAAGCCAACTTCATTGTGATGGATTACAACTCCACGTACAATGAGATCTTAGGTCGGGTAGCACTCAACCATTTCAGGGCCATCCCTTCAACTTACTACCAGGCCCTAAAATTTCCGACTCTGGCTGGCATGACCACCATTCGTGGAGCCTAGCTCTCAGCCCGGGAGTGTTATGAAAACTCCCTTGACCCAACTATCAGGTTGGCTGGGGACCAGATTTGCCCTAGGAGAAGAGGGATGCTAAGAAAGGCAACTCGGCTGAAGACCTTCAGGAGGTGGAACTCTCCGATGAAACAAAAAGAGCAAAAATCAGAAGTGAACTCTCTGCCGACCTCAGGAAAGGTATAAGCCAATTTTTCCTGAGAAATGAATACATATTTGCATGGTCTGCCTCTGACATGACATGTATTGACTCGGGAATAATTGAGCATTACTTGAATACCGACCCGAATCACTATCCGGTGAAGCAGAAGCGCAGACACTTCCATTATGATAAGTAACAAATCATAGCAGAAGAGGTAAAAAAATTGGTAGACGCCGACCACATAAAGGAAATCCAGTACCCAACCTGGTTATCCAACGTGGTACTGGTGACCAAGTCCTCAGGAGGATGGAGATTATGTATTAATTTTACCGACCTCAATAAAGCCTGCCCTAATGACTGCTTTCCCTACTTTGGATTGATCAGATGGTAGATGCCACCTCCGGGTTTGAGCTACTCTCTTTCATGGATGTCTTCAAAGGCTACAACCAAATCAAGATGGCTCCCGGAGACAAAGAGAAGACTATCTTCACCACCAATAAAGGTTTCTACTACTACGAGGTCATGCCTTTTGGCCTCAAGAATGCTGGAGCTACCTACACTAGGATAGTGAACAAATTTTTCAAAAATCAGATTGGCCAAAATATGGAGATCTATGTAGATGACATGTTGGTCAAGAGCAGAAGGGCAGAAGATCATGTAGTCGACCTGGCTGAAGCCTTCGCCGTAATGAAGCACTTTGGGATAAAGCTGAACCCAGAAAAGTGCGCATTCGGCGTCAAGGCAGGAAAGTTTCTGGGCTTCATGGTCACAGCCCGTAGAATAGAAGCCAACCCGGAAAAGGTTCAGGCGATACTCGACCTGGCACCGCCGACCTGCGTGAAAGACGTCCAGGTGTTAGCAGGCAAGGTCACGGCACTAAGCAGATTCATGTCCAGGTCGGCTGACAAGTGTGCTTATTTGTTCAAAATATTGAGTAATCCTAAGAACTTTGAATGGACTACGGAATGCCAGAACGCCTTCCAAGAGTTGAAAAGGTATCCAGCTTTGCCACCCCTACTATCCTAACCTGAGGTGGGGGAAGAGCTGGTACTATACCTAGCATGCTCGGGGACAGCAGTGGCAGCAGCACTAGTCCGAGAAGAAGGGAAGGAGCAGAAGCCGGTCTATTATGTCAACAAAACCTTGTAAGGGGCCGAGGTGAAGTACTCCTCTTTGGAAAAACTCTTCCTCGCACTCATCACGGCCGCAAGAAAGCTAAGGCCATACTTTGATGCTCATCCAATTAAGGTCATGACGGATGCCTCACTCAAGTCTATCATGCACAAGCCAGAGGTGTCGGACAGGCTGCTGAAATGGGCAGTTGAGTTGAGTCAATTTGACATCAACTACTAGCCCAGAACAGTCATCAAAGCCCAAGCAATCGCGGACTTTGTGGTTGAGTGCACTGGCCGGGCCGAGCACGACCCAGAGGATATGTGGAAGGTCCATGTAGATGGGGCCTCAGGGAAGTTTGGGAGCGGAGTTGGGGTGGTCATCCTCGACCTAACCCGGAATGAACACCAATACTCCCTCAAGTTCACCTTTCCGGCATCTAACAATGAAGCGGAGTACGAAGCGGTGATTGCGGGGCTGAAAATTGCAGCTTAGCTCGGGGCACAGACAGTCGACCTGAGCACCGACTCTCAATTGGTTTCTAGTCAAATATCAGGAGAGTTCGAAGCCAAGGATAGTACTATGCTGGCCTACCTCAACAGAGTCAAGGATCTGACCTCAGGGCTCAAAAGGTTCATGATACAGCAAATTCTGAGGGAGCAGAATATGAAGGCTGACGCACTATCCAGGTTGGCCTTGGACGAGAGCCGACCTGCCCTGGTCCATATGGAAGAAGTATCCGAACTGAGTATTCAGTCTGGCGTGTAAGCCGTAACCGAGCTCAATTTAAGCCCAGATTGGACCAAACCAATCGTGGACTACTTGGAGGGGGGTATGACTCCAGAGGATGTAAAAACAGCTCAAAAACTCATGAAACAGGCCTCAAGATTTGTCATAATTACCGGGCAACTCTATAAGAGAGCCTACACTTGGCCTCTCTTGAAATGTGTTAGACCCGATGAGGGAAACTATGTATTCCGGGAGATTTATGAGGGGGTATATGGAAACCACTTGGGAGGCAAACCTCTGGCTCGAAAGGTATTGAGGCAAGGCTATTTCTGGCCTACCTTAGAACAAGATGCCAAAGAGTATATAAAAAAGTGCGATACCTACCAAAGGTTCACCAATATACAGAGGAAGCCAGTGGTAGACCTCACGGTGATGATAAGCCCTGAGCCATTCTATCAGTGGGGTCTAGATATCATCGGCCTATTGCCAACCAGTGTTGGCCAAAAGAAGTACGCCTTCGTAGCAATAGACTACTTCACCAAATGGCCTGAGACTGAAGATGTTGCTAGAATAACAGAAAAGGCAGCTTGGGATTTTGTGTAGAAAAACATCATTTGCCGATTTGGGGTGCCAAAGGTCGTCATTACCGACCACGGCAAGCAATTCGACATGCATACTTTCGAGACAAATGTGCTGAGATTGGAATCGACCTCAGATTCTCACCTATTGCTCACCCTCAAAGTAATGGCCAAGTTGAAAGGACTAACCAAATCATTTTGCAGGGCCTGAAAATCAAGCTGGAGGAAGCAGAGGGCTAGTGGGCATTGATTCTTCCCGAGGTGTTGTGGACTCAGCGGACCACCACCAGCTCGGCAACAGGAGAATCGCCATTTGAACTAACCTTTGGTACTCAAGCGGTGCTGCCATTGGAGATCGGGTCTCCGACCAGTAGAACCCTCAACCACGGTCCAGAAATAAATAGAGCACTGATCTGTGAAGAGCTCGACCTCACCGAAGAGCTCCGAACTAAAGCTCAAATCAGGATGCTAGCTAGCAAAGCTGCCATGCAAAGAGCCTTCGCCAAACAGGCCAAGCCTAAGCCTATTAAGGTTGGCGACCTCGTCCTCATAAAGGATATCTTTTTGCTACGCTCGAGCAACAAGCTCTCCCCGACCTGGGAAGGACCGTACGAGGTCGTGAAAGAAGTCCGACCTGGGACCTTCTACCTCCGCGACAAGCATGGAAAACCATTGAAGAATGCATGGCACGCAGAGCACCTGAAGAGATATTTTGTGTAACGGCCCCGAGCCGGAAATTCTTGTAATGGCCCCAAGCCGGAATCTCTTGTTACGGCCCTGAGCCAAAAACTTTTTGTACAGGCCCCGAGCTGAAATCTTTGCTAAGGCCCTGAGCTAAAGCATTGCTTGTAATCGGCTCCGGAGCCCAAGTACTTCATGTACAATTTCAATACAAACATATTTTGTAAACCAGTGCAATGCCCGACCCGGGCCCAAGCGCCTCAGCTACTGAGCTACTCCCGACTCGGATTAACGAGGTGGCCACGCTTAATTACGAGTTAATGATTCAAGTAAACCAGCTCGGACAAGGTTCCAGCTCGGGTATAGTCAATAATAATTTGATTAGATTTGCTAGTTCGGATTAAGGTCCAACTCGGTACAATCCGGCTTCAGGTCGGGATGTTAGTTTGGGTCTAAACTCGAACTCAACATTTGTCAACATTAGTTTGACCAATTTTAAATCGGACTGACGAGTCCAGGTCGGCAACAATTATATAGTTGCCCAATTAACCAGCTCGGATTAGGATGGTAATTTATTAATCGCATTCGGTTCTTTATATTTAAATTGAGTTTGAAAGGCCCATTATATTGGTCCGACCCCACTTATTTAAAAAATTTGCGAAAAGAAAGGTACGCATGTACAAACTCGAATGAAATGCAAATAAAACACAAGTGTCCATTTCATTAAAAAGTGGAAAGGTACAAATACAAGGAGCCCGACCAGGGTGAATCCACTAAAGCCCGACCCGGGCAACTACAAAATTTACTTAGGAACGGCGGTGGAGGTGGTGGCATCGGCTTCATCCCCGACCTGGTCCATGCCCTTCTGAACAAATTCAATCACCTTCTTGGCTTGGGACGTCAGGTCGGCCGGGCGCTCAGAAATCTCCCAGAACTCATGCGGCGGAGCCTCTAAGATCTCGATGTAATCGTTCTTGGTAGCAGGGAAGAAGGTCTTCGCTCTCTCCCGAGCTGCAACTTGGCCCTTGAAGTAGTACTTTAACTCGGCGTACCTGGCCATCACCCCACCCTCCGTGGCCAACCAGTCCACAGCCTCTTAGCTGGACTTAAAGGCTTCCACTGCCTTCTCCCCCTACGGGCCGACCTGATCTAACAGATCCTTGAGCTTCGTCTCGGCCTTGCACTTATCCTTCTTGAAGCGCTCAACATCCTCGGTCGCGGCCTCACGTCGGGACTTCTCCACCTCAAGCTCCCTCTTCAGCCGGTCGATTTTCGTCTCATACGCTTTGCGCCTCTGGACGGCATCCTCTCTTAGGGCCTCTAGCTAGGCTCGAGAATCGATGAATTGCTGCTCGAGCTCGACGCAGTGAGCCTGGGCTCAGGTGAGCAAGCTAGGTGCTGAAAGGATGTGGGACTTGGCTTGCACGAAAGATGACAAAATGGTCAGTCGAGCCAAAAAACTTAACCATATCAACGCCGTAAAATATGCCTTATCGTGACTATGGTTGTCCTCAGGTCGAACGAAAGCTGTTCAACGAAATCCTTGTTGGGAGGGCTCACCTCCGTGGCCTTGCCTTTCCCGGAGTACTCGGGCCGAGACCGCTTCCTATTATCGGGGCGAGATGCTGAGCGGTTAGGGATCGCCACGCCCGAGCTTGATCTTTTGGTCTGGGGAAATGCCGACGTCCCCTTAGAAGAGACCTCGGGCCTCTGCCTCTGCTCCTGAGGGACGGAGGAGCCCAAGCTGGACAGAACAGAGACCTCGCCACTGGCCTCATTCTTTTTCTTCATCTGGGCATACGTGAGCTTCCTCGTATCCGCCATATCTGTAAAAAGCAAGGGAGAGATGTGAGAAACAACCCAATGCAAACTGAAGGGAACAACGGTAGACAAGGAAACGGGGAGGTAGGGCATTAATCCTGCGAACTGACCCTCTTTTGAGCCGGACTCCGCATTCTCTTCGGGGTCAGGAAGTAGGTGAGGGTACTCCTTCCTCAGGTCGGGTTCTCTCCCGAACCACTTGGATCTCCAGATCCTGTCCCACTTGAGGACACTATCAATGTCAATCAGCATACCCGGCTCGGGTCTCAGCACCTTGACCTCGGCCAGTTCCTCTACTGAGAGCTTGGGGTCGTCATTCACAGTCTTTTTCAAGGAGAGATTCCAATCCACTCTGAACCCCGGGTTCACGGCCGGCTCGACCCAATAGTAGTCGTTGTGCCAACCCTTGTTGAAGGAGTGCCATTTGGTGAATATGGCGTTGCTGACCCGAGCTGCGAAGTAGAACCACCCTGGCTGCTTCGGGTTGGGCTTGCAGATAAAGAACTGCTTGAACCGACGCAGGGTCGGCTCTATCTTCCTCTCAAGGCAGAACACATAAAACACCACCATCACGGCCCAGCCGTTAGGTGACATCTGGCCCGGGCTAAGCTTGAAGTAATTCAAAATACCGGCGATGAAGTCGGGAAATAGAAGCTGGACGACATCGAATGCGTGGTCGTAGATGGTGAAATGGTCGGGTGAAGGATAGCAGGCAGGCTCGGTCTGACCTGACACCTTCAGCTTGTGGTGTTGGTCCACTGACCAGTCCCTTAGCCTAGCATTAGCCATCTGGACGGTAGAGTGGTACTCGTGCCTACATCAGGCAAACAACTGCTCTATCCTCTTTCCCCGAGCCGACGAATCGCTGGCTGTAGCTGAGCTCCGAGGTTGGACTGCCCTAACTGGGACCGCTTCAATCGGCTCCGACGCGGAGACTCCAGCTAAGTACTCCTGTGGTATCTCAACTCCCTCCAACTGGTTCAGTGGCTCGTCATCCTTCCTATCTCATAAGTCACCCAGGTCAGCTAAAGGATCCGCCTAGGCTTCTTCTTGCACTCGCCTGACCTCGATCACTTGGCAGTCATCATCACTCTCCCTGAGCCTAGATTGCCGGGGTGATTCTTGAGATGCACCTTTAATGTCATCACCGTGCCCCTTATTCGAAGTCGACTCCGAGCTCGACGGATTCTCATACCCTCCATAGGACCTCACCTCCATCGCTTGGGAATTTTCCGACTCCGACCTCCCCATCCTATTTACAAATTAAAATATGTACATGGATAACTAAAGGGAATCGGGATGTACCTACTGCTCTAGTTGTTGACCCGAACTAATTGCCTCCGACCTAATTGGCTCCGAGCTAATAGATTCCGAGCTGAATACCCCGAGAAGATATTTTCCGAGCTAAAAGTGTCCGACCACTCTGGTTGCCGACCTGAAAGCTCCAAATTTCGTAAGCAAAGTGTGAAATGAATCTCGGATATCAAGGCCCTATTTATAGCCAACTCTGGTAACCGCCTCAGGAATCTCAAATGTCACATCTTGTCATAACTGCCCGGTGACGTGTCAGCCATCCGAAGGGCATGCATCGTTGACATGGCCATCCCTACTCTGCCGGGGTCAGGTAACTCCAGCTCAGGAAAAACTCTCAAATCTAGATCTCACCCTCTCGATCTCGACTTTGGGGGGGGGATTGACGAGGGGGATCCTGAGCTGAGGTAAGCGACCCACACCAAGCTGAGGCGGGCTAATCCGAGCCAATCCTAACATATACAGCTAATGCCCAACCTGGATGTTGATCCGACCTCACCCAGGAAAACCCCGACCTCAGTGCCAGCTGCCCTGATAGGACATAAAGTCTTGATGGGACATAAAGCTGCACTGCATTAAATGCTGTCAAGTCTGAATTTAGTATAAATAGAGCTCATCCCCTTCATTTCAAAGGTAACTGCTCATTAAATGCTCTCAGCTACTTCGCCAGCTCGGACATACTAATCATTCGCACGCCCGAGGAAAAAATCCGGGTCATCACCCCGCCTTTTCCTTCCTTTTCCCTGTGCAGGTCAGGTAGCCGACCAGAAAAGTTCAACTCGGAGGCCAACCTAAAAAGTCCAGCTCGGCAGGAAAAGCCCCTAACCTCAACGTCGAGATTCCGACCTCGACAATGATTGAAGAGACTAAACAAAATGACGGAGACTCTCTTGATTAAAAGAATTATTATAAAACTCTTGGAAGTCATCCTTCTCTCTTCAACTAGGAATGACAACGATTTGGATAATCGTAAAATGATAAAATCATAACCAAAATTACTTAGCAAACTAATAACCATAATCATAACCAAAACCTAACGATGTTCAAAACCAATAACCATAACCGTAACCGTTAAGGATTCAAAAAATCGCGGTTAACCGTTACTATAACTGTTTAACTAAAAAAAATTAGTTTAAATAAAAAAAATCTAAAATAATGTAAGAAAAATTAGTTTAAATGTAAAAAAAACCAAAAATAAAAGAATGCAAGCCAATGATAAAATGTGAAATAAATTACATAATAATTTTATAAGCAAAAATTAAAATCAAGAAGTTATGCAAAAAGAAATTCATTCTCAAGCGTCAAGCGAGAAACGTCTCTTCTTTTGTTTCGGCAAGTAAATCTGACAATTCTTAAGAGTATAAGTATTGGTCTAATAGGCTTAGCACATCTCTTTTAATTGATCTTATCTCACTTTTTTTCAATTGAATTTAGTTCAAATTTTTATCATTTTAATTACCAATTTTGTCAGTCTTCTATTATTTTAAGTGTGTATATATATATGTTATATTTTTTTATTAAAGTAATAATTGGGTTTTAGGTTTCGATTTTTTTAATTTTAAAAACTAAAACGTATCAGTTTACCCATCGATTTCCCTTTATAAAACCCAAACCCTAACGGATTCCCCATTAATTTTTATTATTGAGTTTTTATCGGGCAGTTACCCGTTGGTTTTGGATAAAATGGATACTCGTTGCTATTCCTCTCTTCAACTCTCGAACTTTGTCTAATCTCATTTTTTTTTAAAGTTTTTATATTTAAAATCTTATGATTTATAAAAATATAATACGAGAATTGAAGTATAAAAATAATTTTGTATACATATGCAATAGGAAATACATATTCCTACACTCTCCTGCCCCACACAATATATTATCTTTATTTCCATTGCAGAGAAATGTTGGGATAGGAACACACACACATAAAACGACAAAGAACACACACAATTATAGTGGTTTGGCACTCTATCTAAAGTCCACAAATCCACTAACACGCAAGTCAAGATTACAATTTTTCAAGACAAAAATCATTAAAAAAAAACCCTCTATCTCATGGTCACAACCACTCCTTAACCCGATTATACCCTCGCCCAATCTCAAGGTATAAAGAGTAATTTTTTAGACACCCAAACACAAACTAAAAAGTCTATTTATAGGAAACTACTCCTTGCCCCATAAGGCAAGGACTTTTGTTTCCCAATTCAACTCTAATTAGACTAGGCCTCCAACTTGTCTTCAATATGGACTTAGACTTTGTACTCGAACCACAACTCAACAAGAAATGATGAGTCCATGATAACTCTCATGTAGAAGATATTATGTTATAAACTGTTACAAGAATTATAGCGTGTATAATTTGCATGTTAGAATATAATCAATTGTAGAAATTGTAACAGTTCGAAGGCTCGCAAAATAAATTCAAATAGAAAATCAGAAAATCCAAAATATAAAATACCATAAATCCAAGGAAATTTGAGTTAAGATCGAGGCCTGAATTTGATTCAGTATCCTTAAGACTTTTATCGCCCCGCTACGGTGCTTACGGTCTTTGACACAAGTCTCTCAGGATACAATGATATTCGTCTTGTAATTGCAGCACTTCAAATCACAAGACCCGACGAACCCAATATAGTAGAACTCTCTCTTTTATGTAGACTCTATATGCATGCATGCATTTTAAAAACTCTTATATTCTATGCCAAAAACAACCCGGGTATTTATAGGAAAAATATGTAATGGTTTTCTGACCAAAATAATGACCATTTAAAAGTCGGGATTAATTCCAAATAATGATATTTAATTAATGGAAAATAAACAGATGTAACTGACAAATCATTTATTTCTCATACTTATTCCTAGAATAAATACTGAAATAAATTCTTAAAATATTTATTTCTAGTATTTATTTCTAGAATAAATCATGGAATAAATTCTAAAAAATGTTACATCCAAAAATAAAGTCACGATTGGTCTTTCACCATGACCCAAAGTCAGTTGCTTTATTTTTCCCACGTGGGACAAACCCATTACCTCATTTTTTATTTTTTATTTTTATTTTCCCAAGTTGATCCTTCAACTTTATCATTAAATTTCTCATTCACAACATTTGGGTTTGACAAGTGAACCCAAATTCCAACAATCCCCCACATGAATGGAAATTAACTAGTCAGAATGCATAAAAACATGTAGACACAAGAGAGAGTTCAATTAGAAAGATACTGTTTCGAGATAGGTAGCTTTTGGCCTTGAACCTTCCCTAGTGAAAACTATCGGATTTACTTGCTAACCAGTGAACACGATGTCTTGAACTGTTCAGCTTTTGTGTAAACCAAGACAATAGAACTCACACAATATCCTTCTAGACTTTACCTAGGTTCTCACTGTTGTGTTCGTTTCGGCCCTGAACAACTCCTGGTTTTTCATGAGTACTCTAGAGAATTCAGCCTTTAAAATTCTCATTGGAGCCGCCCACTCCCTACTCACATAGGTGATTCCTTATTAAGAGTATTCTCTAATACCCCACTTGGATCTTCCAAGATATAAAAATCATTAAAAGCAAAGCTTAACCTCAATTCTTACAAGCAACACTGTCTGCTCATCATAGGAATAGGTAGAAGGATTACCCCCACAGTACTTTAATTGAGTAGCACATAATTTAGTTTTTCCCTTTGAACCTAGATCTTGGGATCTCCAATCAGCTAGGTAGGGTTTCCATTATGGCGACTCTTTAAATATAGGCTTAATAACCTATTCCCCTCGACAAATTATACATTTACTCTCTAGATAACCTTTTGTATGCGGATCCACAATGTTATCTTTGGACTTTACATAGTCAATTGAGATAACTCCGTTAGAGAGTAATGTTTAACGGTATTTCGTTTAAGATAAATATATCTAGACTTTCCGTTATATATACAACTATGTGCACTTTCAATCGTTGATTGAATGTATATGCAAATAGTTGGCACAAGTTTTTCCAATCAAAATATCCTCTAAAAAATGACCCAGTCATTAAAATCTTTTCTCTAGCGTTCTCTAAAGCTATAAATCCAGACTCCATAATGGATCTGATTTCACATATCTGTTTAGAGGATTTCCAAGAAATAACTACACATCCCAAAGAACTTTAATTTTGTGCATTTTTTTTTTACAAGGAAATAATTCTCGGAATTATACATTCCTTGACTCTATATTGACATGAAAGTCAATTATCCATGCACAAAAAGCTTGTAAACAAACCTTGTAGTTTATCACTTAATGAAGATGAATTACCCACCTAAGGTCCATTCTTGACCATTTTAGGAATTAGAACTCCTATTTTACCAAGACACCCCCACATTTAAAGTATTTCGAAAGTGATCAATATTTTCACATTTCATATGGTGTCTTGATCATCCACTTGTAAGGTAGTTTGTCAAAATAGCATTTCTCCACAAGTTTTGAGATTGTCTCTAACCAATTTCACATCTCTTTTGCCGCTTTGTTAAAGTGAATAGGAGCCACAACAAAATGAACAAACCATGTTCAACACCATATTTTTCAAAAGAAAATACATATTCTGCTTACTTATTAGCACCTCTCATTTTTGTAAAGTTTAAATACTTTCAAAGCCTCATTTTACGTTTAGTAAATAAACATTACAAACTCCGTACTAAAACAAAATAATTTTTTTCCCCCATTTAATTTGCACAACATTAAAATCACAAAAATCATTGTAAATTAATTCTCGACTTCTCAATAAGTTTCACAGCTTTTAAACTTCTCAATAAGTTCCAAAGCCATTGATTCTTTTCATAATCAGCTATATAAAAAATCAAGTCATAAATTAGAAGACTCGAATTGAAGAAAAGATTCTTCGTCACTTGATCATTAAACTCAATTTTAATAAATTATCACATAAATACCTTATCCAATGTATATCCCATAAGTACATAACATAAACTAAAAAGCAAGGAATTTTTTTTTTTTTTCGGGTACCACAAATTATTTAAACAAATAATTTTCATGCTAGAAATATGTGCTCATGACAAAAGTTGCACATAAGACATAAGCCATAATCTCATTTATGACTCATATTCACATTTAATTAGATATCCCAAAATATACCTCGTTCCTTGTTCCTACCCATTATATATATTAGCTTAAAGGCCAATTAAGAGCAAAACAAAAAGATGAAGGAAATACCTTCTAACTCATACATATCCCAAAAAATGCAGTACAAAACCCTCTCATATTTAATGAATTAAACAAATATCTTCATGCCACAAATATGAAGAGTTTTCATTTGCACCAAGCTCACGGATATCAAACAACAAATAAAAATTGACGTTGCACTGTCCAGGACAAAAACCGTGCCATTTATGATACAGATTGTTGCAATTTTGTCCAACTATTAATTCATTGTGAATTAATTCTCGACTTCTCAATAAGTTTCACAGCTTTTAAACTTCTCAATAAGTTCCAAAGCCATTGATTGATAACCAGCTATGCTATGAATCTTGTGACTCAATTTTGATTCAAGGCAGCTACGTCGTTTTTCTCCGATCCCTTTAATTTTATTAACACCGAGCGTTACTAGCAGACCCACATCAGTCTGAAATCAATAGGCAAAAACATCGTCGTAACTCATTGATCCGAAATCAATGTCATTGCATCCATCTTCTTCCTAAGCAGTGCCAAAGTTTCAGACCATAAATAAATCTTTAAAATTCAAAACCCACTCAATTTTTGTCCAAACTACAACAAACTTGAATTATTAATTTCGCAAATCCGAGTAGAAATTAACTATGAAACTCGTTTTTCTAGTTCAACACATATCATAGCTAGAGACCTGGCATAGTAATACTTACGGGAACCATGTGATTTATACAAACACAATATATATACAAAAGCCTATATGCTTAATCACAAAATAAGTATGTATTCAATCTCAAGAATACAATATATAACCAGAATATAGGGAAAAATATATTATCTATGAATTGACAACCAACTGATTTCTTATAAAAGAAATTGAAACAACAAATAATCAACACACAAACTATAAAACAAAAAGAAAACGTAATAAAAAGTCTTAAGATTGTTACAAGAATTATAGTGTGTATAATTTGCATGTTAGAATATAATCAATTGTAGAAATTGTAACAGTTCGAAGGCTCGCAAAATAAATTCAAATAGAAAATCAGAAAATCCAAAATATAAAATACCATAAATCCAAGGAAATTTGAGTTAAGATCGAGGCCTGAATTTGATTCAGTGTCTTTAAGACTTTTATCGCCCCGCTACGGTGCTTACGGTCTTTGGCGCAAGTCTCCCAGGATACAACGATATTCGTCTTGTAATTGCAGCACTTCAAATCACAAGACCCGGCGAACCCAATAAAGTCGAGGTCTCTCTTTTATGTAGACTCTATATGCATGCATACATTTTAAAAACTCTTATATTTCATGCCAAAAACAACCCGGGTATTTATAGGGAAAAAAATGTAATGATTTTCTGACCAAAATAATGACCATTTAAAAGTCGGGATTAATTCCAAATAATGATATTTAATTAATGGAAAATAAACAGATCTAACTGACAAATCATTTATTTATCATACTTATTCCTAGAATAAATACTGAAATAAATTCTTAAAATATTTATTTCTAGTATTTATTTCTAGAATAAATCATGGAATAAATTCTAAAAAATGTTACATCCAAAAATAAAGCCACGATTGGCCTTTCACCATGACCCAGAGTCAGTTGCTTTATTTTTTCCACGTGGGACAAGCCCATTACCTCATTTTTTATTTTTTTTTTATTTTCCCAAGTTGATCCTTCAACTTTATCATTAAATTTCCCATTCAAAACATTTGGGTTTGACAAGTGAACCCAAATTCCAACATAAACTAACATCAACTAAATTCTTCATTATTTGCGCCCATTCAAAAAATGTGATGTCCATTTAGTTAGTTCAGAATTGATTAGTAGTGAAGAGATTATTGAAAATCCATTTGTTCGCAAAATCTTCAAATTTGATACAACAATTGCTTCCGACAAAAAAGATACAACAATTGCCCATATTAAATAAAACAAAACAAAATCAAATTAAACGAAATCAATCAAGCATTTTTTAAGGTGACCGTATCATATCGACCATAAAAAAAAAAAAATGTAAATGTAAGAACTTCTCGGTGAAATGTAATGACGAGTGAATGGCCAGTGTTTTTTTTTTTTTGTTTGGTCGGAGTGAATGGCCTGTTTTGGATGATAACCAAGACACTGGTGGTCGGAAAATTGTCATCAAGATAAATTCAAACCGAAAAACAGAAGCAGTTATAGATAAAGAGAAATGGTGAGGTCAGACAGAAGGCAAGAGGACAATAAACCGCCTTGTTTTGTGTGCTGCACCCACAGGTCCAATATGCCAGCCATGGGCAGATGTATTCACACGTTCGGGATTATAATTTACACTAATTTTAAGAGTATAGTTATTTAAAAATGAGTTAGAGTAGTATTTTGTTTTTAAAAAAAGTGTACATTTTTATGTATTTCTATACTAAGAGATTAATCTAACCTCTATTTAGAGAAATTATTTATATATAAATATAAAATTATGCATCTTTTATTTCTACCAAATAAAAATTTTGAATCTGTCCCTTTATGCTAGCCTGCCATTAAATCTTCATCATCATAATAAATAGATAACCATGACAATGAAATTATATCAATTTTTTATTGTATAATTATTTTCCATTTTCTTTTTTGGCTTTTCTTATCTTGATTGGCATGGGTTATTGCGGTCAAGCACGAGGAAGCCCTATAAATTGAGCTACTGGGCTGTGCCATTTTGTCATAAACAATTCATTGTAGCAATTGTATAGGCGAAGCTTAGTATACATACATATACCATTTGAGACTTGAGTTCTAGCCATGGCTCCATCTCTTTCAGTACCTTCAATGGTAAGATATATACACATAGCTTTCTTCAACATAGTTTTTAGATTCTAGACTTACTTTAGTGTGTTTTCATCACACACATATCATAGCTGCCCTTGCATGTTTCATGCAAGCTCCATATCCTAAACTTCAATACAAATTAGTCCATGCTCAGTAGTTCTAGAACAAATAAGTGTAGGCACAATTTGCACAGAAGGTGGTATGTTACTTTTTTTCTTGGTATCATACATCAGTGTAGGAAGAAACATCCTCTCCCTCCCCCTTCCCCCAAACAGTTGTCCTGCACGTATAAGCGGGATTCCTTTTTGCGTGTTCAATAATTTTTTTTATAAAAAAAAATTTAGGTGACACAGATACTTGAATTAGGATTGGTCGGTAACTTGTACTCCGATATTATATTAAGTTTTGACTTTGTTTAAAAGTTTAATCGATTAAAGAGAGATTTGTTATGTTTATTTATTATGTTCAATAACTTACGATTTCTTTTCTTCTTATGTCTGTCTTGATGCCTTTTCCTCGAAAATATATTTCACTGCTAGTGAATATACTTTATTCACTGCATCACATAATTTTCACACTTGAAGTAACCTGGTGATAACTGTTTGAACAGATTATGGAGGAAGAAGGGAGATTTGAAGCAGAAGTTGCAGAGGTGCAAGCATGGTGGAACTCCGAAAGATTCAAGCTCACCCGTCGACCATATTCAGCAAGAGATGTGGTGGCACTGCGAGGCAACCTGAGACAAAACTATGCATCAAATGAGTTGGCCAAGAAGCTATGGAGGACTCTCAAAACCCACCAGGCCAATGGCACAGCATCAAGAACTTTCGGTGCTCTCGACCCTGTTCAAGTCACCATGATGGCTAAGCACTTGGACACCATCTATGTTTCTGGGTGGCAATGCTCATCCACTCACACCACAAGCAACGAACCAGGTCCAGATCTTGCCGATTACCCATACGATACTGTCCCGAACAAGGTTGAGCATCTGTTTTTCGCCCAACAATACCATGACAGGAAGCAAAGAGAGGCAAGAATGAGCATGGGCAGGGAAGAGAGGGCGAGGACGCCTTACATTGATTACTTGAAGCCAATTATTGCTGATGGTGATACTGGATTTGGTGGTGCTACTGCAACTGTTAAGCTTTGCAAGCTTTTCGTGGAGCGCGGCGCTGCTGGAGTTCACATTGAGGATCAGTCCTCTGTGACTAAGAAATGTGGTCACATGGCTGGGAAAGTTCTTGTTGCAGTCAGTGAGCATATCAACAGGCTTGTGGCTGCAAGGTTGCAGTTTGATATCATGGGTACTGAGACGGTGTTGGTGGCTCGTACTGATGCGGTTGCTGCAACTTTGATCCAAACCAATGTAGATACAAGAGATCACCAGTTTATCTTCGGTGTTACAAACCCGAATCTTAAGGGTAAGGCTTTGGCTACTATCATGGGAGAAGCCATGGCTGCTGGTAAAACAGGGGGTGAGCTTCAAGCCATCGAGGATAATTGGCTTGCAATGGCACAATTGAAGACATTTTCGGAATGTGTTGTTGAT